>CM070829.1:16905845-17448345 GCA_036326025.1 Chrosomus eos
CGTTGAACTCCCTAATAATGGACATAATGAGCGCACTGAGCTGGTTGTTCAGTCAGACGATGTGGATGTAGCCGAGGAGTGTGCCTTCAGCAGCACACAAACATTTGCTCTGAGGTCAGCAAATGTCATGAAATGGCTTGATTTTGCAGGCAATCATTTTTCAAATATGAATAAGACATTTAAAACATATACACTACTGTTTAAAAGTTTGGGGTCTGTAAGATTTTGAAAGAACTCTCTTATGCTCTTTTTATTTTTTTTTAGAAATATATTAAAACATTAATATTTTTAAATATTATTACAATTTAAATGGTTAGTTCACCCAACAAAAAAAAAGGAAATTCTGTCATTAATTACTTTCGTTCACCTCCGGAAACACAAATTAAGATCTTTTTAATGAAATATGTGAGTTTGTCATTTAAAATGTATAATTTAAATGTAATTTATTCCTGTGATGGCAAAGCTGAATTTTCAGCATCATCACTCCAGTCTTCAGTGTCACATGATACTTCAGAAATCAATCTAATATGAAGATTTGCTAGTCAAGAAACAGTTATGATTATTAATAATGTTGAAAATGCTGCTTAATATTTTTGTGGAAATCGTGATAGTTTTTTTTTTCAGGACTCTTTGATTAACAAAGTTTTGTAACATGAATAGAAATCTTTTTTAACATTATAAAGGTCTTTACTCTCACTTTTGTTCAATTATCATCAAAAAAAATCTTACTGACTCCAAACTTTTGTCTATTTTTCGTATACGTTTTGTCTATTTTTCCTAAGAAATAATACTAAAAGATTATGCCAAACTATGTACGGTTTAGTTTTTATTTAGTTGTTGTTTTTTTACATATGATTTTTTTCTTCATTATGATATCAGGACAGTTGTATTATTCTGACATTTTTGACATTATACCCCCTCAAAAATATATCAAAATGATTTTTAATTTAGAAATGAAAAAGATGATCATCATAGAGGTGTATTTAAACCATTGTATGCAATATTTCACTTTTAATATATTTTTGTAAAAAAAATACTAGATAGAATAAAAAATAAGCATCACATCATTGACTCCTGTTTTCTAAAACTTTTCTTTTTTTTGTTTACCGCAGGGAAGGGACCAATATTGAGGTCCGTGTGGAGATTGAGGCCCAGCCACGGGGCGGCCGGAAGCCGAGTCTCAGCAGTATTCTGTCTAGCAAAAGCCTGTCGGCAGAATCTCTCAGCCAGTCCTGTGAACCTCTGTGTGCCTCTCAACAGCCTGGGAGCACCGACCCCGTGCCAGTTCCTGAGATGGACAGCGTCTGAGCGACTCCTGGAAAACCACGGCTTCCACGGCTCACCTACACTCCCACCAGGAGCTTCCAGCCTCTGCCTGCAAATGCAGAGAGTCAGTGAGCGTGAAAGAAAAGAGAGAGATGGAGAAAAGCATCCAGGGCAGCTGCTAAAATGCCACGGAGGGGATTAAAGACGATCATATAAACTCAAATGACCAAGCGCATGTTTGTCAACAAGTATGAGGAGTGCTAACCAATTTTATACTGTGTTCTATAGAAAACATTGCTGATTTGGATGCTGGTCTGTTTAATTTATTCTAATAGCTTTCCTATTAGCTATACCCTTTTATCTAATGACCATATGGTTCATGTCCCCTGACTCATCCGTGGAGAAAAAAAGAAACGGTAATAAACTCCGGATTAATAGCATGGTTGTTTCTGCCACAGTTGCTAGCCTGACATGCCCTGTGAGTGACTAGCAAGATGGTGAAATGAGGGCTGAAGATAAGCGTGCTGCGGGCTAATGCTAAGGGCTTTTCCCTCATGGTATTCATTCATTTAAAATAATGCAATTTTCTTTTTTGCATTTTCATGAAGGAGCAGCAAAATCTGTGGGTTTTAGGTCCAGAATTAGCCCTCAGTGTCATGCTGTTTCCATTTTTGAAAATCTTGGGTCAAAACTAATCTTATGGAACGTTTACATCATGGACTATAAGTGCTGCTATGAAAACTGATGACCTTGTTTTCTCTCTTCACTTTACATCTTTATTTCTGCAGTAAAGGTATTGGTTTTGTTTTTTTCCCCTGCTGTTATTGAGTACGTAATGAATCAAGTTTTAATAGCCCATTAACTAAAGAGAGCATCTTATCT
Source organism: Chrosomus eos (assembly GCA_036326025.1). Lineage (NCBI taxonomy): Eukaryota > Metazoa > Chordata > Actinopteri > Cypriniformes > Leuciscidae > Chrosomus > Chrosomus eos. The sequence continues at coordinate 16,907,994 of CM070829.1, forward strand.
CAATCATCTGCATCGACAGTTTCAGCTTGCTAATACATTGTTCTAGTACTCCAGAGCCAACAGTTGCATAATGTCCAGACTTTCTTTACTGCTATTTCTGACACTTTGCATTAATGAAGGAACTGCTAGATCAGGCCTCTAACTCAAACCTTTACCCTCTGTCCAATTAAAAAACGAGCAGCGGATAGCCCTGCCTCCACGAGTTTCCTAAACCTTTATAGCTGCACTGCAGATTGGGAACAATGAATGGAACAGTATGTCAGTAAAAAGATTTGTATTGAATGGTGTCGTGTTTTTATTCTTGTTTTTCTATATTTTTTCATTAATCGGATGTTATTTTATGTTGTAAGTGATAGATTCTATTTAAACTGTTTTTGTCAATATTTTATTAGGCATAAGGCAGAGGGCGCTAGAGCTCTAAAAACAGACTAGATCGATGATACCTGCTGCATCCAAGCTAGGCCTTGTACCAAAAATGGTGGGTAACTTTCTTACAAACTAAACTTAACCCTCATTTTGGTCCAATTACATAATATGAAAATGCTCTATCTGTTTTTGTTAACTTTATAACATTTTAATGTCCATTGAAATTTGAACAGGGCTGCGTTTCCCAAAAGAATCCCTGCGTTTCCCAAAAGAAAGTTCGTAAAGGTGCTCGAAGAAAATGCTCGTAAGTGCTAAGAGATCCATCGTTATGTCCATCGCAGCCCCGAACAGTATAGCAACATAAAAAAATCGGAATGTTTTTTCAATTATGTAACCAAGTTTGTACAATTGAAGTAGGCTAAACTAGCTGAATGGATATTGTCAAAGCTACCTGGGCTTATGTTCTTTGCTCAACACTCTGTTCTTATGGCTCCATGAAGAACATTTAACATGCATGGAACCTTTCCTTTACACAAAATGTTCTTTAGTATAACGTTATATATATTATTACATTATACATCATGTTAATGAGTGAATTATGAAGGTTAATCACTAGTCTGGGTTTCCCCATGCTTCCCGCAGCGCGATTTTATTCACGCTGAAAGGCAGTATGGATACCATGGCCCAGATTTTCACCTCATTTAGGCAACCAATCACAGAACGGGGAGGGAGCAGCAAGACGATGATGACATGTTGGCAGGCGCATTTGATAGACATTCTTAGCACCCAATAAACGGCGCCGGTCATTCGTAAACCACACCTCAAATACGAGAAAATGTACATGTGGTTCCCAGACCCAAGTCTCAACGAGAATTGGGTCTGGCCTTAGCCAGGCTAGTTAATCACAGGGTTGACAGAGTAAAAAAAATTAAGTACACATTTTATTAAAGGTGCTATATGTAACTTTTTTACTAAAATTAATCCTTTTTTTATTGCCTGTGTGTGAAGGGGTTGTAATCACACATTACAATGATCCACTTGTCGAGTTTTGCTATTACCTCTGAAGGCCAGTATTCCTATTTCTATGTGAAGTCTCCGGGTCGATTTACCGCGAATCCAACGGATGTGACGTGCATGCGCGCTCCCGAGCCTCTCTCCTTATATACAGTCTATTGTAGATGGTCAGGTAGTTATGTCCAGTTAAAAGCGCACATTTTTCGGCTTATATCTCGGTCAATCTTTGATCAATATTCCCAAGACTTGAATCGTTCATAGTGCTGGACGGTGCCTTTCGAACGAGCCCTCCCCCGAAGTCCAACTCGCCCGGCTCCCCGAGTTATAGCCGTTCGAAATTGGGGGTCCCAGCGAACGGTGATCCGGTAGGGGGCATCCCAGAGGCCCGCCACTCTAGCTTTCGGGCAAGGGTCCCCCTGGGACCCCCTCCTCCGAATTTGAGCTCTCTGGGTCTTTGCGTTCCAGAGATACGAGCGATTTTCTTCTGAGATCGTGACGTCACCGGCGTCCGCAATTTTGCAGCACACCCGATGGTTTTCTGCTAATATCTCCGCGAAAACACCACCAAAAACTATGGAACTTTTACGGTTCTTCAGCTCGACTAGATGGTCCCAACGAGCTCGGTGCTCGACGAATCCGTCTAGTATTCGCCGAGATATTTGCGTAATAGACGGTATTGTCTATGAGTTTGAGCACGAGCGCTCTTGTAAAAATTGGTTGCAATCGGAAACATCACCGCTAGAGGCCGCTAAAAGTTACATAGAGCACCTTTAAAATATATTTTAAAATAAAATATTTGCTATTATGGGGAAGTAGGCTATATAGGAAGAATAAATACAAAATATGGTATCTAAATAAAATTGTCCAAATTTGTAGGAGAATTATTATTGAAATTGTTAAATCATTAATCATATATATAGCCTATTTACAAATATCCAGTTTCTTATAGTGAAAGGTTCATGTAGCTACAACATCATGGTAACAGGGCTGACTATAACCCTAAAACATATGTTTTTAGTTAATCTGTAAAACTTGAGCTTTATTTATGCTTTTCATTGATTCGAGTACATTTTTTGACATTTGGGTATAACAGGTTTTAATTCTACAATATATGGAGTAAAAACGTCTGAGTGCTGCCCAGGTTGAAGGGTGGCTACTGAAGTTGAATTTTCCTATTGGATGTTGTGGTACTGCGTAACGTAAGCAGGTACCAACTCACCACGCCCTTGCCTACAGAGAGAGGCGCATAGACATAATAAATAGATAGACGCCCTATTGGCCGCTTGTGAACGTTGCTGCGATACATCAATGCTTCCGCCATTTTGCTGAGGGCAAGACTGCGCTGTGAACAAATGCAAGTAAACGTGTGAGCTGCGGTTTTCTTGGATAAAAAACAATAATAATGTTTACATTTATCAACCGATTTCAGTGGTTTGTACGTGGTGTACGTTACTATTACTAATTATATAATGAACATATACTACCAGAATTTTTTTTTCAGTCTTGTTTGTGAAAGTAATTCCTCGAGACCTGTTTTCAATTGTGTGGCGATTTGTACAGCCCCAAACAGCACAAGAAGCAGGCATTTTTCTCAATATCCGTAATGAGAGGTATGGGAAAGTTGCCCTTCGCAATATGGCGGTGCCGTTGACGTACGCTCCACCAGCCAATGGGGGTCTATGTATTTATTATGTCTATGGAGAGGCGGGTCTCAGGTGCACGCTGGGCTCTGCCCACTTTTCCAGCAGTTTTCAAATATTGCCAGTGGGTGGAGTCAGACTCTGACTAGGGGTTGAGTTACCCTTTAACTCTTTCCCCCCCATTGACGGAAATTTCCATCTTTCTGTGTTTTCACTATTATACAGTAGGGAGCTATTAGGCATGTTGGGGCATCTACCCCATCTATGGCCCTGTACCAAATGGCATACCTCATATACACTTTCGGTCTTGTGGACTTACAATGCCTGCCGTATGCGCATGTCTGTTAAGTCCGTGAGACCGTGGGGTGTCACATTTGTCATTTTAGGTTTCAGAAGTTTGCCCGCCTTTTCAGTCGATGGCTGGATCCCAAATGGCATACAAGGTGAAAGAGGATGGAGGAGAGGTAGAAGGATAGGGTACAGACAGGTTTCAAATAAAATCAGAGCCACGATATTTGATGTCATAAATCATGGTCCTTCCTTGAGAGGAGCCGAACAGAGAGTTCAGCCCAATATAAACATTGTGCCACAGTCAATGTCGCTGGACAACAAGTGCTGCAATACACTGGTGTTGTGGCACACAGCACTGTCTTGGGGACACACAACACAGAAAGGTTTTTTTAACTCCCTCAATGAAATCCACTTTCCACAGGGTGATGAAGAGCAACTTGAGCGAAATTCTGTAGCTAGTTGTTCTGGACAATTTCCAATTTCACTGTTCAGGCTCAGCACAGGTGCAAGAGTGGTTTGAGCATCACTCACATTTCAGGATGGTGTTCCTTCAAGCATATTCTCTTCTTGGAGATTTAAAGTATATGATCACAACCCTTACAACCAAGTAAGTCTTCCTTAAGCGATGGAAGAGGCCTGTGGATAAATTAAGGCACAAGGAGGGATCCAGCATTCATGGCTTTTCCCCCCATGACTCGTGAAAATATATGCTGTGATGTTGATGAAATTCTTTGACCAGATGTAAATTGCAGTACATTTTTTTGGGGGGTGAAAATTGTTCTACAATTAAACTCGTCATAAAAGAACTTTGAAGAAGACGATTAAAGAACATGTATTTTAAAATCATACTTGTGTATCTACAGCATGAATTTGCCATCAAATCAACAGAGAACACCGTTGAAGTTTTGATGTTACTATTTATTTTTATGTTAATATATATATATATATATATATATATATATATATATATATATATATATATATATATATATATATATATATATATATATATATATATATATTTTTTTTTTTTTTTTTTAACCGTTAATGTTACGATCAGTCACGTTTGTATATTCAGGGTCTGTGTTTTCCACCAGATTCTGATTGGCTTCCCGTTCTGTCAGTCATCCGGGATTGGTCCGCTGTCTCCATGACAATATGCCGGAAGTATAAAAGGTGATGTCACATCTGTCTTCGGGAGGGGCTTAATTGGGCTGTATTTGTATTGTTTACTGGTTGGTGGTTTAAGTGAATAAAAGTTCTTTCTCTTTTGAAATTGTGTTTTTCCTCCTCTTTTTTGAAATTGCAGTTCATGGCGATAGCTTTAGTGACATAATTTGAATGATACATTCCCTTAATATCTTTAGACATCAGGATCCCAATTGACCTCCTTCGAGTTCACACTTGGTGACGTCAAGAAGTGCAGACCTAAGGGGCACTGGCCTCGAGTCCACGCGAGAGTGTATTTTGGGACAGATTTGATGCCCCTGAAAGTCAATCAGCCACAAAACTCCTCCCCTCATTTATCCGATTGGGCATTCGCAATGATTCCAGGGTAGGTAACTCGTATGGAGGGTGCGAAAGTGCGGGCTTTGCCAAGGTCCGCATTGAGGGCACAAAAGCGGCGCACGCAAGCACACTTCTGAATGCTGAAATGCCGAATGGGACACCCTACGGACTCATACACTTGGCGAGCATGCGCAATTTAAGGCCACAAGACCACGAGTACACACGAAGTGTGCCATTTAGGATCCAGCAGATATGCGCCCTAGATGCGCGCTTTTTTCAAGCCCGCACTTGGGCCCTGTCCCAAATGGCACCCTAAACACTTGCGGTCTTCCTACATGTCTAAACTTTCGTGACGTAATGCCGCTTTGACTGTCGGCAAGAAGTCTGCTGCCGCGGAGCTCGCATCAGTGTGGGCTCATATCGACCGCAAAGGGGGTTCACGCGAGCACCCTTCTGAAACCTAAAATGACAAACGGGACACTCTACGGTCTCATGGACTTAACGAACACGCGCGCACGGCAGCCATTGTAAGTCCACAAGCCCGATAGTGCATATGAAGTGTGCCATTTGGGACAGGGCCTGAAGTTCCCTAGCAGACTTCTTCTCGACACTAAGAGTGGCATTACGTCACGAAAGTACGGATTCGTAGGAAGACTGCAAGTGTTTAGGGTGACATTTGAGACACATTATTGTGAATCCCATCCAGATGTAGTCTTTGATAAAAATGCGATTTTCTCAACTTTTTGCTCAAAATGTTGTTGTTTTATGAAACTTACACACATTCAAGTGTTGATAAAAAAAGAAGATAAGCTAGAATAAAAGTTTTTTCTTTGTTGTTGTTTAAAAGCAAGGGGTATGTTCTTTTTTTATATATATATTGCATATTCAGATATCATATTTACCCTATACAACAAAATATTCTGGGGGCCATGAAACTTTTGTGAAAATGATAAAGAAATGCTGGCGGTGGCTGACAACTTTAAGCTGGCGGGGAAAGAGTTAAGATCGCTCCCTACTGACAAACCAAACATAGGATAAAGTAATATTTGCTTCCTGAAAGAGTTAACATGCTGAAAAATATGTTATTATGATTTTTGTTTTAGTGTTTATGAAAATATGCTTGGCTATTTTAATTTTAATGATGGTAACAGGGTAAACATAAAATAGGGGACACTTCAAGTTCAAATATTATATTGAAATATCTTTCAAATAAAATATTAGCTATTTTGTAACATATATAGCCTAGGTCTAGGAAGAATGGATAAAACATTCCAGACTTGAAATAACCTATATAATGCATAATGCAATAATGACACATAGTAAAAGTTGAATTAGCTTTTCGTTGTTCTAGTCTTTGTTTACATTGGTCAAAGCCGCATTTTATTATGAAACGTCAGCGGGTGCGAAGGGAACAGCTCGTGGGTCTCTGTCAGACGGGCAGTGAAGGGTTAATGTTACTGTACCGATACAGGACTGTGTGAGTTGTCTATAGGCTGCTCGTGTCCACTCGCTCCATTACTCGCTGCATGTTACTCTACTTTCCCCATTCCCACAGTAGGCACCAAAGAAGAGCTCTGCAACTGCTCTGCAGACACCTCCTCCAGCATGGATGCGTTAAAATCCGCCGGGAGAGCAATAATCAAAAGTCCTGGAGTTCCGCGGCACACATGGGGAGCGTCCAAGCACGAAAGTGAGTAGCATGCGTGCGTTTATCTCTGTTTACATTTACTAAACAACTGCATCCGTGCTGCTGTGCACGCGATGCTACGATAACACCGCCTCTGTTACACATGAAACTACCTGAACATCTTTTATTTGTCCTTTTACTGTTAGTTTTTTTGTAGTGCGATTTGCTTAACTGTCCATATTGCTTTTATTTGTCTCTGCAAAGTGAGAGATATTCCCCTGGGTATTTATGTACAGGTTATTACAATAATTGTAAATTTTAGGCTACTATTGTTTTATTAATATTCCTTAATTGCATATTTTCGGATCATTGACCCTTTAACAGTCTGGTTCTCGCAAAAGATATGTTTCTCACTTTTTCCCACGTAGGCTATAAAAAAAAAACAATTAGATCGAATAGATGTTACTAACCACTGAACTGTTCAAGGTTGACTGGCTTTATGAAATGTGTTGAAACTTGGTCAGGCTCAGAGACATGTGGCCACAAAAAAAATGTAAGAAAATCACAGTTCTAACTTTCACACTTTGACTAAATTCAAGTCACACCAATTTATGTTTTAATGATTGAATCAGCTGGCCGGTCCTGTCAGGTTTTGTTCTGTCAGGAGGAAGAATCGAGTATGGAAAAGAGGGCAGTGGTTTTATGAGACAGCCCGTGTCACATCGGCGGTGACAGACAGGAGCCTGAGGCTCAACACTTTGTCATTCTGACATGTGAGATGTGAAGTTCATGAGGCACTCTGGGGAGAAAACATCTCTATTCCCACTTGAACTGTGTGCCAGGCATACAGCTGGAGAAAAAACGCCTGTCTCTTGTTGCTGAGAGAATGTATATATTTGCTAAAAACCAAGAAAATTAGCATAATGAATTATTAAAGTCAACAACTATGTCTTGGGAATTTAGATGTGCCCTCCCCGGATTAAATTTTAATGATTTGATCTGTAATGGCTGTCTGTCTCTTTAGAAATGCATTGTGTTTCCGAGACAGAGTGACTATAGGACCATGTAGACAAGGTTTAATTTCAGTTTGAGGACTAAAATTGCTTGTTGGTCTACTGCCATTATTTCTAACAAAGGACTAGAGAAACATTTGTCAGTATCTGAAGATGATTCGAAATGCCAGTTAGATTTTTAAAGGAACAGTAAAAAGGATAAGCAAATAATTCTGTCATCATTTACTCTCATGTCATTCTGAAACGCTATGCATTTTTTTTCATCTGTTGAACATAAAAGAGGATATTTTGAAGAATGTCTCACTTGTTTTTGTACATGCAATGAAAGTCATCGGTGTTCAGAACAAAATAAATGAATCAGCTACAGTAGGATGCATTAAAGTGTTAGTTCACCCAAAAACGAAAATTCTGTCAGTAATTTTTTGATTTTTATTCTCGTCGCTTGATAAACGTAAGGTTGAGCCATTGTAGTCACTTGGACTATTTTAACGATGTCTTTACTAACTTTTCTGGGCTGGCAGATATCAATTACCTTGCAGCCTATGAAGGAGTGAGCCAGCTTTCAGATTTCATATAAAATATCTTAATTTGTGTTTCCGAAGATGAACGAAAGTCTTACAGGGTCGGAACAACATGAGGGTGAGTAATGACAGAATTTTTGTTTTTGGGTGAACTATCCCTTTAAATTGATCAAAAGTGACAACACATGCTGTTCTTTAGAACTTTAATCAAAGCATCTTGGGAAAAAAAAACAGTTTTAACACTGTTAATAATAATACTTATTGTTTCTTGGGCAGAAAATCAGCATATTAGAATGATTTCTGAAGGATCATGTGACACTGAAGACTGGAGTAATGATGCAGAAAATTCAGCTTTTTGTGCTTCTATACAAAACAACAGTGAAATTAAGGAAATATTTCTAACTCAAAGGGGAGCGGATTCTGGTACAGCACACAAACAAGTGAATAATGAACTGTTTTTGTGCTGGTACGATGAATATTCATGGGAGGGTGGTGATGTCTCTCAAGTGTGTATTTGACTTGATAAAGGTCAAAGGTTTCTGTGGCGCTCATTAAAAGTGAAATTTCATGTTTTATGTTGCGAAAAGAGAAAGTTCAAGGCAAGCTAAAATATTATGATGGGGCTCCTGTAGATCCTGTAATTTTTTTCCCCACAAAGAGCTGATGTATTTAAAGTCAGGACATGCACACAGAGAAGTCACTATCAGTTCTCATTGTGTCATTAAATAACATTGACAGCTCCAAAGGTCACAATAAATGCTGTAAGTATTTGACGCCCTTCCCGGTTTTTACTCTGCAAGTTTGTGCAATTTTCATCGTAATAACCCCCGTTTAGAAAATAACAGGTTTGATGATAAGCAACTTCACTGTCGATCTCATGTAGACACAGACTGACACACACAAAGAATGTTTCTTTCTGGATTCTTTGATGAAAAGAAAGTTAAAAAGAACAGCATTTATTTGAAAAAGAAATATTGTGGTATACTGTACATTTCTTTACTGTCGCTTTTGATCAATTTAATGTATCATGCTGAATAAAAGTATTTCCTAAAAATAAATCTTACTAACCCGAAACTTTTGAACGGTAATGTACATAATGTATATGCATATGAAAAAATATAAATCATATGAGGAAAATTATTCTATACAACACTGAATCAATCAACGAAATGTGAGTACATTTTAAGGATGTTTCCTGTGAAGAAGTAGAATTTGTATTCTTTATCGTATACTCTTCTAATTTTTTTGATTAGTTCTTTTTTTCTGTTGCTAGAAAGTTAAGGATTCTTGCTATGTTGTTTCTTTAACATTCTTTACAATTTTATTATTAATTTAGGTCAGTATGGTTTTTTTAAAAATAATTTATCATAAAGCTATATCATATTAGCCTCGTGAGACCATCCTGATCTCGCGAGCTTTCAAGGTTTCACTCGCAGATCAGTCTGGATACTTTCCGTTAAAGAAAATTTGGGAGCAGTTCACCAAACGAACGTCCAATCAGCGTTGGCTTTGAGGCGGGTTGAGGTGTGACGCAACGAGAAGCGCGACAGTTCAGTCTTAAGAACATGGCGGCTTCAGCGGATGAAACTAGCATCAGTGTGGCTATCGAGCAAGTTTTATCGGAATTACAGAGTTATTACGGAATTACAGAGCTAACGAGCCTTTACCTGCAGCAGCAAGAGTAGCCTGGCTTGTGGTTGTGTTTTCGTCGTCGCTCTCATATGCTTCGTTGATCTGATTGGTTGATTTGGCCCGTCTATCACCAACATAGGCCAATCAGCTAACCAGTATTTTCGCCCCTTACCAAAACTACTTCAACGGAAGGTTTCCAGATGGATATGCGGAGCAAATCCATCTGGCGGAGTCAGGTTAATATCATATAGCATATTCTTTATATTCTTTTTTAGATGACATTATATTGATGTTTCCCACATATATTGATTTTGTCTTGCTAAATGTTTGAATGTTGTTGAAATAACTATGAAATAAGTATGTGCAAAGTCCAAGTTTCATTCATTTCTGCTAGCAAGGGAGTTTGAAGAGCATCTATGTTCAAGGTTGGCTGATAAGCAGTTGTTTCCTCGGTGTATTCTTTGTTTCATATGCTATAAAGAGGCTATTTTGTGTGCTTTTTGACTGCACTTGAGGAGGTTGTTAGGTTTTTCAGATGGGAAATAAAGAAACCTTTGTAGCCTTTTTTCACAGCAGGCACCGACGTTCATACCAACAGGGTGAAAAATACACACACAACCATTTTTCTAATTCAAGAGTGTGCAGTGCTGTGTAAAAAGAGCCCATTAGATTTGATAAGGGTGTCCTGCTGCTCATTTCAGTGTGTGTCCAGTCCACCAATGTACAAGACTGAACCCATCCTTCCTCTCCTTTAAAGAGGAATCAGTACTGACCTGGAAGGCAAACAGGGAAAGAGAGAGAAATAGGCATGCTCCTTTATTACTTTTGGCCTCAGTGACTCCCAGACATTGTTATTGTGATCACCCTCAGACACTGTGACAGCCGTGTGCAGCAGCCTGTCTCAGCACAGCCTGCTAATGTCCAACAATAAGGTTTGAATATCTTAAAAATGACACTAGACCTAATGCCCTAGGTGACAAAATCAAGCCTCCGACAAAATCGGGGCCTGAAAAAAGAAACGGATGTTTTAACTCGTATAAATTTGCATTTAGAACGCATTCTTAAATCTAATTTAATTGTGTGCAATCCACTTAAATTTGTATAATATACGTTTCTTTTCCATTTGCATTGGTATATGTGAATACTTTTTGTGCTGTTGATGTATAGCATCGCACATAGCTATTAGCTGGGTATTTTTGTTCCCATCATGCTTTGCATAAAGCAGTAAGCAGTAAGTAAAATTAAGTTGCATTTACGTGTTTTTGAGCAAGATGAAAATCGGTACTTGTTAGTGTTTAATATTTCAGTGTTAAAGTCACAGCAAAAAACTAAAGTACGGTACTGACAGAAAACGAGTCGACACTGGGCTTGTCTGAGTTCATTGTGAAATGTAAGACAAAAATAAGGTTTTCAGAGATGAAGGCATACTTGTCAAAATAATCACTTTACACTAAACTACCAATAATATAAGCCACGGGGAGACCACGGGCTGTTGTCAATCACTGCATTGCATTAATAGAAAGCCAGTTAATGTAAAGATTTGTTATACAAAGTTCTAATAATATTTCGTGCTGTGACCCTGGAGGTCTGGAACATGTGTGACAAACCAATGGAATTTGGAAACGTAACGAAACAGTTATAACGTAACAACGCCTTACTTAAATTACGTGGCAGTTTAATACGCGCTCTTAACCACTGGTTCAAAACAAGATTTGAACCTTTGCAAAGAAGTGTTTTGAAAGCACCCATAACTAATGTGCACAATTTCTAATTGCTAGTTAACTGACTTTTTTGATTGGCCTCACTCAGCTTTAACTACTCAAGGTATTTGAGTAGAGGTTAAAGTTCAATTTAAGGTCAAGAAAACCCATTTCAATATTTGGAACCTCTTGAAGTTGTCTTAATGCTCTGAATGTAAATATCTAGATGCCAGTTTGAACAGCAGTGAGCTGTGCAGCTACGGTATTTTGATGTGTTCTAAAGTGAATATTACATTTTGACAGTTTCTTTAAAATATATTTTTTCCCTGGATTAAATATAAATGCATTCAGTTTGAACTGCCAGCTCTCACAACTGTCAGCTAAGAGAAATTTAGCTTTCCATGCCTTCTTTTTAAACCAAATAACAACCAGTCTCTGTTTTCCCCTCTTCTTTGATTTGTTTGCTTGTTACTTATCTCTCAAATCACTGCGCAAATAAGAGCAAAATCCCTTAAGACCTCAGACTAGCTCTCTCTCTCTCTCTCCCTCTCTCTGTCTCAATCCTTCTGTCTTTGTCATTATTTTCCCTTAGTGTCTGTGAGCATGGAGACTCCCTGTGGTTTGTTTCCTGCAGGCTATGAATAAAAGAAGAGAATAGGATTTTGGAGAGAGTAACGGATACACAATGTGCGTATGGCCACATTCAAAACACACAATCCACAAAAACCTTACAAGGAATCAGGGCACTTGACATTCATGTTACAGTGTACAATTACATATGAATCTGTTGATAACATGGACAAATGTTAGGATGTATTGCCACTGTGATATATGAATATTTCAGAAGTATTAATTTACCTAACAAAAGTAACATGCTGATCAGGGTGGTCTCACCAAATACACAAATATGTGGATATAAAATACATATTTTTATATAAATTAATTAAAAATCGATTTTAGTTTAAAGGTGATATACAATTACTCATATAATTATCAGAGTCTATATTATCAAATATTATCATGATTTGAATTAGCTAGCAACAAGATGAGCACTGCAACAATACTACAATTTTAATTTATATAAAATAATCTGCGAATCAAATTACTTTTACTGTGGACAAGTTAGTTAATACACTTAATGAAGTACCAAGTGTTACATTAGTTTAATTTCTTTCTAATTGATACCAACACAGAGAGAGAGAGAGAGAGAGAGAGAGAGAGAGAGAGAGAGAGAGAGAGGAGAAGAGAGAGAGAGGAGAGAGAGAGGAGAGAGAGAGAGAGGAGAGAGAGAGAGAGACCATTAGAGACATTAAAGTAGCACCAGTATTTTTCCATAGACAAATGGTGAAATATCTTCATTGAAAAGTCTTCATTTTACAAATGTATTATGTGGTTCTCTGAAATACTTCAATGTACTTAATAATCAGTGGACTTCCACTCTGTTTTTTTTTATATAAATGTGTGCTGCTACAGACCAATCAGAATCAAGGACTGTGTCCAAAAAAAAAAAAAACATTACTTGTGATGATTTGGTTAATTAATAAATGCATACAATTGCATATCTTTATCCAGTGAGTTTCCCCCCATGATATTAAACAACACACACACACACACACCTTGCTCTAAATTCATCTAAAATATAACCAGGGGTTCTTTCATGTCTTCCTTTGAAGTTGCATTGCTTTTTTCATTAGTCTGAACCTGCTTTATCTCAGTTAGACTGTGAGAGCGGTCAATGATATGGTCCTCCCAAATATTGATTTTCTTTGTTCTCCTTATGTTCACCAAAACTGAACAGCATTATACACCGCCCTCACCTCTTGCATTAGATTGCACTGAACCATTGCCAGGTTGTGAAGGCATAAAGAAGCACCAATATTAGTTATATAAAATGATTTCCCTCAGTTGAGTCATGGAATGTGTTTGAGTGATAACATTATATTCTTATTCATAAATTCTATTTTTGCTAATATAACTTTTTGTCTCTCTAATTTGAACTCTCCCATAGTCAGTTGTAACAGCCTGCAAAATAGGCAATGTCCCATAGAAAAAGAGTTAAGTAAAGCGCACACTGAATGCATGAGAATCAGCCGTCGCTTCCTCGCACAGAGAGATCCGCGTGACATCCAAACCTTTTCAAACCTTCAATTTTGTCCTGATGCATGTCCAGGAAGGATCCTGTTTGACAACCTGGACATGCATCAGGAAAATTTGACACTCGTTCTGTCTACCCTCCCATTTCTCGTTCTCTGCGGCTGTTTCTCTTTCCGCCCTTCCACTTCATCTGACAGCTCTCTTTTCCTCTGGTGATTTTAGGTACCTGTGGTTTCTTATAAAAAAAAATCCTTGTTTAAAAAAAACCCAGCCTTTTTTCCTATTTTAGGCCTTATGCTGCCAGCATTACCCCCAGTAAACCCTGTCACTGATAGTGTATCTGTCTGTCACTCGCTCTCTCTGTCTTTTATCTGTGCAGTTGGGCTCAGTGGGATTCAAACGGCTCCGCTCAGACTGAGCACCTGAAACAGGAGCTGATCAGTTGAGCTGTCTTTTATGAGTCTTTATGCATGCATAAATAACATATTCCATTAATAACTTATGCGATTGTCATTTGAGCTACCGGTATATAAAGCAAGATGTTCTGTTCTGTACAAAACTATTTTTTTGTTGTAACTTATACATCATTTTGTATCATGTTGTAATTTACAGTTAAGTGTTCTGTTCTTTCATTTCAATGCATCACTTCTGCCATCATTTATATATAAACTCATAAAGAAATTATTTTAACTCTCATGTTCTCTTGAGATTGACCCCAATGATATAAAAAGATAACTTTTCACACTATTCATCAAAGAATCCTGACTTTTTTTATATCATGGTTTCAAAAAAAATTAAGCAGCAAGAACTGTTTTCAACATTCATAATCAGAAATGTTTCTTGAGAATCAGAATATTAGAATGATTTCTGAAGGATCGTGACACTGAAGACTGGATTGAAGACTGATAAGATTTATATATATAATATAATGTATATGATAACAAATATTTAATGCACCATTGTGTGTGTGTGTGTGTGTGTGTGTGTGTGTGTGTGTGTGTGTGTGTGTGTGTGTGTGTGTGTGTGTGTGTGTGTGTGTGTGTGGTGTGGTGTGTGTGTGTGTGTGTGTGTTGTGTGTGTGTGTGTGTGTGTGTGTGTGTGTGTGTGTGTGTCAGTATGATTCCAGCTAAAATATGGTAGATTTATTTAAACGATTTAAACACCTATCAGAAAATCTGAGTATGTAAATATTTATAATTTTTAAATGTATTTGTGTAACCTTTATTTTGGCGGTCACAGTTTTGTTAATCAGTTCTTATGAAAAGGTCATGAAGTATAAACCTTTAATGTTAATTTTTTTTTTCAAGATATTTCATTGGGCACGGCTCTATCAGAACCCAAACAAATTCCTTGTACTTTTATGATTAAAAAAGTCCTCGTTTTAAATCTAACAAGAAATGTGTTATCTGTCACAACTTGTTGAAAAAAAAAGTAGAGTAAAAAGATCTAAATGCTAGACTTTATTTACACAAGAACTTCAACTAAGCTAAACGTGATGTCAACGGACAAAGAACTGAAATAAACACAGAGCTTAAATGAACTGAAATAAACCAATTAACTAAATAAACATCAGTTGCAAACAATAATTAACCCATGAGTAACCAAAGTAACCAATTAACACAGACAAAGAAAACACCTCAAACTTAAGCAAACACAAAAACGAGACATAATCCTGACACTATCTCTAGGCCATACAGATACCATAAATGTAGTGTAAGGCTTAGTTCTGACTGAGCCTCCTCAGGCATACTGAGAGCAGTGTTCATTTCAACATGCACTTCATCTATCCTTTGGCAGAGTCTTCAGTGCGTTGACCTTTAACCTCAGCCATTACTGAGTGCAGGCAGGGTGTTCAGAAGGGATGCTCTGAACCAACCTAAACCCACCAATCAGCAGTACATGTTCGGGCTGCATTAGTGCCAAACCCCATGAGACACCACTTACACCGCACACACCAGCTGAGGCCCTGTGACACACACAAGCCTGTCTCTCATGATTAGACATCATCATATTAAGCCCATACAGTTCTATTCTATTACTGAGCTCTTAGAGATGGTTTCTCTTTTGATGGTGTATCTAAATATTCTCTGGACAATTAGATTAAACTCTTATCTAGACCATTAGATAAATTAAACTAACACCAGCGGTTAAAGCATAATGTTGTAGTATAAACTTTCAGATTGTGACACACTGCATCATGTGTGAAATAAAATGTTCAGCTATGATTTACCCATCTTATATGGGTCTATCAATATATGGATTTTGCCATGCATTTCCCAAATCTTCTTTATTGAAACAATGTGCATATTGTAAAAGAGTCGCGTTGTGCCTGACCTCTCTTATCTAGCAACACATCCCTCTGAAAAGCAGACCTTGATAAATGGTTTCAAACATGACCTTTGCATATAGGTGACCAACAGCCGATAGTGTTGCCTGCTCCCTTATTAAGAAAAGAAAAAAAGTGCTGAGGAAGCTCCTATAACTCAAACTTATAGAGTATGGAATGAGTCATATTACACACTTCTACTCTTACCAGAACTTAGACCTGTATTACAACGTGATGTGCTTTTCCAATACACAGAATTTGATCTTATGCCTTATTAAATGCACTGTTGGTTTGCATTCAGATCATTTCAGACACAAGTGTGTCAGGCTTCAGATACAACTGAAGAGAAACGGTGCCTTTGTGACATTCAAAACATGTTTACATTTTCTTAAAACAAAATGTTAATGTGCATGCTGTTCAGGACAAACAGACCTGAGCGCACAAAGTCTGAGCTGCTGTTTTGCTGCTGATAAGACTCAAAGCTGATGTGATTTTGAGAAAGAAACATTTTGCAAAGCATTTGGATTACTTTGAAATCAAAAAGCAAATAATCCACATTTTTATGTATGAGGATTTGAGGTGAAAATGTATGTATGGTAAATGGTTACGCTTTGTTGTGAACATTTATTAAAAGTTGTGAAAAGGAAGAATGGCCTTAATGTGTCGCAGGAAAGTATAATTCATGCAGCTCATTACTGAAGTTACGACATAGATAGCATATGTTTCTTCAACTTCAGACACTTTTTAAAGGTTTATATACACCTATAATAAGATATATATATATATATATATATATATATATATAGAGAGAGAGAGAGAGAGAGAGAGGAGAGAGAGAGAAGAGAGAGAGAAGGAGAGAGAGGAGAGAGAGAGAGGAGAGAGAGAGAGGAGAGAGAGAGAGAGAGGGGGAGAGAGAGAGAGAGAGAGAGAGAGAATCTTTAGCCCATTCCTCTTGAGCAATGGCCTCCAGTTCAGTAATATTCTTGGTTTGTGTGCTGCTACCGCGCCTTCTTCAAATCCCACCAGAATTTTTTTATGGGGTTCAAGTCTGGTGACTGTGATGGCCACTGTAGAATCTTCCTGGACTTCTTCTGCAAACATGCCTTGGTAGGAATTTGAGGTATGCTTGGGATCATTGTCCTGTTAGAAGGTCCAATGACGCCCAAGCTTCAGCTTCCTCACTGATGGCATGACATTTTCTCCTAGGGTTTCCTCATACTTCAATGAATCCATCTTGCCTTTCACATGCTGCAGGTTTACAGTGACAGAGGATGCAAAGCAGCCCAAGAACATCCCCGAGCCCCACCATGCTTAACTGTAGACAGTGTTCTTTTTAGCATATGCTTCATTCTTCTTCCTCCAGACAATACTGCTGATCCATAGGGCCGAAAAGTTCCAGTTTTGTTTCATCACTCCACAGAACAGGATCCCAAAACTTCTGTGACTTATATGATTTTGAGTAAATTGGACCCGACTTTTCTTGTGCTTTTGGGTCAGTAGTGGTTTACGTCTTGCGTACTGTCCAAGCTGAAACCTCAGTGCCTGTTTGCACCAATTCTTGCTGCGGGTCTTTTGCAGTTACTCAGAAATCTGGTTGCAGCGGTTGATAGCTTCCTTTTTAGCCTCGTCCAGGTACAGTAGTTTAACCACTGTTCCTTTAACTATGAACTTGCAAACTATGCTTGCAACGTTGTCTCTAAGAACATTTAGTGCCTTCGCTATCTTTTGGTATCCTGTTCCTTGTTTGTGAAGGGCGATGGTATCTTCTCTTGACTTTTTGGACCATTCTTTTGACCATTTTTCTAACATGTAGTCAAACGTGACATCAACAAACCTGGCCAGTTCAGATGTTTCATGTGTTCTAGCTCAAGCACACCTGGAGCAAATAATGAAGCCATTGATTTGTTGCATCAGATGTGCTTGAGACAACACCTGTTTTGCAGATTTGTCTGTTGTGAGGGATTCTATTCAGGGGGTTGAATAATTTTGAGACTGCAGAAGTTATTAAAAGTGCATTTTCAGTTGAATTTGGGGAAACCACTTGAAACATTTGTTGTGTTAAGCTATTTCAATTACTTTTGTTTGATTTGTTCCTTGCAAATAGCTGAAAGTCTGTACATTTTGCCAATAAACCTGATTTGCAATGGGGGTTGAATCATTTCAATTACAACTGTAGCCTATATGAAAAAAGGTCTCTTTTGCTCAGCAAGGCTGCAAAAATAAAGGTAGGCTAAGTATTAAATGTGAACAGAAACATTTATTGTTTATCATTTCCAATCAATTCTCATCACATATTTCGATGTGTGTGTATTTTAAGGGAGTTTGTCTACAGTGGCCTAAATGCCTAAAGTGGCCCATAGCTGAAGAAACACTCATATAGAGTATGCATAAATATATGTGCTGTGTTGATTAGGCAACCTGTGTGTATTAGTTCCCATTGGTTGTCAAGTCAAGCAGAAAGTCATTAATTCATTCAGTTTTGGAAGAAAATTCCCCTTGTCGCCTTGTTATAACACTCATAACTATAGGTCTCTGCGGACTGAGAACATTTCAGGGAAAAAAAACTGAACAGAGATGAATGAAGGTTTTTAAGTAATTATTTTGTTTTATTCGGCTGTTTTAATCATAAGATTCAGTTGCATTGAAATATCACTCTGGCTCTGAATTTATATTACTCTGCAAAAAACCCTGTGATGTAAATACAAGTTATGTCATGAAACTTTTGATGGCGCAGGCTGATAGGTCCTTAACGCAATCACATCATTATCTATAGGGCACAGCTGATTGGTTCCTGCTGTATCAGTAGCCAATGAGCTCCCTGCTCAATCTTCAAATACTTGGTCAGCATTGCTGTAGCAGTTGCAGTGCGCTTTCAGAAACCCACCATCTTCCCCAGCTCCACCCATAGATCTGTTATGGGTAATTCATGTATGCTATATTGTACAGCAGCAACACGTCTTACTTGCTCACAGCAGCATGTATGTATTGAAAGAAATATGTTGTTTAATTGTGCAGTCAAAAAAAGTATTTAAAGCTACACTGTGTAATTTTTTAGTTTATTCTTAGCTAAAAACACTTATATGTGCTCATTAATGTATATTTACTTCGTTCAAGTAATAAAGTATTCTTGTGAGTGTATAATATGCCATTGAAAATACATACGGGTAAGGGGTTCTAATGTCGGTCGCCATTTTGTCCCTCCATCTTGAAAGTACATTAGCCAAAGAGGGACATACCCTTAATTCAACCTTCACCTTTTAACACTCGATGGCACCGTGTCGAATGTGGACGAGGTCGAACTGGAAGCCATGTTAATCTTGGACTACATTGGCCACCGTAGGAGTTAAAATGAAATCGGAATTGAGAAGAACAGAAACTAATATTCGCTGGATGGTCATATACCTTTTCACCGCTAGATGGGGGTAAAAATCACACAGTGTAGCTTTAAAAAAAAGATATATTGTTATATCCATAATTTGAGGATTCTCATTATAATGGTTTCTCAGTTTATTGGATGCTATTGTGATTGCTGATGTTTATATGCTAACATCCCCCATTGTATGACTGTCTAATGCCCATTGACTTTTGTTGCTAAGCAACGGAGCTTGGTCTGACACCAGTGTGGTTGTCCTGAGCAGAGAAATTTGATGAAGATATGGCATGTTCAACACAGCTCAAACAGCTCAGGGGCTGAGAACGCAAAATTAAACATTGAGACTTTGAGACCTTCCTGTTATTTTTCCTCAACAATCGCTTTCACTCAGAAGAAAGATTTCAAACAGAATCAATGAGAACCGTTGAAGACACCACCAATAACTTAATGGCATATAAAGACCCTTTGTAATCACAGGGCCAGTTTTTATTTGTAGCATCTTTATTTTAAAGTGTGTATCCCACTTATGGCTGATAGAATCGGTTCTATTCCCCAATTCCTCTCTGCCGTATCATGTCCTATATACTGACAAGGTAATGTCCTAGATTCTTACAACACTTCTTATTTAGACACTTAACTGGAGAGCAGAGATCAGAGGCCTTTATGCACATATTTAAAACCTTTTATTTTTCTTGGGGAAAACCATTCAAGTCTGAGGTATTTCATATTCAACAATTTGTACGTGATGCATAAAAATGCTAGTGAAGAATCATTCCAGGAATCTAGGAATTTGATTTACTCGTTGCTACGGGCAACTGTCCTGCCCGTGTGTCCATGTGTGAGCTCTCGTTTTAATTAATCATCTTATCATGGAAATGCAGTCATTATATTCACTGGGATTCAACATGCTTGTGAATTCATGTGACATTTGAATGTAAATGAGACCATTAAGAATGTAGTATACTTATATAATTATGTGGCTGACCATCTCCCTTTGCTTTCCTTCTTTGCCACGGTTTAAGGCATCCATGTGCTCAATTATCAAATGTGTCAGTGAAAGCAGATCTTTATGAATAAGAAAATTATCACCTTTAAGTAAGTTAACTGCCCATGATTCTGCCCTGTCTAATCAGGGCATGTACATATGTTTTTATCTTGAGGAAATATTTCAGCATTAACATTGAACTAATACTGTTTTATGGATGTATTTTGTGAATATGAAAAAAAAAATGTAACCATTAGAAAATGTTCTGTTTAAATTCTTATTATGTTAGCACACAAAAACCTCCCTGTAACATTTTGAGGATGTTTATTTATCAAATAAATCCTTAAAATAACCATTAGAGAATGTTGTGTAAAAGTTCTTATTAGGGTAGCTCACAAAAACCTCCCTAAAATGTTCCTGGTTCCCAAAGAAATAACCAAACAGGAACCATATACATTTACCAAACACTTTCACAGTTCACACTTAATTATAACGATGACAATCTAAAGGAAAAGGAACAGCAGAGTCCACACTGCAACTGTAATGATAACGGCACAGAGAAACGATATTGTGGCAATCACTTTCAGAACAATATTTTTTTTTAGCTGATGAATGATAAAAAACATTGGCAGCCATTCCGAATTCATCCTGCTTTAAAAAGCTCGAGCATTTAAAGCAACTGCAGGATTATGTTTAGTTTTGTTGTCTTTTTGTTCCCATGCACTTGTTTCTGGTATACAGTTTTAGTAACGTTTTTGTCCCTAGTTCGCTCCCTTGGTTACTGATTACTTTCACCTGTCAATCATTATGTCTCCCTGTGTATTTAAGCCCTTAGTTTCATCAGTTCATTGTCTGGTATCTTCTTTATTTCATGTGGTTGTGTGTTAGTTTTCTCCTGCTATCTCCTGCTGTGTCTATCTTTGTAGATTAATATAGTTTGTTTAGATTCACCTTCGTCATGCGATTACTACAACCAGTACGTGACAGCGATATCGTGTGAATGCTAATATAGTCATTGTTAGTTATCTTTACAATTAGTTCTTGGTGTGAACGGGCATTTCTGGGAAGTGAACTGGGAGGTTCTAGATTTCACTGTTCAAACTGTTCAAAGCGCTTCTGAAAAAAATAATAATATGCTAAGCAATATATTTAAGTTGGCTTCTTTTAATTTAAACATCAAAAGCTTAAGCATTGCATCACAGAAACCTTTACACCACTGCAAGATCAGTCTGGAGAAATGCCATGCCGCTTTTGTCTAGCGCAGACACAAATGCAGTTACAGTACGTCTCAGCGTCTGTGGTAATCGCATTTTATGTTTGCACAAATCGGATCAGTCTATCATGCAGACACATGCACCAACCCAGACGTCATATTATGTGCTGTTAAAAATGCCACTTTCATGCCAAACACACAATACTGCCTGCTTTTTATTTCACATTGCAACCTGCTCTCTAAACCTGAGAATCCAATTACCATTCAGGTAATGGCCTTTTTTGCATTGTTTGCTTTACTTTATTGTCATAACCTCTGCAAAGTTTTATGACCATAAACATGTCCTACTTCAATCTAATCTGAGTGAAGGCCTGGAGCATCAACAAAAAATTGGATCAATTATTCATTCAGCAGCCTGGTGAACGTATGGTACATCCCTCAAGTTACAGAGAGATAGTTACAGAGCGATTCTTTATTGTGGCCCAAGTTTTGTGTGTGTCAGCATTCCCACTTTCAGGGATTTCAGCACGACAAATGTGCTGCAACAGCTCAAGGAGATTATCCATGCCAGCAAGTAACCCTTAGAGCTTTTCTGGCTTCTTTTGGCTACTTCTGTTGTGTTTCCATGCCCTGCAGCTCATCTTCAATAGGCTGTAACATGTCATTTGGAGATGGCTGCAGTGCTGAGTGAGCATTGACTGTTAGTTTTCCTGTCTATTGAGTGCTGAGATAGATTTAGTGTCTTCTTAGGTTAATAATTGACTCACAGTTGAGAAAGCCATGATGGTGGTGTTGTCTTCGTGGCCTCAAACAGCTGGTGCTGCTGGGAGAGCCAGATGGCTCTGAGCAGAGCTGTCAGAACAGGACACAGGACACTGTCAGATTAAATGAGTTTCTGTCCTCTATAGTTACCTTTTTAAGCAAAGGAACATAGAAGTAATCAGTGAGTAGTAACTGATCTGTATGTGTAGTATATACCAATTCAGATGCAGCTTCTGAAAAATGAAATCATGGCTGTTGTGGCCTAAAATTTGATGTGTAATAAATTCTATGTTGAATCAAAACTTGTTTGTTTTTTTCGGAAGCCACTTTTTGTCATGTATATTTGATGCTTTTCTCATTTAACACAATATTGAATTTAAAGTATCTTGTGGGTAATTTTTCAGCCAAATTGTATGTGCAATTAATTTTCATTTATAATATATTATATATATATATATATATATATATATATATATATATATATATATATATATCAGAACATGAATCCATCATGCCTTGTTTCCACTGTGCAGGCTGGTGGTTGTGGTGTAATGGTGTGGGGAATGTTTTCTTGGCACACTTTAGGCCCCTTAGTGCCAATTGGGCATTGTTTAAATGCCACGGCCTACCGGAGCATTGTTTCTGACCATTTCCATCCCTTTATGGCCACCATGTACTCATCCTCTGATGGCTACTTCCAGCAGGATAATGCACCATGTCACAAAGCTCAAATCATTTCAAATTGGTTTCTTGAACATGACAATGTGTTCACTGTACTAAAATGGCCCCCACATTCACCAGATCTCAACCCAATAGAGCATCTTTGGGATGTGGTGGAACGAGAGCTTCGTGCCTTGGATGTGCATCCCACAAATCTCCATCAACTGCAAGATGCTATCCTATCAATATGGGCCAACATTTCTAAAGAATGCTTTCAGCACCTTGTTGAATCAATTCCACATAGAATTAAGGCAGTTATGAAGGTGAAAGGGGGTCAAAACAGTATTAGTATGGTGTCCCTAATAATCCTTTAGGTGTATATAGATATATATTTAAATTTTGTTTTCTAATGAGCTACAGCAGGTCATAAGAAGAACTTTCTAAAGAGTTTACTGCTGTCTGAAACTTTGGCTTACCTCTCACGCTAAATATAAATGATCAAGGAGGTGCTATTTTCAGTACTCTATTCCTGCAGTTCTGATGGCTTTTCTGCCATAATAAATTTATATAAAATAAAATAATAAAGAATATTTGTCATTTTGAAAGCGTAATAATAAATAATTTACACTGATATGGCTAACAATTGCGTAAGGTCCATCACTTCAGTGCTCGCTTTATATAGATTTCTGCTTCAGAATTGCACTAGCAGGGCAGTGGATGTCCAGGTTCATTCTGCATATCTTTCGATCCAGCTCTACACCACAGGGCTTTATATTGGATTCAAATGGGACCGGAAAGCTATTTAAAGCTCAGTGTGTGGCACAGTTCTCCTTACATGGGAATGAGCCCCACTTCTCCTAATGGAAAGGTGTGAAACCTACCATCTATGTTCAATGGACGTATTTTTATATGAAAAACATATTTAGCGAATGGATTATTTATTGGATCAAAAAAAGAAATTATTCCGTAATGGCTTAAAGGCATCTTTCCTGTGATATCCTGCGGTGTTAATCAATAAATCCACATTCACATTTCAGGCAGTTTATTTTGAGCCTTTGATATTTGAAGCCTTGAACATTTAGTTTGTTTCTTAAAGGGGAAGTTCCCTTATAAAGGAAAATGTTTTATTTTGTGTTTTAGAGCTCCCAGAGAACTGGACGGACACCAAGGAAACACTCCTGGAAGGGATGGTGTTCAATGTGAAGTATCTGGGCATGACTCTGGTTGGCCAACCTAAAGGAGAAGACATGGCAGCGGCTGCCATCAGGAGGATTGTAACCACGGTCAGTCATCAGAGGAAAAGCGGGTCAGGGGACTTGAGGATAGTGAGGAATGATCATGAGCCAAGTCGGCACAAAATCTTACTCAAATCATTTGTATGCCTTTGGCAATTTGTAGTGGTATATGTTGTCACATAATAATAATAATATATGATAAGTATTATTATTATATATTAATAATAATGAGCTACTTGAAGACGCAAGAAGAACTTTGTAAATAATTGATTTATACTTCTCATTAGTATCAAACTGATTAACAGATCAAAACAGAAACCAAAAGCTTTTGTGATCGATAGTCAAAGAGTCAGCCTTTCAGTACAGTCTGTTTCCTATTAAAATACACAATATAGTTCCTTGTTCTTTAGAAAGCAAATAAAAAAGAGATTTTTCTTCCTTTGACAGCACAATCGAATCAGAACGAGACAACTTTCTCTCCAAACTAATTGTCAAGACTGTGAATCCTTGAGATGAGTTTCATTTGTGTTTTAAATCAGTATTTACTGTCTCCTGGGAAGGGAGAAAGACCCTCCAGATATGCTTTGCCTGATTTCCTTTTGTCCTTGACGAGTCCCCCCCCCCCCCTCTCTCTCTCTCTCTCTCTCTCTCTCCTCTCCTCTCCTCTTCTGCATTTCAACCCCTCGTCCTCAGCCATGTTGGCCTTTTTTCTTTCTGCCAGCACACTGCATTGATTTACCAGTGTGTTCATATGCCGGGATCACAGCAACACCACTTAAACAAGGCAGAAGATGAATTTAATATATCAAGCGTCCTCTCTTTTCAGCTCTTGTACCCATGGTGTTGGATTTAATAGTCCACACAGATTTCGCTGACCTTTTCTTGTTATTGTTCATGGTCAGTGAGTTATGAGTGACATTTCAAAGTTGACTATGACAAAGATGTTTGACCAGGGTTCACACAAATTGTTTATCCTTGTCAACCACATGCAGGCTCGGGCCAGTGCAAAGAAGTTTCGGAAAGTGACCCTCACTGTCTCCCCGAAGGGAATCATCATGTCAGACACAGAGACCAATGACCTCATTGAGGACGTTTCCATTTACAGGTATAAAACCACACCAAAAACAAGGAAAAATGAGCTACACTACCAGTTTGGGGTTTTTAAGATTTTTTTTTTTTTTTTAAAGTTTTTGAAAGAAGATTTTTTGCTCACTAAGGCTGAATTTATTGGTAACAATAACACGAAATAACAATGAACAATACTTTTACAGCATTTTACATTTTACAGCAACTTTTCTTTTGCAATATATTTTAAAATGTAATTTATTCCTGTGATGACAAAGGTGTAGTTTCAGCATTATTACTTCAGTTTTTAGTCACATGATCCTTCAGAAATCATTCTAATATGCTGATTTGATGCTCAAGAAACATTTATTATTATCAATGTTTAAAATAATGTTCTGCTTAATGCTTTTATGGAAATATGATACCTTTTTCAGGATTTGTTGATGAATAGAAAGTTCAAAAGAACAGTATTTATTTGAAATATAAATTTTTATACGAATGTAGCCTAAAAGTTTTTTGTCACTTTGATCAATTTAATTGCCAAAAAAAAATATTTAAAAAAATCTTGCTGACCCCAAACTTTTGAACAGTGTACTAGTACCTGATCGAACCCTTAAACATGATTTACTGTCTGATGTATGTATTATTTATAAAATCTACATTTTATAACAATTGTATTATGCTTTTTTTTGCATTGTATTTATGACGTATTAAATAATATTTTTGTCAAACCCAGCTGATTCAAACCACATCAAGCTGACATCTTATTTTTAAAAGCCATTGAGTCAATTCAGTTGTTTAAAGATTTTTAGTCAGTCAAGGTCTGTAGAACAACATGAACACTGCATTGAGATCACTAACCAGTGAATCATTAACATTTGAGTGTGTCAAACAAATATTGATGCAAGAGGTGACGTGCTTGAATGGTATTCATACATTTGAGAGAGTATAGTCCTCTGTTAGAGGGAGGTGATGCGTTCAGTGGGCATGAGGGGTGTTTTAGAGGAGCCCCAATGCTGATCCCCCTTATCAGCTACAGCAGAGACACAGTCACGGGAATCACGCATCTCTTTAATCCTCTCCCGTGTAAAAAAAAAAAACTTATCCCACATCCTTCCTACCGTCTCATTCTTTTCTCTATCCCTCTTTTCTCTCTTTCGTATTTTTTCCTCATACAGTACATAAACCACGCACACTCTGTCCCTGTCTCTTTTACAATTTTTATAATCACTTTTTTCTTGTATTCCAGTAACATTAAAATGCTTAGTAAAGTGGCATAAACTTATTTGAGATGCAAAATTGCATACATGTTTTAAAAATTTTATATTATTTTCTTAGCATTATTTATTGATGTTTACACTTAAAACAGGACAAACCAACATTCAAATAAGAAAAATTATTAAGGGATAGTTCACCGAAAAATGAAAATTCTGTCATCATTTACTCACCCCTTAAGTTACTCACCCACCAAACAAGTATGAATTTCTTTCTTCTGCTGAACACAAAAGAAGAAATTACTATGGAAGTCAAAGGGGTTTGGCCACTGACATTCTTCAAAATATCTTATTTTGTGTTCAGCTGAAGAAAGATATTCATACAGGTTTGAGGGTGAATATATTATGACAGAATTTCTATTTTTCAGCGAACTATCCCTTTAATTCAAGATACTGTAGTTACTGTTTTCTTTTCTCTTACTTTTTTCTTATTTCTTATTTAGTTTCTGCTTTTTCTAAGAACTATTTATTGAAGTTTACACTACAACAGGAGAATGATTCCAGAGGGTTACAATGAACTTAATTCAAGATACTGAATATCCTTATGTAAAATGAAAAGGGTAATTACACACCCTTTATTTGAAAAGCAAAATCGTATATAATTTTAATTAATCTCTTGATGGTTTTTTTTCATATTATCTTTGTCTTTTGTTCTAAACAGTATTTATTTTAGGTTTACACTTATTAAAGGAAATACATATATTTTCCAAATATAGATACTGAACAGTCTTAACATAAATGTATTTTGTTTTAAGTATATATATATATGTGTATGTTTTAATGGTTAATGGTATTGAAAACCAAATGACTAATTAATTTTTTTAGCAGCAGAGCATCGGGTCTGACACAAAACACTCTGTCCTTGTACCTGGAACTCCTCCATCCATGGCACTGTCCTGCCACGCTCCCTTCAGAGATGCTCTGTGGGCTTCTGGCTATTTAGTGTGATGGCATATGGATTCCTGTGTAAGACAAGGAATTCTGTGAGCTCACGTAGAGGAAAAACTGCTCTCCACCGCACAGAGTTTCATCTTATTTTCTTATGTCTGTATTATTAGCCTGACCCAGGTAAAGCACACCTCAGAATAGAGAATACACCCTGGAGCCGTGGGTCTCATACAGCAGAATGTAATCAGTGTAGACTGATCATCATACAGCCTCAGTTTGACTTTCAAAGGAACACAAGTACCAGGAGACCATAAAATCACAGTTCAGTCGGGATGCTATAATAAATGCTATTTCAACTCAGACCCTGAGGGGGTCTTGGACAACCATTTGGAGGGTGAAGCAGAGAATCATGGGTATTCTCTGCCTTTTCACTGACAGCAAAATAAACGAGAGCATCTTGAATGAAGTGGTGGGGGTTTCAAAAGAAGGAAACATAGTGCTGATGATATGAATACTTTTCCTCATCTTTATTCACTCCTTTGATTCCCCCTCCCCCCTCCCCTCCACAGCTGAATATACAAATAATGATGAAAAAAACGCAGCCGTTCTATTTTTAGTGAAAAATAGGAGATGATGTTGTTTGTCTAGGCTCAGTAGGAGCTGTCATCTTTATTACATCAGAAATTGTAAAGGTTTGAAGGGCATTTTGGGTCTTTATTTCATTTTATGTTTCATTTCCGTCAATGCAATTTAGGATTTTTATGTGCCTTCTTATGCAAATAAATATCACTTTCACTACTGCCACTACTGACAGCTTGTCTCTTGAAAAGAAAACATCTATATTTGTGTGCAAGACTTTATTTTCCTAAGCCACAAATCTTGCACAGTGATTTGTGTAATGAGATTCACTACGGTCCCGCATTAACTGTATGGGGGTTCATGAAAAGATTAAACCCCACTTTGCCCCCCTCCCATCCCATTCTGGGAATGTCATATTCCACTGTAATGTGTTCGGCAAGAGAAGGGAGCCAGTAGGGCATCAGTAGGGAGAAATCAGTGCCACTGCCAATGCAAACCCTGCCAAGGCTATAATAGGCTCTTATGCTAGTCAGGGCCACAAGGTCACGTTTTTTTACCCTTGAGTTGCTTATGTGAAGGCTCCTATTTTCTTTTTTTTCTATTTACAATGTATGTGGCCTGACTGAGGCTCTATATGTATTTGTTGAACTTTAACAAGCGTGTGTCTCTTCCTTGCCTAAGCATGTTAAGGTCAAACTCACTTTGTGCATTGCCACTTTACTCTGCTTTTCTCTTGGCCTGGATTCAGTTTCTTTATGTTGCGTTTTCCCATTAATTTACAGCTAACAGATAGGTCTGAGAACACATTGACAATAAAAATAAATTGTCAGTAAACAAAGAGTTAATATTGAGTATTACCTTTCATTTTAGACATTTACTTTGTTTTTAGCTCCGCCACCCAAAAAAAAAGATGAAAATATAAGGAAAATAGTTCCACAGCAAAATCAAATGTTGCTAAATTGCGTGGTGTTACATTTCAAAATGATTCAGTGATTTTGATTTAATCCGTTGAGTGAATGATTCAGTGACTCACTAATAAAGACGTCACTTGTCACCACCTACAGTAAAAAGTGTTTGTTTTGTAATGCATTCAATTCCATGTATTATTGTGCTACGGTACTTTCAAAAATGTTCTATTTGAGTAGCCTACCGTGAAAGCAAAGATTGAAAGATTCATTTCAGCATAGCTGAGGTTGTTTATGATCAAATTTCCTCCTCCTTTAATTCTGTTCAAAAGGAGCTACAAACAAGCTAAATTCGGGCCATTTACAAATTCCTTCCCTCTCAGCATCACGCTCTTCAATAATGAAGTTGTGCAATGCACCACAGACTGGAATAAATGATAATTCACCACACCCCCCATGTTCAGAGAGAGAAAGGGGAGGGAGAAAGGGAATAGAGAGTCTTGGGCATTTCTATTTAGGTCGTGCATCAGAAGTAGTGCACTAACAATTGTAGATGAAGTGAGATCAGAGCTCTGTCTTCCCTAATGTATCTCATTATTTCACACAAGCTCTTTTGGTTTGGTGCTCTAAATTCAGGTCCTTTTCCCGAAATGACAAAAATGAAGAAAGAAAATGAAAATGTCCTTTCAGGTTCTTTTTTTCTGTGGAACATAAAGTACAGAATGTTGAAGCTGGTCTTTTCCATTGTTCCTGAATGTGAATGAACATCTTAAACATCAGTCTATTCTTTAAACAAAGGATTGACGAATGGCTTCAGAAGATTTAGAAAATTGTGCACAAGCGAACTATTTTTAATGTTTTAAGTGCTTTTTGAAGCTTGACAGCTATAGTGTCCATCCACTTTCATTTACATTATGCATTTGGCAGATGCTTTTATGAAAATAATTGTTTTCTTCTTCAGTTTTTGCATTCCCTGGGAACTGAATCCATGCTCTACTGTTTAGACTACAGGAACACTTCATTTTATGGAAGAGAGCAGTGTAAATATTCGCAACGCGTTCTCACCCCAAGGCGTCATCTAACTGACAATTTTGACCATGCTTCAATATTCGACGCTAAAGGCACCCTTTAGCGTCAGTTAGTTGACGCGATCCCAGGGCGTCATCTAACTGACGCGTTACCTTTAGCGTCAGTTAGATGACGCGGGTAGGTTTAGGTCTGGGTAGGAGGGCGTCATCTTACTGATGCTAAGGGTAACGCGTCAGTTAGATGACGCCCTGGGATCGCGTCAACTAACTGACGCTAAAGGGTGCCTTTAGCGTCGAATATTGAAGCATGGTCAAACTGATTCCCAAGGCGTCAGTTAGATGACGCCTTGGGCTGATATTCTTCAAAATATCTTCTTTTGTGTTCCACAGAAAATAGTTTGTTTGGAACGATGATGACAATCAGAATTGTTTGGGTACACTATTCATTTAAATGCAGAAATATGCCTTAGACCAGTTCAACCATAGACTTTACCATCTCACTTCTCTGAATAGGTTTTTCATGAGTTTTGTAAACCCATGTTACTTTTTAAAAAATAAAAAATCTGTTCTCAACAGGAATCATCTGGGTTGGTTTGCAGACTTTAAATGACCATACTACAGTTGGCTGATGCAATTATTACTGCAGTTAAAAGTTAGAAATGACTCAATAAATTAAAGAAAACTGTCATTGTCACTAAAACTTCAAACAGCTTGTTGCATTGTCTCTGTAAAATAAAGCTGATGATTTTCACACACTTCCATTGATGTTATAGAAAGATAAAAAAAAGAGTCTTAATCAAGTCTCTGCCAGTAGATTATTAATTCCTGGAAATGTTATTTAATTATTGAGTCTTTATGAACAAATACAGTCCACAGTGAAAAGCTTTTACTTCTCACCTCTGCAGAATATCTTACTGCACAACAGACAAAACTCAGGATAAGGTCTTTGCCTACGTCTCCCAAAGCCAGTTCAATGAAACTCTGGAGTGCCATGCCTTCCTCTGCCAAAAAAAGAAAATAGTAAGTGTGTTCAGATGCACATCATGAACATATTTGGAAGTAACAGATGGCAAAAGATATAGGCCTAATTCCCAGGCATATGCACATTGTTTGGTAAAACTTTTCCATTTTGATAGTATTGCAATCCTTCTTCACCACGTTATGTTTCCTTTTTTTTTTTTTTTTTTTTTTTTGCTACAGTTTTTATGTGATTGTAATTGACAAAGGTTATTGTGTAAGCCACTACCTTTTCTCTTGACCCGTATCTATAGTAGGTATCTATCGCCATCTAGTGGACAAGAGCATAACTCTTCAGAAACCCTCTGATTTTGTGCGTTCATTTGTTTTCCACAGGCTCAGGCTGTGACTCTGACAGTTGCGCAAGCTTTTAAAGTAGCTCTAGATATGTGGGAAATCGCACAGGAAGGTGAGGGTTTTGTGCCACGTTTGTTTAGATAGGCTATACATGGCACATATTCCATGGAACAGAGCACAAATATTCCTGTCTTCATTTTTCCATTGCAGACAAAAGCAAGAAAGTTCGCTACTCCTGTTCAGGCCCTGAATCTCAGCCTGAATCTGAACCAACCCGTGTTTCAGGTACATTTAAACACAATAGTTGCTTGGTGTTTGTCTTAATTTTGTTAAATTCATGGGAATACCCTTTATATCCGTTGTTTACGTGTGTCAGAGGAGGAGAAGACTCGGGCTCTGATGGAGCACAAACTGAGGAAGCCTTTCTTCCCTTCCTTCCTTTCACCTTCTCCACGCAGCAACACCAGGAGACGGCCAATCAAACATGACTCCTGGGTATGATGTCATTAGCCTTTTTTTGTCAGCCACTACCATTCACAAGTTTTGAGGGTCTGTAGGACTTTTTAATGTTTTTGAAAGAAGTCTCTATATTTTTAAATGAATCTTCTGCATCATTACTCCAGTCTTCAGGGTCACATGATTCTTCAGAAATCATTCTAATACGGTCTAAAATGCTGAGCCCAAACTTTTAAATGGTAATGTATATTTGGGCAATTGTTTGGGTTCAGCAAATTAACCGAATCTCTATATTCAGAGTGTTAGTATTTCATTCAGAGCTTAACTAATTTCACACATAAATATCCCTTCAGAGGATAGTTTTCTGGGAGTCTATTTTGAATAGTTTCCATATTATGTGATTAAATATGGCTGAAATGCCAGGCAATCCTTTCTGATAACCTTAAACCTAGTTTGTCTTTTGGCCTGCCTGGTCATCTGAATCCTCACTTTAATTAATTTTCTGAAAGAGTGCCACTATTATGCAGAGTATCCGCTCCAAAATGAAGGTCAGTTGTTTTGACACCATGCCAAAATAGGTAATTATTGCCACTGGCTAATTGCCATTATATTGTCAGACAGCATGGCCTGTCCTGTTGATAAAGGACATAGTCACCACTAAGTGGCATTCTCTGCTTTAATTCCGTATTTATTGATTAAACGTATGACCACTAGGCGGAGAGCTACCCATATTGGATCCGTCAAGCTCTCTGTCTGCACACCATGTTCAACCAGGCCTTTAGTTGATGACTTTTTTTCAGCTGTGATTGTATTCCATTCACTGTTCAGGCGGTGCTGAAACCCAATTAGAATCTTCAATCTGCTGGTCTCAGATAATGACTGTCACAGAAAAGACAGTAGATTAAGTCTTCAGAGCTTGCTGGTGCTGATTTTGTTCAGGTTACTCTCTGGTTCTGCAGGTATGATATAGATGTGATCTGTGATGTTTTTGCTTACATGGTTATTGCATGTTCTCTCATTCTCAGGATGCGGAAGATGGCCTCGATGATGCGTTTTCAAGGTAAGTTTCTTCCCTTCTACTCACTTAATCATGGCTGAATACAAGTTTATTGAAAAATCTTACTGACCCCAAACATTTGAACTGTGTATATTGCAGCATTTTGACTGCAGTGCAGCTTAGCAAATGTCTGACAACAGAATTTAAAAAAGAGATAATTTCCCCTGAGATACACTCAAATTCAGTCAAGATTTCTTTTTTTGTTATCTTTGCTGATTTGCAGCCCCCTTGAAATAAAATGTGAGTTGTAGCATTTGTCTATGTATGTGTGGTAGCTTCAAGGCCATCTGTATGCTGATGTGGAACTATTTGTAAAATGTTCTGCCTCATATAATCAGCTAATGTGTTCGCGCTCCCTCAGGTGTGACATTATGTCTCATAAAGTGGAGATGGTGTGAGATTCGGCACACAGTAGGAGCACTGAAACACATCAGCCATAGCAGCTCTATTTCCGATTAACAGACATGGTGAATCATTTTATTCTGAGTGTCTTTCCACACACGGTTATTAATATAAATTCAAACAGAGCCCTGGAAATGAATGCAATGATAGTTTTGATTCTTAGTTATTCACGTTTAGCAGCAGATGGAATGTAAAGAGTTCATTATGACTTCATTCAAGCATTTCTGTGTACAGTTAAAGCTGGTAGATTTATAAACAGAAGTACCAAATCCACACATTAACGCAACCAGAATAGACAAAACACAACTGAAACTGAGTATACACACAAGGCTGAATACGGAACCAAACAAGACACAGGTGAATGTACTTAATTAACTAAGCAAAGAAAACCAAATCAACACCTATGGGTATGTTTACACAAGAATGTACTAAAAACTGAAAAGTGTTTTCCTTCCTCATATACAGACAACAACGTTGTCAAAACGATTCCTGTTCACAAGAATTCACGCAAACGACTAAAACGGCTGTGTTACACTGTATACTGCCAGTAGTTGGTGATGTCACTTTATAATGAAACACTACCCGCCTCACATGTAATGCAAATCACCGTGTTCACAAATTCGCGTTTTTGTTGTTTTCATGGAGACAATAACGGTAGCGTTTTCAAAAACTAGCACTTTGAAACCCAATTTCAAAAGTTTGCGTTTCCAGGCCCCCAATACGCCGTCGTCATGTAAATGAACGGCCAAAACAGTTGAAAACGGTGTCGTGTAAACGGCCCCAATGACAACGAGGAAACACAGGGGACTGAAAATACTTTCAGTAAATAAAAATAAGAAAATAAAAGTCCTTGAACAGAAACAGAGAATCTGTGACAGTAATATACTAATATACTAGAATATTTAAATAAGTAGAATTAAGGTATAGAAAAACTTGTCTATACATCTGGATGGAGCAAGCAGAAGACTTAATTGGCAAATGTTCACATTAAATATTGTATATTTAATATACTGTCTAAAAATAATATATATTTACATGATATTTTATATAATGCCTAGCAGGCCCTATTTTATATAAAAAATAGATAAATATCCTTATGCCAATAAGGATCAGTATCCTCATTTAAAGGGCACCTATTATGGCATTTAAAATGTTCCTAATAATGTTCTGGGAGTCCCCAACAACAGTTTTACATGCATGCAATGACAAAAAACACTTTTGTTGTCTTATAATATGCATTTATTTTTACCTGATTTGCTCACCGACTCCCTAATGATTCGTTTGACGACTCATTTGTCCAAACCCCTCCTTTGCGTGTTGCTAATCGGCGGTGATTGGTCAGATGACGCAGTCAGTTATATTTTGCGTTAGCCCAAAGCTTAAACATATTGATAAAGCACTGCAGTACTACAATATGCTTCACATAATTTCACATATTTCAAAAAACAAAAAAAATGACATTGGAGACCTAGAAGCTGCTGAGCGTATCTCACTCTCTCACACACACATGCACGCACGCACACACACACACACACACACACACACACACACACACACACACACACACACACACACACACACACACACACACACACAACACACACACACACACACACACACACACACACAAAAGCAACAATTATTAGTACTTACAGGTTGTGATTCGGAGGAGGAAGCTGATCCAAATAAACTTGGTATTGAACCTTCCTATATCAGCCGACTCGCGAATCCACACTTGAAAGCATTTGTGTTTGTGAAGCGATCGTCATTAAAATAACGCGAACACAGCTCAAGGTGGCTATACTTGTGTGGTATAGTGGTAAATATAAACTCCAGCCACTGAGTCTTCACATGCTTGTCCCTGGGCAGTAAAAAAAAGATTGCTTTTGATTCGCACTTCACAACAGAGTCTCGTCGACATGATGTTGTCAGGTTTCTCTGTCTGCTCGGCGCTCGCACTGAGTGGGCGTGTCGAATTCAAATAACTTGTACAAGTGACGTACGAAAGTTAGAGAAAATGCATCGTTTGTCTATCGATTCATATCAGCGACTCAGAGTCGACTCTTACTTTTGAGAGACAATAACTTTGTATACGGTGAACTTTCATATTTAAAACTTTGCAGGATGTTTTTGTTCACTTAGATCTATGTTACACACTACATGAAAGGTAATTTTCAAAATTCCATGATAGGTACCCTTTAAAATCACAGACATCAAAAAATTTCATTGTTTAGTGAGTTACAAGCATTCTTGTGCATAGGGATGTGCTTTCTAATAAGATTGTGTAACTTGTCGGATCAATTTATTTTTAACATGATGATACATGTTACAAGTCTTTAAATGATTGCCTACCACATTCTCCCCCACCATAAAGTTATAACTCCTTGTGATGCCAATGCATTACTATGACTTCATTGCTGGCATACAGCAGGACAGAAACGGCACTCATCTTGCCAGTAGAATCCATTATTATAAGTAATGTGAGGGGCCAAAAAGATCATGATTCTTCTAAGTGATTCAGATGAGGCGAATCCAAATGAGCTCTTTCCTTTCACTGAGCATGTAGAAAAAACACAATAAAAATTGTTTGAACAAAGTTTGAACAGTAGCATGTGATGGTTTAATCATAGTTTACTGTCAGCATGTGTCATGCTCTCTCTCACCTGCCATGCAGCAATATGGAGGTGGAGGAGATGGACGCAGGTAAGTGAGGTGAGAGAAACCGTACCGCCTCGGTTTTCATCAACCATCACTAAACCTCAATGAGAAACTAATATCATTACACTTCAGACTTAGTTTGCTTATGGTCACTGCCTGACAAGATTTCTGTTTCACTTCAACACAACAACTTACAACAGGGTTCCCAGTGAATTCCCATGACCTTTTGTGATGAATCTTTTGTTTTTATTATTGTTTTGATTCGGACTGATTCGCTAATGATTCAGGTCTGAACGATTCAGTGATAAGAACTTGTTTCACTCACAATTTCTTTCTCGCAGAAGATTATCATCTACGCTATACCGTTCAAAAGTTTTTAATAAAATTAATACTTTTATTCAGCAAGGATATTAAATTGATCAAAATTATAAAAAGTTACAGTCAGTTATAATGTTAGAGAAGATTTCTATTTCAAATAAATGCTGTTCTTTCCACAAAATATGAACTATTTTCAACATTGATAATATACAATGTTTCTCGAGCAGCAAATCATCATATTTGACTGATTTCTGAAGGATCATGTGACACTGATGCTGAAAATTCTGCTTTGCATCACAGGAATACTTATATTACATTTAAAAATGTTAAAATAGAAAATATTTATTTATGAAAAAAGCCTGGTGAAATTCCTTTAAAATAAATCTCACTGACCCAAACTTTTGAACAGTAGTGTATCTGATTAAATGTTTTGGAGTATACGTAACTAAAAAATAATCCCAAATCAAAAGTTAAATTCCCTGACATTTCCAGGTTTACGATGACTGTGGGAACCCTGATAAAAGCATTGTTGCATGTGCATCTTTCACATCTTTTAGTGTAATTTTGAATTTAGTTTTAAAATGCAATTTAACCTTTGAAATAAACTTTTAGGATTTTAAAGAGAAAAAGATTAAAACAAAAGAACATAAGAAATATTAAAGATTACCCTTCCTGTTCCCTCAAACAGACTGGCAACGTCCCGCAGCAGAACCGTGTCTGAGGATGCAGCTGTGAGTCCGGTGGAAGATCATCTCCTGTCCTTCAGCAGTGAAGATTCAGACTGAACACACACACACACACACACACACACACACAACATCACTCTCACCAGCCTATCAGAAAGAGCACAAACACATAACTTATGCCTCAGCGATGGACTCACATCACTGCCACTTAAAACAGCAAACAATACTACAAAAAAGCATCACAGACATGCATGATTCAGCTATATAACTCTTGAATGCCAATGTACTTGCATTATAACACTGTAAGTTCAGGGTAAGAACTTGACAACACAACATGTATGAATCCGCATGTTGTTATATTGTACTCAAGCGTTTGTGTAAGTAGATTTGCTACCTGTATAATGTAAAGAGTGTAAATCTTTTCAACGCATTGGTGCTATATTGTAGATACTTTGGTTATGTTATTTAAATAACTACAAACATGTACTTGAAAGGGCGACCAACT
Organism: Chrosomus eos; assembly: GCA_036326025.1. Taxonomy (NCBI): domain Eukaryota; kingdom Metazoa; phylum Chordata; class Actinopteri; order Cypriniformes; family Leuciscidae; genus Chrosomus; species Chrosomus eos. Next base: position 16,945,090 of record CM070829.1, read on the forward strand.
GTACATTCCACAAAACTGATGTTTGTCCTTCAGCCCAGCATTCTTCAAGACTCCCACGGCATTCATCTGAAAGTCAGATTGCATGCTTCATTTCAGTTCGAGTACTTTTTTCCTGAACAAAAGCCACTGAAACGCTCTCAGACAGTGTTACTGGATGTACAGTACTAGATCCGCATGTGTTAGCGAACTTTAGACGTGCAGTTATACACTCTAGGTGAACTTTACAAATAAGTATGTACTGTAGAGCTGTTCAGGACTAACATTTTGAAGCACTGTTGAATTTCAGATATGATGTGGGTGAGGGGACGTTTGCTTAAGCAATCATTACAGAAATTATTTTATTTTCCAGAAAGCAACATGTGTCGGCTCTGATCCGGCCCACATCCAGGAATCCACGTGTGTCAGATCTGGGCCAACACTATGTTGCTGTCTGTGGTGGATCATGGAATTTTTAAATATTTTAATAAGGCCTCAAAACACTTCAGATTTCTTTCTTATTTAGGATCCAAAATATTGCAGTCTCAAAGCCTCTCACAATGGGCTTGGCTTCCAACCATAAGTGTTAGATTTATTATTATTACCATTATTATTTATGTTCACAGATACTAGTCATCAGTGAAACTTATTTTTAACTTTAATTGTTTTAAATATGCAACTTCTTAATTTAAGGACCGGACTGTTTAATCTTTTTTTATTCATCTTTTTTTAGTTTATTTTTTATAATCCAGTCAGACAATGATGTCATGTCACACAAATTATGTCAAAATCATCACTGATTTGGTTAAACTTTGGGCAGACAATCATCACACATTCATTTTGCAAAAATGTAAAATAGAAATCTGTAAAATAGAAACTGGATTGAAAGATGTACATCTTATTTCTATAGGCTCTGACATTTCTTTGCTTTGTAAGTGCTGAAGTAAAGAATATACACTTTGGCTCTCAGAAAATCTTTTCCCCATGAGTTCCATCAGTCGCAACTTGCGTTACATGTAATATACTGCCGTTCTGCCCTTTTTAAGTGATGTTAAAAATCTCTTCTTCATCATTTACGTTCCGTCTTTGAGCCTCAGTAGATCTGTCAGCTTTTTTTCTCCTTTGTGCATTTTTGAACATGCAGTATTTCTTCTCGACATTACAGACTTTTAGTTTTTTACATTTTCTACCCTATTAAAAGTGGGATAAGTTTAATTTGATACTGTAATTGCAGTATATAGCTAACGTTCTTAGTTCAGTTAGTGGTGTTTTAGTTATTTTGGTTAATCATGTTGAAACTGTCAGTGGTTTAATAATTAATGTTTGATCTGATTTAACTGCTTATTCATTTCAAATAATCACTGTTTTCTGTGGAAGGTTTTGAGACACTTTCAACGATTGCAACAACCATAGTGAAACAAAATGATATAACCTTATCTGAAATGGTTTCTAAAATATTGTGTAGATTGTCTATGTGTGATTGTCTTTATAATGTGTTTTATTTTATTAATATTTTGTAAAGTAAGAAATCAAAGTTGGTGCTTTAAGAAAATCTATGCAATCTATGTTTGGCTTACTAATTTTTATTAATTAATCATCATAGAACCATAATGGAGCTCAAGAGGTAATTTGCATATATACATAAACAATTGGTTGATATTTAATAATGTATAATAAAATATTTGTTCAAAAACACAAAAGTCATATCTTGTGATTTTAGTAAATGGAAAAATTGCTATTAGACCAACTAATATTTTTATATACTGTAGTTCAACACAATGGGTTTCTATTTTGAAAATATTGTTAATTTGATTAATTGCCTAATGTTTTATTAATATTAATGACTCTTAATGTTTAACTTGCTTGGTGGTTGAATGCACCAATAAATGAGATCCCACTCCATTAGCATGTTTTGAAACAACCAATATATGGGTTTCTGCATAGTACTTCTCTCTCAAATGCCAAAAATGCTAATATGTCAATAAGAAAGCAAGAAAAAAACAAGCTTCCATTAAGTCATTCATTATCTTTATTAAAACTGAGGAGAAAAAGAAGATAACAAAATCATCTAATTAAGGAATTAACATGAGATTGAGAGCATAAAAACCATCAAATATGCATGCACTTTTCATCATGAGGTTTATGGCGTCTTTATATTCTTAATAACAAACAATAATTCAGTTAGGATATTGTTGTTTTGAGCATGTTTTGTATACAACACAGTGAGATTAGCAATTATGTACATTGTTCAGTCTGGCAGGTTTTTAAGATTAGCATGTAGTGGGCAAAAAACTGGGCAAATATGCATAAACTGGTTAGGAGGATGTAGAGATGACAAACAGAGATTTGGCGTCAGTCTGTTCCCTCTAATAAGCAGCTCAGTCACAATTCCACCAGTTTTACACACTAATGAAAAGAAGAGCACAAGCTTAATCTAATGACCTGCTTCTGTACACATCCTATCAGACTCAAATGAGATTCATGCACAAACCAAACACAAGCTAATAAAGAGTAGAAACCCTGTCATACTGCAAGAGCACCATATCAAAAATACACTTCCCTTCCTTTTCTATACAAGAGGAAAAAATCCCCGATTTAATCTGATATATTGCAGGAAAGTTTTGGGTATTCTCGATCCATCAGGCATCCAGTCATATACGCAATATGATATTTACAGTCCCAGCGGATTGCTTTAATATATGTCATAAGGGTGGGCCGATACTGAGGTGTAGCTGATGTGCTGCTCCATGAGGATTCTCGACTGTGTTATGATGGAAGGGCCGATAAACTGTCATCCTGATACGGTGGATGGTGCGACTGACATCTACGAAACTCCCATCACACCTCAATGATGTTGATAGATGGCACAGACTGGTGGAACTGCAACAGACAGGAGGACAAAAAAACAGAAGAGTGATTCTCCTCCGAGGGGCCCTTTCATCAACAACTACAATCGTTTGGGACCGGACGGCTTCCTGGATGGATAGAACGCTGCTGGATGTTTTTTCAGCTTGAGATTATTTTATGTATGGCTGTGAGCACTAAGATGTAATGCACACAGAGACGAATGAACATAAGTTTGCTCTGTAGTAGTGCAATATGTCGGAATGAAGGCCATTAGGGTCTTGGTGCAGGTGGTGACATCATCACATGGTCCAATATTGATTTGATCACGTGTCTAAAAGGGCTGATTTTTTTAAATGATTTAAAAACATGAAGGCTCAAAGGCACATGGTGGTTTTCCTGAGATGGTTTATTATAGAAATAGGTCAGTAGCTCTGGCATTTGATCCAAAGCACTTATTATGCCGAAAAAATGTCTCTGATTCTAAAATTAACTGATTCTAATGTATATCATCTGCTCAAACTGAACCCTTCCAAGCTCCAAAAGGTAACAAAATATGCTTCATTTCATTCTTCTGTAATTGTTACTCTAATATCAGGAGAGTTTTATGTTATTGCGAAAGGTAGAGATCCATCCATGATAGATATTTAATAATGATATGGGAAACATTCATGCATTTAAGGGTTAACTTAAACCATTCTGATATCGATTCTTAAAAATCCCACAATTAGTCTGGCTGCACGAAAATGTATACATAATCTGTGCTCTGTAGTTAACTTTTAGGGCCCTATCATAAACTCAGCGGAATGCAGCGCCATACGCGACGCAAGTGTTTTTTGCTAGCTTCAGCCCGACGCAATTATCATTTTCACCTCCTGCTCCATGTTGTTTAAATAGCAAATGCATTTGCGCCAATTTGTGTGCTGGTCTGAAAATGAGGTGTGTTCAGGCGCATTGTTGGTGTGTTGCTATTTTGAGGCAACTGAAATAGACTTTCATTGGCCAACTGAAACCTGGTCTTAAGTCAATGGCGCAATAGGTTTTTGTTATTATAGCATGTTAGAGCGCGTTAGTAATATGCGCCTATAGGAAGGTCCACAACGTGCATACACTTTGTCCCATAGATGGTCTGCTCGCGCTCTTCAGTTTCCTCTCTGGAGAAGCGTTCAGTTTTTCCGCTTGCAAATTCCGCCATGTAAATAGCAAATCCGCCATGGCGCAAGGGCAACTGGCTTTTAAATGGGAATGAGACTCTGGTTGATTTATTGCATGTTACGCCCAAAACACACTCAGAACCATTACTCATTAAGAGAATAGAGAACCCTTTTAAGACCACTACCCCGACCATTTTTCCTATCGTTAAACTAGAAAAAGTGGATTCGGACACGCCCTAAGTGCACTTGGACCGTGCGCTTTATATGCGCTTAGATCATTAAAATAATATCCCAAATTTGGTTTTCTGTATCAATGTTTCCTGAACTGCTTTTCACACTGTTGAATATTCAGAACTACAGTAAAAAGAAATCATATTTTACCTTGAGTTGTGAGTTTGTATTTAATCGCAGTCTGTTTTGAATTCAATAAAAATACTTTGTACTGCAAAATGACAATAAAAGGCCTTCAGTTGGATTGCCCTTGAAGGCTGCATGCAAAAGCTAACAAACACAAAACTCAACAAGTGAAGTCCGATTCATGAACTAATGACTCAAAAACATACAATCAATGAATCAAAAACATAGTGCAAAAAGTGTAGCCTGAATCCTATGAGCTGGTTCTTTTAACTCCTAGTTCAAAAAGATACCCATTTTACAATATGACTGGGATATCGCAAAATGAATCAGAATCAAAAATTTCAAGAGAATTTGAAAATCTGTATCGAAACCCCGCCTGACTATTCTTTTTTATTCATAAACAAAAAAAATATATTCTGGGACACTGACACACTTTCTCTAGCAATCCACTCAGCATTACTGATCAAAGCCAAACAGTGAATTCTAGCGTTGCCTGTGCAAATATACAGTAAAGCTCCATAGGCTTAGTTGATCTCATACAACTTGTACAACAGAGAGCTACCCTGAAGCCTTTCACATGAGTCAGGGAATGCAGGCCATAGTGTTCGGTCTCATCCCTCATTGCTGGCAGGTTTCATCCGACAAATAACAAAAAGGTTTTATCAATTCGCAGTTCCTGGGCAGACAATCTTTGTGAAAAGTGAGATGGATAGCAATCTAATGCTTTCCTGCTTTCTGTCTTAGTCTTTCCGCAGGTGTTAAAGTGATCAGGTTGTTTTTCCTTGTCCTCTTGGTTTGAAATGCTTATGCTACGCTTTTCATTAAGAGCTAATGAAATGTACTGTATCGGGAAATGTAATTTCAACTCAATCTGTGTTTTGAAAACAGGGCGAATTGTGGTTGAAAGCACAAATGCATAGCTGTTTTGCATTGCAATTAACAGTTTAAAACTGCAGATATCTAATTTATAATCAGGTTTAAAATCTGTTACAGCACATCCGTTTAAAGGCTAATATGTACATTTATTCAAGGAAGATTTCATTCACAATGAAGAGAAATATTTTTCTGTCTTGACAACTTTCGGAGTGTTTGGCATGGTAATAGATATGACAATGTTGTATGTTTGGTCTTGGCGGAATAGATCTGCTACGCTGTTGGTTATTGCTGCTGCAGAGCGAGTACGGGACTTGCTACAGCCAATACATACACGACATGCTGCTGTGAGCAAGTAAGACATGCTGCTGCTGTACAATATAGCATACATGAATTACCCGTAGCAGATCTATACAGGTGGAGCTGGGGAAGGTGGAGGGTTTCTGAAAGCATGTTGCACTGCTAAGGCAAATGCCCAAGTATTTGAATGTTAAGCAGCAAGCTCATTGGCTACTGACACAGCAGGAACCAATCAGCTGTGCCCTATAGATAAAGATGTGATTATGAACAGGTGATTAAAAGGACCTATTAGCTTGCACCATCTAGAGTTTCATGCCAGAACTTTGTATTTGTCCTACGAAGCGTGTTGAAATGTCACTGTTTATGACTCTAGATGAAGACAGTTTATCCAAAAATTTTAATTATGTTATTTATTCTGTGTCAAGATTTTCAAGCAAGATTAACTTAAATTTGACTTAATTTTAACTTAAATCGCTTCTGAAGACTTCATAAGAAATCACATGGACTGCTTTTATAAGGGTTCTTTGTCTTTTTTTAAAGCTTGACATCCCTTGGTTTCTATTCAACTTCATTGTACAGGAAAACATATACTTGTTGATTCTCTCTATTATGTTCCATAGGGGTTTAGAATGACATACAGTATATGACACAAACATGTTCCTCTTTCTTTAAAAGGGATGTGTGGTTTAGACAAGACGCTGAGTTGAGAAATATTCCCACCTTGCTCCGCAGCAGACCTCCGCTGTGGTGCTCTGGTGTGCTTCTCTCTGAGGATGGTTTTGCCTTCTCTTTGCTGTTGCTGGAATCATTGTCCTTTATTATGTCATACTGCCGGCAAAACAAGGCAATTACGGCTACAGAAACAGAAAAGACACAGATTCGTCATACTAATGTAACTCTACAAAGCTCTGGAGAGACAGGACAGACTGATAGGTCTCATAGAGTCACTGAAGCATCCAACCCTAAGACACAAACACTGAAGAATCACAAAATTGTAACCATGTTACCTCCATTTCACCTCTGTCTCGGCCCATTTTCTTAAGTAGTTCAGCACTTTCAGCATATATACAACCCAACTTTGAATCTTATACGATCATTAAAGCTATCAATTAAAAATTATCATTAAAATACAATATAGTGCCATTAAGCTTTTCCTTGACCTTTCGAGATTATATAGCTTGATTATGATAACATACAGTAACTTATCATACAGTAATATCATCTCTCATGAAAAGTCCGCTCCCGTTGAAATGAGAGGGAGGAGGAGAGGGAGCGGACTTTTCACGAGAGATGATATTACTGCGCCGAGTCGAAGTGCTCCCAAGCACTTGCTATGGTATTCTGCCATACAATATAGTTATCCATTTTACACGCTTAGAAATGCGCAACGTTTTATTTTATGTCACCGTTCTTAGTCGAGTTACACTACTCTAGTAACTGTATTTAAATAGGGAAAATGTGGATGTGTTTGGTCGCTTCTCTTCTTGGCACGTATTGAATGAACAGGGCTGAAATAAGATCTAACAAAGGTTCAATGCAAGACAGTGATTTAGTGCACGCACTGAGACGAGAGAGGTATGTATCAACTCGTCTTAGTTAAGGGAATAACATAGTTTAATATGAAAAACCAGTAGAGTATCCCTTTAACGTCTCATCCGAAGGACGATGCTTTTTGACAGTATAGTGTCCCCATCACTATACTGGGGCGTTAGGACCCACACAGACCACAGGGTGAGCACCCCCTGCTGCCCTCACTAACACCTCTTCCAGTGTCCAGTCTCTTCCACCTTGAGTGTCTTTTAAATCAGTGTGTACTGTGTAGGGATGTCCCTGATCTTCATGTTGCACATGTCCAGCATCCTCTGGATTGAGAGAATTCATTTCAGTAGTCAAAGCCCAGCAGTGTGAAGACATTCCTTGTTTGCTGGAGTGGCAGTTGCAATTGAGTGCATGAATTATTTTGTGACAGTGAGGCAGACTGGCTCAGTGCCTTACGTAAGGAGAGAAGTGCTTCCATTTCCTGTGCCTTTCTTAAAATTCAAGCAGTACATTTCATATTTTATCAGTTTAATGCATATTATGGTTTCGCAAGGCTTTTTAGGGCTGGCATGCATAGTGGAATTTCAAGAACAATTTAATTCAAGTGATATTAAAATTATTCAGGTGAAAAATGAATAACCATTAGCAAATCAAAGAAAAAATTCTGATCTGCTCTCTCTTTCTCTCTCGAAGTTTAATAATTTATGAGGTGATGTTTGCAAGCATAGTTTTTCTCAGTGTATATAAACGGTCATGACAGAATCCAGGACTAGGAGGAAATAAACAGACTGCAAATTTCAGACACATCAGTGTCTCACCTGCCCACATTAGAAGCACCACCACAATGATGATCATCTCCCCTGTCTGCAGCTGTCGAGCTTTATCCAGGCCTTGGACTGTTGGGTCATCTGTTAGAAGACAGAGGATCATCTGTGAGTGATTGTACTGAGAACTGAATGCTCATTTATAGCTGATACAGTCATCGCTGATCCAACTCTGAAATTAAAAGTGGACAGTTTTTATTCTTGGGGTCATGAATAAGAAATTGATTTAAAAAAGAAATGATATGCACTATGGTTTAAAAGTATGGGGTATTTTCATGGAAGGCTTGATACAGTTTTCTCAGGATTTATTGATGAATAGAAAGTTTAAAAAACAGCATTTTTTGAAATATGTTATTATGTTCAAAGTAATCAAATAACACAAAGGCGTTGTAAATGCAGTTATCATTTATTCCAATGCAAAACTCACTGAGCAACACCGTTGCATCTAATTCTCAATAGCTCCTCAAATATTTTATCATACAGTCTGCACCGTTCTGGTCTGAATGTCTTTCCTGCAACAATAAAGATTATCAACAGGTGCAGAGGAAGCTGGTATGGCAAGATATTTTGAGAAGTTGAGCTAGGGCAGGAAAACGGCTTTCGTTTTCTCTCCAATAGACCAAAGGATCAGTATGCTCTGTAAGACAAGGGGTAGTCAAGTACACAAGGTCCTCATGTGGGGCTGTGTCAGCTGGAATGGCAGAATGATCGACTTTCCATGTAGGAAACATACCGTTTTGCGTTTTTTTTTTCCGATTGAGCACTGCCATTCATGGTTGCATTCCCTTTTGGGGAGGCAGACTCAACTTTTGCAGTGAGAAGGTTTTTGATTATTACCTGCTCTTCACCAATACACCAGTCCAACTTAAACCTTGGGTCGAGCGTGGCAGCCACCTGGAAGCATTCCATGTCTTCAAATTTTGTTAAACGGCTCTCAAGTGAGGATTGTAGAGTTGACACAAACTTTTTATTACCCGTCATCTTCATGTTTTTGTTAGCCTTAAGCCCCTGACACAAGGGATGATGAAGCTGGAGGTTACTATTTTCTCAGCCTAACATCTGTCTGTAGCCTCCTCAAAGGGTTCCAATACCTCACAAAGCTCCTGGATTATTTAAAGCTCATATGATGTCAGCTGGATGGGACAATGGAGCTCAACAAGTACATCACTTGGAACATTGAGAACATACCTCAGCATCTTTAACTGGCTATTCCAGCGAGTGGCATTCATATTCTGAAGTTTTTGCCCTTCCTCTGGGTGTCAGTAGCCAGTGTGGGCACAAAAATGTGACAAAAAGAAACAAGTTTTTAGACCTTGCCCAGTAATTTTTTTATGGAGCCAGCATCATCCATGGCATCACAAACCACAAGCTGATGATTGTGGACAAAGCATGAGCTTCTCTCTGGTAGGAAGTAGACCATCTCCTCTTCAACATTCACCACTTCAAAATCAGATGTCTCATCCTGCTCTTCCTCTTCACTTTCAAAAACATGCATTGGTGGGAAGAGGGTGAATGCCTTTATCATGTTGGAGGCATTATCAGTGACAATGAATGACACTTTGTTCTGAATATTGTAATTTTGAAGAACATCCTCATAAATTCTACAAATGTTTTCAGCTGTATGCCTCCCTTTAAAACGCTGACAGCTCAGCATTACACTCTGCAATATGAAATGGCCAATCATTCCAAAAAATGACTTCATTGATCGGTTTGACCAAAGACCTACTGTCAGGCAAATATGCTCTGTTTTTTCCATCAGATTAATCAGACGTGATTTTACAGTAGTTGAGTGCTGAGGGATAAGGTCATCGCTGAGAGCTCTTCGGGAGGGCATTGTGAAGGAGGGTTGGGCCAAATGCAAAATATTAATGAAATCCTTATTTTCAACAGTATAGAGAGGGAGGAGACCATTTGCAATATATGTAACAACACTGTCAGTAAGAGCAGCTTGTCAATTAGTTGGTGACCACTTAGAGCTGGAACTTGTTTCAGAAGGATTACCATGATGTTCATTCTGGTTTGGCTGGATTGTGTAACCGCTGGTTCCACAGTCCATCAAAATTTCCTGATATTTCTTCTGTAGGAAAAAAGTACCTCAATGTAGAATACTCTTTAAGATAACTTCTGGGTTACATGTGGTTACCCTCGTTCCCTGAAGGAGGGAAGGAGACGCTACATTGAGACAGATGAATAAGAATCTTGCTAGAGAGGCCAATCTACTTCGAGTGAAACTAAACAATCACAATGCACATTGGTGTGCAATCATTTGCATCAGCTGCTCAGCCTCACAGTGCGAGTATATAATGAGCAGCAGGTGCGATTGCACTTCAGTTTTTTGCTGAGGAGCCAAGCCTGAAAAGCTGGCCGGCCCGGTGGGCAGCAGCAGATGTGGCGACGGGATGTGGTATCTCCATTCCCTCACTTCCTCTTCAGTCGGTCAGTCGACGCCACATTGAGACTGACGAATAGGAATCCCTACCAAAGGGCCACAGCTGCTGCACCCCATCCAGTGCCCTGTGCAAGCCTCTACCCCTTCTTGCCTGGAAGGACGATAGGAGGAAGCTTGCACATAGTGAATCTGTCACTGTTGTTCCGTGATAACCCATACAGTGAGATTTTGGATAACACTGGGAAAGCGTGCCCTTTCTGTTAGGAAGGAGAACGCTGCGGAAGCTACTTTTTTCAAGGAGTTATGTGGGAAATACATATGGACTAGCCCGAAGGTTGTACTGCATGAATACTGCGTGACCTAGCCCAAGGGCTTCCGATAGGAGCAGCCGTGGAGAAAATATACACATATGGGATCCCCGTAGGGTCACACATATGGGACCCAGCCTAGTCCCGGTTCTCAAGGATTCAGCGAATAAAGGCCTGGCACCGGACGCTCTGCCATGTCCGGGCCGAGGATGTTGGAGGACTCAACAGGTTTTTCACTTTAGAGTAATAACGGTGCACAGTAGGGTGCAGCCCTAGAAAGAGCCGGACCTCTCTGTGCTTCTACCCGTTTAGGTGTCGCCCAGCCCGCAGCTCTACAGATATCTGTTAGCGAGGAGCCACGTTTCAGCGCCCAGGAGGATGCAACGCCTCTCGTGGAGTGAGCATGCAACCTGAGTGGATGAGGCCTATCCAGTGGGCCATCCACTGCTTGGAGACAGCCTTTCCCTTCTGCTGGCCTCCGTAACTGACAAAAAGCTGGTCTGAGATCCTGAGACTTTGAGTTCTGTCCAAGTATAAACGCGAACGGGAAAGAGCAAAGTCAGGGCTGGGTCTGCCTTCTCCAAGCGCCGCGCTTGCAGGTTCACTACCTGGTCCCTGAAGGGAGTGTTAGGAACATTGGGCACATAGCCAAGCCGGGGTCTCAGTACTACGTGGTTATCACCCGGCCCGAACTCTAGGCACGACTCGTCAACCGAAAATGCTTCAGGTCCCCTACCCTCTTGACAGAGGCCAGTGCGACCAGCTGCAAAGTCATCATGGAAAGAAGCTTTAAGTCTACGTATTGCAAAGTCTCAAAGGGAGCATACTGAAGTGCTCAAGACACCAGGGAAAGGTCTTCTTAGATGGAGGCTGCTGCTACGCCGCGGGAGCAGGGGCAGACGCAGGAGGATGCCCCCGGCGACGAGCAGACTGAGGAGCCGCGGGCAGTGGAGTGGAGGCAGCAGCTGACCGGCGCGGCAGGATATGCTTGATGGTCTCTGTCTGCTTTTGTACAGCCGAGAACTGCTGGGAGAAGTTCTCGACCAAGTCGCCGAAGAGGCCGGTCTGGGACTCAGGGGAGTTAAGGAACCAGAGCTTGTCGGTCTCCCTCATGTCGGCCAGACACAGCCAAAGATGGCGTTCCTGGACCACCAAGGTGGACATCGCAAGACCCACTGACCGCGCAGTGACCTTCATTGCACAAAGCGCGAGGTCCATTGCGGTATGAAGTTCTTGGAAAACTTGTGGATCGTGACCACCCTCGTGCAGGTCCTTCAGTGTTGATGTCATTCCGAATTCATTTCTGAATTATGCACAAGCCTGACACACACACAAAATGCAATGCAGAATTCAGCCAGCTGCTTATGTGATTAATTTTACTTTTGTTTAGCCCCAAGTATGTATCCAAGCATCCCAATCACCACCACCGTCCAACCTCAGCCTGATCTAACCAGCCATCTGTCTTCATTATTAATCCAGTGTTAAAGGGATTGAATTCAGGCCCATCTCCTCTTTTAATCTGTGTGGAGTTGATCCAGAGCACCATTCTTCCCAATTGCTGGTCCTTTCTGGATAAAAGCGGCTGAGACACTGAGACGCCTGCTGTCATAAAATGAAAAGGTAAGGGATACTGAGATAAGCGCTTGCTCCCATTCACAATCTCCGCCATTGAAGAGTCAGGTTAAAAGACAGTGAAACATTCCTCTCATCATTCCCATGAATATTTATAATAAGTGTAGAGGTTTTTCACTCATGTGTGGAAAATGAATACTGTGCTCCACACATTAAGCAGGTTCAACATACCCTTGCTACTTCTCTCAACAGAGATAAGAGCCTTATGTGGGACGCAGTGCTGTTTATCTAACTGGTTATATTCCAAAATCCCTACAGTGGAGCTCTTTAGAGAACTTTAAAGGGAGCTGCTATAACGCCAGACAACATAATGCTCACTTCTTCTTTGGCCCAAGGAACCAAAGCAAGACATCTGCTCATTAGTTCCACTACCCACTAGTCAGTTCAAAGATGCTGTTGCACATATATGTATCACTGTGACATTCTCATGATGAAGAATACAAAAATAAGCATGTGTCATCATTTACTGACTCTAGTATTTTCCAAACCCTATATGCTGTTTACACACTGCAAGTCTTAATGCACAGATCTGATCTTTAGACCATATCTGATTTTTAGTCCCACCTGTTTACATTCACTCCGGACATGACTGCAAAAATTACTGCCCAAAATGCGTAACCCTCTTATAAAATTTCCACCTCAATAGTGTGAGCGCATACAGGAACATTAACTTCATAATACGACAATAAAAAGCTATCTTTGTTGGCAAACGTGTTGCCCTCGCCTTGTGGTGGCTTGGAATTCTAAGGGGAATGTATATGTACAGACATTTTTCAAAATATGCTTTTCTTCTTTAAAGGGATATTTACTCACCCCTTTATACAGTATATTTACTCACCATTTACTCACATTCGTAATTGGAACATAAAAGAAAATAATTTGAGAAATGTCTCAAGATTTTTTGTCCATACAATAAAAGTCAATGGTAAGTCAAAAGGGTTTGGTTACCAGCATTCTTCAAAATATCTTCTTTTGTGTTACAAGACGAAAGAAAGTCATACAGTACAGGTTTAAAACAACTTGAGGTTGAGTAAATGACATAATTTAGATTTTTGGATGAACTATCCATTTAAGTGCCCGATCTATATTGATCATCACAGAGAAAGCATTATGCTTGCTAGAAGTTGTTTATCGTCTTTCTAGTTGTAATTGTGATGGGTCTTTCCTCATCAGTATGCACATGTTTGTTTGTTAGAACTGCAGGACCCAGGTATTTGATATTGACACAGCTTCTACAGATGCAGTTCTTTGAAGTATCACAGTAATTGAGTCCAATGAGAATCATCTTCAACTAAGTCTGACAGCACACGAGAAGCATTGGCCAAAAACACCAATAGATGCAGGTGAAACTGTCTGAAGTCACAAAACAAGATACATTATTCAATGACTTGGACACTTTTCCTTTCTTTCTTTCTATTATCTCTATGAAGACTACTACTTTCCTTTTCGATGTATGTCAGATTCCTTAGGCAATTATGGCAAGTTGACTTTGAAAAGCAGCACTCTGCATTGGATTGTGTTTCCTGTTCGTAAGCAGATGGCAAATACTCCCTGCTAAGTCTATTGCTTCTCATTTCAAATCCATGCACCGCATGATGGAGGAGGGAAGGTAGGAAAATGTATTTAACTGTTGTTGCATCATGATGAGATGCATTATTATAGGAACAGAGAGATGCATGAATGTATTGAGAGTGATCTGCAGTAATTTAAAAACTCCTCTGAACATGCAATAAATCACTGGGTCATGAACTGAGTGCTAGATTTACAACATGTAAATGTCTGTAGTTGAATGATGCTTGTTAAATTCCTTCTCTGGGAGGAAATTTCAAAGTCATTCTGAGGAAATGGAGCCATTTTTGTGGAAAAATGGAGCCATTTTTGAACTTATAAGAAATCATAATCAGATCAATATGACCGATTCTTAAACTATTAACTATCTTAAACAGTATTTTATCAATACTGACCACTGTGAAAAAAATAGACAAAAATATGAGAAGGATCAAACAATTAATAATAAAGGAAGATCACAGCATATTGGACTTGAACAAAAAGTACAGTGACAAGCATTTTAGAAAAAAAAAACTAGATAGATGATAGAAAAATAAAATAAAATATAAAAAATATGATTTAAATGTATTTAAATAAAGAAAAATAAGTATAATAATAAATAATAAAGTAATATAATAAAAAGTTTAAATTAAAAAAAATGTCCACATAGCAAGTATAACGAGCTGAATAATTTACAGCAAGCCAGTCATTATCACAAAACAAACATATCAATATAAATGTATTTTGTGCAAATAAATGTCAAACTGTATTATCTCATACTTAATTACCTGCATGACATCTGGATACACAACTTCCACAAATGCTTTCAAGTCTGTCGATGGACACATTTATATCATGACTGAATGAAAAGCATTGTAAACATTTGTTAAACAGTTTTATAAGATGTATCAAAATAAAATCATATGTACTGCACTAGAAAATTTAAAGACGGGCCAGAAAATTTAAGAGAATGAGAAATATTTTTAAAGGTCCTTGAATTTCACCCACTATAAAAATAAGAAAATATAAAAAGAAGATTGATGTATGTTGAAAAACATCTATACTTTGTATGCCTCTTTGAAGTTGAAGTTCAGGCTTCTTCTGTTTAGGCAATTCTAATGACAGGCATTCCCTCTTCAGTTTAATGAATTTTAGACTGGCTTTTTACTGTACGCTGCTGTCAGCCAAGATGACACTAAATTCAAATTCCTACAAAAGCAACTACATAAAAGAAGCTACATTTTTACCTATGCAATCATTAAGGAAGCTTTAGAAATAATTCGAAATGTAGTTCAATTGAACTGAAGCTCTATGGAATCATATATTTTCAATAAATGTACTTAATTACACACTTTCCTGTATCAACAAGAGTCAAACGGGATATCTAAAAAGTCTTCTGATATATATATAATGCTTTGAACATGCTTTTTCAGTTTAAGGCAGGAA
Organism: Chrosomus eos; assembly: GCA_036326025.1. Classification (NCBI taxonomy): domain Eukaryota; kingdom Metazoa; phylum Chordata; class Actinopteri; order Cypriniformes; family Leuciscidae; genus Chrosomus; species Chrosomus eos. Next base: position 16,960,280 of record CM070829.1, read on the forward strand.
AGCGTTAATAAAATACTGAGCATGTTTTCTGAACTACGTGCATCTTTGAATGCTCGGATGATTAATTTCGAGCGCTCCATCTGCGTTGGTGTGCACAAGCTATCTGGATGTTTTGTTGTTCTCAACATGGCTGGCAAAAATAGCTACTCTCATGTTGAAAGCAGCTTGATTTATCTGGTTTTCAGTGTTTTTTTCCGTGCTAGATTTCATACAGAAGAGAAAATATCTCAAAAACATCTCGTATCAACACAACTTTGAAATGGGTGTTAATAATCCACTCAGTGGCCTGCTATTAAGGATCACCGCTCGTGCCGGACAGCACCAAATCCCCCTGAGAGGCAGCAAGCTGATTAGAAATTGGTGCTGAAAATGAGAGGCAGTAACAAGGTCTACCTGCATCCATGCGTGAAGAATAATTAATTGGGTTGTAGGAAAGATAACTGTTTAACACATTGGCAGAATCCACTGAGAATGTAAACGGTTACTGCCCTGTTCACATTTTATGTTTCACACAAATGTCAAGCTATGATGGACTGCATAAAAACAAGTGTAAAGAATGATATACCAATGTGGTGTATGAGTGAGGGTGGGCTTTTACCTTGGTTTGAACTGTTTGAGGGGAAACGGTCAGTTTTCTTCAGGGTTCTGAAGTGGACACGTTTGCTGGCCTGACTCTCTCCGTACAGGCCGATGGACTGAACCTGGATGATGTAATCCATCTCCTCCTCTAGGTCCCACAGCACACAGGATCTGCTGGTGGTGTTCACCTCTCTGATAAACCTCTGCATTTTGCCGTCCATTCTCTGAAAGAGTCAAAAAACTTGATTGGTATAGATCAGAATAAGCTGTAATTATGTTATGGTTCAGTGATGTATATTTATATTATATGTATATTTACGTGCTGTATATGTTCCATAATAAAGCAGAACGCAAATTAAATTTGCATTTATAGGGTAGGTAAGGTAAAACAATAAGTAATAATGGTTCTTAACCATAGATGTCATTAAATCTCAACACATTTATTGAATGGTTATGTTCTTGACATTTGAATTAAGGATCGTTCACACCAACAATGATAACTACAAAAATAACTATAACTATAACGATAACTATATTAGCGTCCACACCAACACACAATATCATTCCGTTTATTTTAAGCATGGGCTGCAGATATGTAGTCTGCAGCCTTAAATTCTCAAGCTCTAGCAGGATAGATTCTGATTGGGTGTCAACGTTTTTATCGTTCATCAGCTGGAAAAAAAATCATTCTGAAACATTCCGTTATAGTTGTGGTGTGAACTTTACATTTAGTATGATTTTAGCTGCCCTACATGCCAGTGGCATAAAGGGCAGTAAGCAAGTATGATTTTTAAAACTAAATCTTTATTGTTATAGTTATCGTCCTTGGAGTAAAAAGGCCTTTAAAAGGCCTTGACCATTCGTATGAACATCGAAATTTATAATAATTATTCCAGTTTTGAGTTATATAATAGTGATCTGTGAATTAATTTTATGTTGGATATTGGAATTGGAGTTGGTATGGAAAGTTTGTATGTCTATGTGGATTTGTGAACAGTAACTTGTTTACATTTTCTTGGGTGTGTGTGTGTGGGGGGGGGGGGATGTAGGGTTCAGTTTATTATTCTGAAGTGAAGAACTGGGGCAGAAGGACCATTACTGGTGTTTTTATTTATTATTTGTTAGTTATTGTTTTTTTCTAAATCCATTAACTAAATGTATATTTTAGACATCTTCATTATTCATAATAACATTTTTTCGAATTCATAGTTCATTGGTATTATGACAATTCCTATAATTAAAAATGCAGACACACATAATTTTGCAAAAAATAACCCATTCACAAATCTTTCCAATTACATCCTTTAACAATAAATTGAATGATGCATGATGATTCAGCTCATGCTATAACTCATCTCTAAATATGTTACAATTTACTGTAGGAGTAAATGCACACTGTTCCTAAGTGGTATGTATTTTGGGGATTTATATGCTGTGGGTCAAAAACTTTTCAAGGTTCCTGTTGAATTTACAAGATCTGAAACATCACCTACAGAGCTTTAGGCTGGTATTCGCTGACATTTCAAACAGCTCATGCTGTCTAGAGGTCAGCAATACAGTAACAGTAATTAGGTGACCTCTTTCTAAGAGGTCACCTTATAAACATAAATCACACATTAGGGCACTAAAGGATCTACTCGAAGCCCTGAGAGCCAAACTCGACAGCCTTTCATTTCAGCTATAATTCTGCTCTCTAACTTAACATTGCATTTAGCTCTGCCTCGTTTGCTCTTTAAAGTCTGTGAATAGAGCCAAAGCACTTTCCTCTGCCCTTGAGCTCTGAAGCAGCCTCTAGGTGTGGGGGCGTCTGATGAAAGTCCTTGACTAAATTAATAATGCATTCATCTGTGAGTTTCGCCTGCAAAGCCATTACAGATGTGCAGACAACCAATTGCTTAACATGACTGATAGAAATATTTGTAATTGCTTGAATGTGAAATAGGCGTATCGCGATATACCGGTATTGGCGATAAATGATATTCAAAACATGATATTGTTTTGAATATTGTATAAGTATTGATATTGAGTTAAATTAAGGGTGTGACAATATACCGGTATTGACGATAGCCATAGTATTTTAAATTAATAGCACACAATTACATGATATTATGACACGTAAATAATCCAGCACCTGGTTGACATCCCAATGTATAATATCTGGCGGTATTGCAACTTCACGCTACCTTCTGTCATAAAGCAGATGACGCAGCGTGCGCAAATACTACTGCCTTGCAATACACTATACTGAGAGTAAGTTGTAATTAATTTGCTAGTCCTGAAACGGGAAATGTTACATTAACCTGTTAACTGTTGACACCTTTCTGTGTTTTGTTATATTTACAGGCGTTTAGTCCAAAAGTATTCTCATTTGTATAATTCTCAGTCTCAATGCTTTCATAGTGATGGGGACTCAGGGTTTCAAGGTGCTAGATCTTCAGTAGTGCTCTCCCTTCAGGACACAATCCAGATGCCCCTTGCAAGGTTGAATTTGGACCCACCTCCTCCTGTTTTGGGCCTTTCAAACCTCTTGCATCATCCGGTTACATGGCTGGAGGAATTGCAGATAACTAGCTGTCCTGACTTTACCGAAGTGGTCTTCTCTGCATTTCGCTCGGCTCCCTCATCCAGGCCAAATTGAGTAGTGTGCATACTGACAGCTAAAACTGAAGCCCAGGAGGACTCTGTAGCATGCCTCCTGTAGTGCCATGCATTTATTCCCTAGTGGTATTTCCAGATGAAGCCCTGAAACATGAACTCTGCTGCCCCGGATGCCTGTACATCATTCAACTTCACAACAGTGTAGACAGGGGCAATCTTACAGGCCGCTGCAGCAAGATACTCAACTTGGCTTGTCATCAAGATGAGAGGTATCCCACTCTCGGATTAGGCCAACTCGCCCTCACCGTCACCCACAGACAGATAATAGAAACTCTCCATACTTTTGCTAGTGTTTTTGGGGCTGTGGCGTGACACTTTTTAACCTCTCAGTTACATCATTGAAGAGGCATTAAAAACAACAAGCAGCTTCTCGACACACTTGAGAAAGGCTATTGTCTACAGTTACGTTGCAGACCCTAGCAACACCCATATCTGTCCTACAGTGATCAAGGTCAATGAGAGTCACTCTCAAAGAAGGCAGAAACCAGGTATTGCGGAGGACCTTAGCAAGGTTTCAGGTTAATTGTAAGCTTTCTACAACTGGCAAGCCTTCACACAGCGACCTCATCGGTTATCCAGCAGGGCCTTTTGCATCTTTGTCCATTGAAATTGTCCATTGCATTGACAGTCAGAGAAGCACACATTCCCGGTTGCTGCAATAGTGTGTTACTTACCTGTTTGGGACTGAAGCCAGGGGAATGGTGTCTGCAGAAGGAGGTTGTCTGGTCTTTCTGGAAGATTTACGGAACAGCAGCCATGAACCTCTTTTCAAACATAGCAACGATACATTGCCTGACGTGGTTCTCGGCGCAAGAGGAACAAGGATTGCTATGACAGGATGTCCTGGCCCACGAATGGCCAGACCTCCTTCTTTATGCCTTTCACCTCATTCCGCTCTTCTAGTGCGTCCTGAGGCTGGTACAGGAGAAGCACCACAGACTTATTCTAGTGGCCCCCGGTTGGCCATCCATGGCTTGGTTCAGCCTCCTATTAACTCTCACAAGTGGTCCACCTCAGCCACTCCCAGCTCGGAAGGATCTGCTTTCACAGATGGACAGGGCACTGTCACATCCTTCTCCGGACAGGTTGAAACTGTGTGTCTGGCCCCTGGGGTTGAGAGGACGCTCTCCCTCAATGTTCAACAGGAGTAAGGAACACATTCATGAGTGATAGGGCCCCTTCACCATGTCACACTTATGCTAATAAATGGAAACATTTAGGAAGGAGGACAAGGCTTTCCAAGCAGCCCTTTGTACAGTTCATGAATTGAAGCAGTATGTGCTAAGGACTGCCTCATGGCGTACCACGGACCAGCTATTCATCTGTTTTGGGCCTGGCAGAAAAGATGCACCCTTGTCAAAACAAAGGCTCGCTCACTGGGTGGTGGACACTATTGCTGAGGTGTATCGTAAGACAGACCATACAATGCCTGCATCTGTTAGGTGTCATTCGACTTGGGTATGTGATATGTGCTGTATTTATCTTCCACCATGTACTGAAACCAAACTTTATAAACATACTTTATGACAGTTTTGAGAAAGAAATCTATATAAAAAGATTTGTTTGTTCTTTACAAAGTAAAACTAATATAAACTTTAAAGGGGAAAGGTGGGATACCATTTGAAAATTTTTGCTTATGAATAGTTTAGCATACAGAATTAATTATAATAAAAAAAAGTATTTTAGGCTAAAAGAGTGTTACATGGTTCAAATATATAAGAGCCAAGGACGGACCAAAATTGTTTGGATATTGGGCAATCAAAAACAAAAATGTGCAAATGCCCCTTCTGCTTGTTTACAAAAAGAGCGCAAGCTGCCAATCTCAACATATTTCAAATATTAGATTTGATAGGCTATATTTTTTGTAATGTTTTGTTGAAGTGATTTACCTGTTGGGAGATGGAAAAGCCAATGATGATGTCACCCTCAGGCACCTCCCAGGACACAGTTGCTGAATCAGCTCTCAGATGCATGACCGACACATTAACAGGAGCGGGTGGACGGTCTAGTAAACACAAGATAGATATTAAAATTAACTTTGAATCTTTGAGCCCTAATAATTTATATAACCTGTTAGGCTTTATTGCCCACTTATACTATGGTTGCGTGACTGTCTGAAAGCTTAAAAATGCTGCTTTTGGAGAACGCATTCCAAGGTAATAAGTCATCAAGTCACGTTTGATAGCAATGTTAGCTTCACTTTCTGACTCCTGAGATACTTCATTGGATTGATTTTTGAAGACAGCATAGATGTATCCTTCACTCCCTTTAATATCCCACAATCCTGTACGTTCCATTCTGTGACTGTTGCGTTGTTTCCACTTTTGATGTAATTTCTAGCGAGAAATTAGAATTAAAGGAAAAAACATATTCGATATATTCGACTCTCTATATTTTGTCTTAGATCATTAAACCATTATGTTGCCTCAGAAGTCCAAAATCAGTTTCGTAAGGTTTCTTTGTCCCCAAACGCTGCCTGCAAAGTCATTGCCTGAGAGGGGGCCAGGCAACAACTCAGCTGCCTAAGATGTTATAACCTGTAGAGTAATAATAATAGAAATCATTGGCTGCCATACTTAAACTGATATACTGTTATAACATTTCCACTCTAATCTTAGTGCAGAGACTACTACAGCAAAAAAATATTTTCAAGAAAACCTCTAAAGCAATAACCTACTGTCAAACATCAAGTCATGGACCAGCTATTAAACCTTCCCATGAAAACACAACAATAATCTACAGGTCTGAAATATGTTGCAGTGCACTGTTTTTATTTGCTGTCCTTTTATAGACTGAGTAACTTGCCAAGAAAGCTTTCCAATATGACCAATCAGATTTGGGAAGAAAAACATTCTCTCTATGGCTCTATCTCTTCTTACCAGATTGCTCTCTGAGGGTCTACAGCTCTCTCTAAAAGCAAACCTGGTACTTACAGATGTTTTATGCAAAGATACATTCCTGTTTCCTTAATGCCAGTACAACCCTCCTGAGCAACATGTTTAAATTAGGATCTTTAAAAGTTGTTTGGGTCCATTTTGCTGTTTGCAATATTACCAGTTAACCACTTCATTTGTGATTAAATGAGTCAGCGTTCAGAGGAGGCGACAAAGTAACTGTATCAAAATCAGATTGACAGTGGCAAAAACACCAGGGATCAGTCAGGTTGCATAAAAACTCAATGAAATGGAAAGTGTTCTCTTCAAGACAATATGTTTTATTGAAATTGCTTTCTGAAATTGATTGAATCTGGCACATTTTGTCCTATATGGGACTTTTATGCAGGAACTTTTTTTAATTCAGCTCAGCTGTAGAGTGCTCGATCATGATTTAGGAAGCAATAGACAAGCCAATTAACCTAAAAAAACAAGGAGAACAATGACAGATTCAATAGTCAAGCATATGCCTCTGTCGCTGTGGTGGAAATAGAAAGGCAGTGAACTTGACTGAACTGCGAGAGCATTTTCTAGCATCTCCTCTGATCAGTGCTCTAATGGACTTTATGTGTTTGTGTGGGCGATTGCAAAAAGGGGAAGGGGTGTTTTTTTTGTTCCTGCCCCCAAACCCATGCAATAACATCAACAATAACATATATAGACTCTTAGCTAGGTTACATAACAGCTGTTTTGAAATAAGTTGTGGCTCGTTGCACAACGATTCTGTTCCAGATCTGTATGATGCATCTTATCCAGAGGTCTACACAATTAACAAGCACTTTAAAAGAGTAGTAGAGTACACAATAATGCCTGAAAATCATACAAACACTCATATTTCTTCTGATCAATAATAAAATAGCATAAATATATAATATAATTACAATTTTATACAATCAATTTTATTTTAAAAATATGCAAAATTTGGTAACACATGCCTGAAACTCATATTTTAACTAATAAATATTAAATTAACATAAAAACAAAAATTAATGTATTTTAAGAATATGCCAGATTGGGTAACACTATATTTTTTTGTGATTTTGTTATGTCAGAGTGGAACATGGACAAAGGAGGTATATTTGTTGGCTGTAGGCACAAGGGAAACGCATGATTGCAAATTTACACTAAGTTAATATGAGTATGTTACATTTTAGACAATATTGCCAGCTACTTTGTTTTGCTTCGCGAATGAAAATAGTTCCAAACAAACATAGTGCTCTCATGCAACTCAGCTGATTCATTCAGGATCAAATGACCACTACTGTGAATGAATCGTTTGAGTTAATGATTCAATCACTCACTCTCTCAAAGCTCCTGAATGCACACCTGCTTTATTATTAATTTATTACAAAGATGGTCACTTGTTGGCGTAATAAATCATATTTCTACAAACAAAAAAAGTAAATTAGCATTAAAACGTTTTTATACAATTACGTTTTTTAACAAATAAATATACTTTTTGGTACACTATTTGGTAATTTACTTCTGGTGGTAAGTTATTTTTTGTGAAATTGTTTTAATTATAATTAACTGAATAACATATATTTGAAATACCTACTTCTAAAGCTAGATGAATTTACTGTTAGATATTAGTTTATCTAACATATGTAATAGAATATAAATTGCTCACAAAACAAAACATTGGTATTTATACCTTTAATGCTTTAAATGGACCATGGATCATCAAAATGTAATGTATTTGTGGAAAGTGGCAACAAAAAAAGCAAGCATCTAGGATACAATGTAAGGCAAGCAGAGGAGCTTGGATCTGTATTCGTCATTCATCTGCTTTTCTCCAGAGCTAACCATCGGCAACAAAACCCATAATGCATCACAATGCTGAATGATCACTCTCAGTATCAGACTGATAATCAATGTTCTTGTGTTGATGCCGGTCACTAGTATGGCAGCACTCCTTTCCATGCAGCTATGATCATCATGCACAATGGGGGTCAGGGCTGATTATGCTGGTCCTCATTGCCCTCAGCAATAGCTGTGTAAATTGGATGTAGAGAGGTCTGACTCCAGCTCTGTGCCATGGATAATCATTTAGAGGAAGGAGAGGGCCACCTCGGTGAAGGCTGACTTGCACATCAAAGCATCTGTAGGTCACATGCATCAAATCTTCCATTTTAATGAGTCTCCAGGTTTGCAGCTACATCATTGTTTTTGTGTAATTCTTATTATGAAGCTGTACATATACACTGGCGGAGGATGTATATGTTATATAAGATATTTCTACAATGTCACACATGAAAAGAGGCCGCAAGTCAGACTGGAACGTGGACAAGGGAAGTATACTTTCGGCTGTTGGCACATAACAAAACAGCACAATTGCGAGAATTAACAGGTCAATGCTGAGTCTCTTACATTTTAGACAATATTGCCAGCTACTTTGTTTTGCTTCATGAATAAAAATAATTCCAAACAAACCTAGAGCTGTCTTGCAACTGAGGAGCGGTCTATTGTACCTAAATGAATCAGTTGTGTTGAATGAATCAGTTAATTGAATAATTCAGTCACTCACTCAAAGTTCCTGATTAAATACCTGCTTTCGAACCATTTAAAAAAAAAAAAGTTATTAATCACTCACTCATAAACGTCCCCGTAATGAATCTCTGAGAAATCACCCGTTACTTTTGGAATGCTGCTCAACTAATCAGATCCGAGAGCCAGAAATATTGTTTCAAGATATTTTCTGCATCCAAACAATTTACAGACACATTTGTCAGATAATTATTGGCTTAAAAATATTGTTTTTGTCCATTTGTGTAAGATGAAATCACTGTTATAGTGTGTTGTTACAGGAACTAAAAGCCGGTCCAGTTTTATTTCATCTGTCCAGCAGATGCAGTGATGTGAAAAATGTTAGATTTTCATAAACTGATATCATGAAAGAACATCTGCAGGGGTCAATTCTGCCACATCAACAATTGTATTTGCACCTCCGAGTCTGTTAAATTACGTCTCATGATTACAACTGGTGATTTGTCACAGAAAGCAGCAAATTTTTGTACATTCAACAAAATGTCCCACTGACTAAGAGTCCATTCTAGTAACAGAGCAGTTTTAGGCCAAATGAATGTACAGAATGTACTAATGACATAATGAATTGCCTTTTTTTATATTATTATATATATTAACTTAATGACCGTTCTTCACTGACTGGGAAAAGCTGGTTCTTATGAAATAATGAATAAGATGTTTGTCATTTATATTTACCTCAGTCTTCCCCCGCAAGAGCTTATTGTCCTTGAAGTAATAGTGATAGTTGAGAGTAGCTTCAGATTGTGATACATGACCAGGCATAAGCTCTAGTGGTGAGGAAAATAATTGTTTAGATAAAGGAAGACTTTATGAGTTTTGGTGATCTGTTCAGCATTTGCAATGTGTTATCTCACTGCCTGAATAAAATAAAATAGTCATTATTTACCCACCCCAACTCATTCCAGTCTAAAATTATTTTTCCAATGCATTACACATCTCTAAGGTTTTGTTCATTGATTTATTCTGTTAAAGAGCCCCTATCATGGATTTTTTGAAAATGACTGTTCATGTAGTGTGGAATATAGCTCTAAGGGAATGAAAACATCCTGCAAAGATTTATATCTGAAAGTGCACCGTATATAAAGTTTTTTTTATAAAGTCTTTCAAAAGTGAGAGTCGACTCTGAGTCTATGAAATGAATTGTTTTTGAAACATTGAGTCATTAGCTGTTTCATAGTGACGTAGATACGATATTGGCCGCGCCCAGTTACTACGCGCGCAGACGGAAGTGTAAACTTGAAGTCTAGAACACATTCAAATACTTAAGCTGAATAGCATCATGTCGAGAAGACGCTGTGTTCTACAATGCAAATATAGTTCAGCCACTTTGTTTTCATTGCCCAGGGACGAGCATGTGAAGAATCAGTGGTTAGAGTTCATATTTGCAACGATACCACAACAGTATTGCCCGAACCTTGTGTTGTGTTCTCATCATTTTAATGACGAATCATTCAAAAACATAAATGAATTCAAATGTGGATTCACAAGCCGGTTGTTCCTGAAGGAGGGCTCAGTACCAAGTGTATATGGATCAGCTACATCCTTCTCCGAATCACAACCTGTAAGTATTATTAATAATTGTTGCTTTTATGGGTTTTGTAGCGTCGGGGGCGCGAGGAGGGAAGGCAAAGTAAGTATGTGTGTGTGTTGTGTAAGTTACGCTCAGCGCAGCTTCTAGGTCTAGCCTAGGTCTCCAATGTCAATTTTTTTTAAATATGTGAAATGTTTGTCGCTGTTATTGGAGTTGTCATAAAGAATAGAGCAATACCTTGTAGTACTGCAGTGCTTTATCAATATGTTTATGCGTTGGGCTAACAAACTATAACTGACTAGGTCATCTGACCAATCACCGCCGATTAGCGTCACGCAAAGGAGGGGTTTGGAAAAATGAGTCGTTGAACGAATAATTAGGGAGTCGGTGAGCAGATCAGGTAAAAATAAATGCATATTATAAGACAACAAAAGTGTTTTTTGTCATTGTATGCATGTAAAACTGTTGCTGGGGACTCCCAGAACAATATTAGGAACATTTTAAATGCTATAATAGGTGCCATTTAAGCTACAAAAAACATTATATTATATTATATTATATTATATTATATTAAATTATATTATATTATATGTCTTAAATCTTAAATAAATCAGCCCCCACTTTTGTTGTAAGGAAAACGGAAGCTCAAAAATGTTGTAGTATATCTCATTTTGCATTTAAAAAAAAAATAATACTGGAGAGCAAAGAGTGAGAATATAACAACAAAATCATAATTTTTAAGTGGACCATTGCTTTAAAGTCATATGTGACCTGATCCAGCAAAATGAGTCACAGTGACCCAAATTTTAAAATTGAGATTTTGGTATTAATGGAAAGAGGAGACCATACACTTTAAAATGATATCCTAGTCAAAGTCATACCTTAAATGGTTGTAAAGATATACACATTTGAATTATGGTCGTCTGCCCTCTTTTTCCAATTGAAAACCTGAGAAAATTGCGTTTAAAGTTTTTTGCCCATTTTTTGTTGATATCTTTCAAAATCCATTGCATTTAAAGAGATGAACTATTTATTTTACAGCTTAATTTGACCAAAGACATATATAATGCTATTAAACCAGACTGAAGCTCAAATTATTTTAAAGTTTTTATTTGAATAAATAATTTAAAAGGCACTTTTACAAAAATCAGAAAGATTGAACAGAGGTGCTACATTTTTGCTTGTGTGTGTGTGTGTGTGTGTGTGTGTGTGTGTGTGTGTTGTGTGTGTGTGTGTGTGTGTGTGTGTGTGTGTGTGTGTGTAGGCCTAAGTAGGCTAATGCATTAATAATGCGATGTTAAAAGTGTGTTTTAACATGAATACGTCTAAGAGTGCATATCTGTAAAAAGAGAATCGCACTGGTGACAACTTTTTTTAAAATAAAACTTGATGATAATTTCTGGATTTGAAATACAAATAGTGAGTAAATGTGTGTGTGGTACAGCCGCTGATCAGTTGCGCACAGCAAATGCACGCAGCATGAGCACTATCTATAGCGCGTGCTGCTTCCGCACCGCATACGCACCGCACACGAGTATGTGCACTCTTGCTGATCAGCAGCAGAGCTTAGGTTAGAAGCCTCCAGTGAGTTCAACGCGTTGGTGACTTTGCTCTCTTTTGACAGCGACATTTCTCAAATTAATATTTAATCTTTCTGATGAGATCTGCTAGCTTGTTTACACCGAGCGCGAGTCTGAGAGGAGGGTGGCTGGACCGATCGCGTGCCGGTCAGTCGAAACGGGGCTTCCCATTGCCAAATGATCAGCGTTTGTGTACATTTTCTAAGCTTTTTGATTGGTTGTACAACGTGCAACACCATATTTGGAGAGCAGAGATAGTGACGTTTCAGGGGATACCCGGGAAATGCTCAGAAGTGATTAGAGGAGTTGAGAAAAGCAATAATTTCCAGCGAATTTAGTAGGCCTACAACTTTATAAACTTTAATAGTCATTTAAATACATTTACTCATTTATATGGACTATGAAACTTCGGGAGATTATTTTTGAATGTCTTTTGAATGAAATTAGCCAAAAAAGTTTTTTTTTATTATTTCATTATTTTTCCACATAATCGGCCCATATCTTAAAATAGAACGTTGCGACTTCCGACTCATTTCGCCAGAGCGGGTCACATATGGTGCAGCAAACATATGGAAGGTATCAGTCTTTACTACTGTTGTCTATATCCTAACTAAAATGTCAGACGTTGAAGTATCTTGCACTGCAAAAGTTGATGAATACTGATGCAAGCTTTGCTTACTTTCATTAGTACCTAACAAGAAGTGATTTATATGTGTATAGCGCTAATAAAGACCCACATAAAACCAGTATACATTTAAAGCAAAATAAGTCTCACTCTCAAGCACAAGTCAGATGCACTCAAATATGTTACATAACAGAAAGAGGAGAGCAGGTCACCTTGGGTAATACACTGAGCATACATTGAAAAACCAAGAGGCCACATGAGATATAGACATTCTGTCAGAGTAATCCACATGAAACAGGTACATACTGTAGCAGCATTGCAGCTGGTCTTCATGACTGAGAGTAGACACGGGCAATTACAAAATCACTTTCTAAGAGACCTTCCACAAATCCACATGCAAGTTCAACTACAATCCACATGTAGCCTATATGAAAGCAGAATAAACATGTGGTCTCAGAGTCAGCGGCATTTAAATAGCATCAAGGCAGAATTTTGTGTGGCTTTGATCCAGCTAGCTAAAAATACACATTAAGGCTCCAGCTGTGCTTTTTCCTCCTATTTTCTTTGAATGTTAAGTAATGCAAGTCCTCCCAACTGTTTAAATTGCAAATGTGTATATTGATCCCTTTAGCTTATTTCTTAAGGATTTGAAAAAATCTTCTTGCGGCATCAGAGGTCTGTTTGGTGAATGCAATAAAGAGAACACAGTAATTTGTCTTTATCAGCTAAATGTGGCATCTCTCTCACATGTCTCTGTCCAAAATGTTATCTCATGCTCTAATGACCTTCAGGCAAACAATGGATTCTGGAAAGGGATTAGTTCTTCATGATAGATTTTGTGAAATGTTTTGCTGCCTGATTCTTTCAGGGTAGACAATGCACTCACAGATGGAGCTGTAGGGTGTTCTATCAACACAAAGCCGTAGAGGGAGCGCGTCTCAGCCTCAGGGGAGCACTGCACTTTCCCAGCAGAGCGAGATGTCACTGTAACACCAGAGCACCCCACACGTCAACAGTCATTGGGTTTTCCAAGGACAATATGGAGAACTCAAGCATAAGATATTTTGCAAGAGCAACATGATTGTAAGTATGGGGTTTATACACACAGGTGGTATATCCACCTTATTTTTTAAGTCAGTGCTATTGTAACTTGAATATGCAAGGGTTCCAGTGTCATCCACTTCTGGTTATTTCAGCTGAAGGCTACAAAAATAGTCTGTTATGTTGCTTGATATTTTAAACTTTGTTATTTTAGTATTTTAATGTATTATGGTAAATGATAAGCTAAATTAAGTCTCGTGGAGTGATGAGATACTTAGTAGACTGTGCTCACTCAATTGCTGGCTGTCTAAGTGGTGTCCGCAAAATAATATAGAATTCATAGACAATTGGAAAAGTTGGAAAAGGCCAGGAAGGAGACAGACTGGCTAAACCGACCGTCTGCTAGCTGTCTCACGTCACTGAGGTCAGATAAATCCCATCACATAGAGACTTTCACCTACTGTAGATATCATCATATAGAGACTGTCTGTTCCCTGAATTAGGACATACAAAAAACTTAACTAAATCCATTTAAGGGTAAAATATTCTATATTGTATAAATATGTTGAATATTCAATCCCTTACTTCAAAAGCACTTATTGTTAAGGATATGATTACAGATTATAGATGACCTAGCTGTGTTTGACAGAAACCTGGCTAAAACCAGACCAGTCCACCCCGCAAGATTACTGTTATAAACATGAGCCTTGTCTGAAAGGCAAAGGGGGAGGTGTTGCTGTAATTTATAGTAATATCTTTAGAGTTACTGAGCGCTCGCGATATTACCCCGACCCCCTTCTCAATGAGGGCGACTACTCTAGCCTGTTAGTCCTCTGAAATTTTATATAACATTGAGGACATGCAGAAATGATTTAGAAATGCACAACAGCAGCTACATATAGAAAATACAATATATATATATATATATATATTTAATTTAATTTGAATTTGAATTTTTTTTAGCATCGCTTTGGCACCCCCCATAGTGCTGCACCCCTATGCGCGCATAAGCGCAACCATTCGCGTCATCGCTTGCGTCCCTCCGTTCTTGATTGTCCCCTCGCGAGCGAATCTGGTCCATGGAATCCAGGCTGCTAGCAGTGTGAAAAATCTGCTGCCCATGGCACATGGAACCGCTAGGCTACCTTTGCGCTTAAAGAAGATTAAAGAAAATAGTCCAACGCAGTGGTACAAAGAGCACTCATGCCCTTATGAGAGCAGCCAGAAAAATATAGCACAACTGGAAGAAAACAAAACTAGAGTTTTTTCGAATTTCATGGAAAGAGAGCACGATTACGTACAGAGAGGCCTTAATCCTTACATTTAAAATATTCTACTGACCCCCCAGCATGACTTTTTCAAGGCGACTTGTTATTTAGAACCTGTCACTTTAATGTTTTCATGGTGTCATTGCTTGTCACGTGACACACAACACAGCACTTACTTAAAAGCACACCGCGGAACTTTTGGCCACTAGTGGCGCTCGACCTGTAACTTTCACGTCTAGCGTCCCTAGAGGCCACTAGCTCCGCAGCACTGTCCAAATGTCAACAAACAGTCAACCGGTCTGCTTCCCGTGTCTTTAGATTGTGTGTGCTTGCAGTGTTTGAGGTGGGCAGCCATGACTCGCTCGATTCCCTTATAGTAGTCTGCTGAGAGAGAGCGAGTGGGGGTGAGCCCGGCTTAACATGTCTGTGAGTGAATGTGGCCGGGGGACGCGGGACGCTGACTGAATGTCGGCCGGAGCTGACTAACTTATGTGTGTTGGTTTCGTTTCACAGAAACCGTGGGACATGTTGTGTGCAGTGTTTGTGGGCACGTTCACTACATTTAATGTACATTTGACATGAGTCGATTTTATTTGTGCAAGCCCTGCACTGTGGCGGGCTGTGTTTGTGTGTAGAAATGAACAATGGGCTGTGGGCATATTATTACACTCATAACACCATCGGCTGTGGCCGGAATACCAGAAAATACTACACTACTTATATGATTTATCTGGGTCACCTTGGAAACGGCATTTGTGTGCAGACAAGCGTCAGCATCGGTCGGGCACCCCTCCTCCTCCTCTAGCTCACGCCAGCGAGCGAACACTGGACCAATGTTGATCCTCGTCCTGGCTTTTCATTTGATTTGTCACTATACCTTTTTTTTAAGTGTCCTCTGACAAAACCTTTTCTTTCTTCCTTGTAGCTGTTGGTTCAGCCATGACAAAAACATACAGACGGCAATCAAACGCGAGTTGAGCTCTCACGTCAGAATCTGAGGAAGTTGTGGGTGGTGGGGGAAGTGACGTATGCCGTAAAGCGGTCAATTGTTACTTTTGTGGCTACGAGGAAATAGGCGATACAGACACCTTCAGGCTACGGCAGACGTGTCATTCAACCTATTGTAAGTCGATGTACCATCTCAATGGGTTTTGGTAATATATTATAAAGGTTGAAAAGTTCCACAGTGTGCCTTTAAAGGAGAACTCTGGTCAATTTAACATTGAGCTCATTTTTTTGTAAATTTGGAGTGCTGTCAGTACAGAGAACAACGACACAAATTGGTGTTTCCTACACCGTGTTATCCTCTTTTTAAAATTTGCACCCTGTTGACTTAAACGGGGTAGGTTTTAAACCTGCTTTTAGCCTCTTAACATCCTTGATGTGTCATTACAAGTGCACAGCCATGTGAGTGGTTTTATTCAGAGTGAACACGGTGAATCTGACTGCAGTAGATGTGAAAGATATGAATAAAAATGATGTTTATTCAGCCAGCTCACATACCTGTGTTTTCTTCCTGTTTTCGGTCGCAGTCCACAGTAGTCAATTGTCGAGTACGTGCGCGCGCGATCCTTAGTTATCTAGTTACCAATGATCGCGTGCGCGAACTCGACAATTGACTACTGAATCAATTAAATCAGTTTTTTCGCAAACATACAAAGTCACAGAGTCAGCTGAGCTGCCACATGTCTCTTAACAATAGACAATAGAGGCGTTTCATTCCTTAATGAATCAGTGGGTTTGAAAGATTCGGTTGAATAGAAGATTCAATGACTCACTCATAAGGAGTCGTAACAAAAATTATATTGAGTAACTTACATTTTTGACAGTATATTGCCAGTAGCTATGTCTGATTTGCTTCATTAATGAAAATACTTCCAATTAAACCCAGACTGGGGCATCTCAGAGCACCATGCAATAGTGGTGTTTCAGCGTTGTGCTTCTAAAGATGGATGTCATGCTTGCATAATCATAAAACCTTAAGAAAGAATTGCTGAAAAATCCCACTAAGTCATAAACCATCTGAGTAAATGATACACAAATTTATACAACGTCGAAGGTACAATTTTTGCATGACGGTCAATGATTATTAATTAAATTAAAATTATATTTTTGACCTTTATTAGATTTATTGATGTTTATTTTTAATTACATTTTAATGTCCTTATTTCAAGACAAAGCACTTGGTTTCACAGTGTAACATTAACATGTTTCATGTAGATTTTTGTCTGTGAGCAATCAAAAAACGAACAATTAAAATAAATCATCTAATTTATTATAAATATAATAAATCGATTGATTAATTTCATAATTATACATTGACGAATTAACCAAGTGTTTTTTAAACGTGTAAAGAGTTAATATGTTAATATTGCATGTTCTGTGTCTATCCAAAAATATCAAACTGTAAATAACTTACACTTTATGGACATATACCTACGAATACTAATGAGATCACACAATCATGCCTTCCTGCTCCACCATATCACATGTGCACTAGTACCACCTCATTTCCTTCTGACAATGACGTCCCTAGCTATGAAAACTCATTTGACTGGTTTGCAGGCTCTAGCAGTGATCCGTGAACACTTCGCCTCGCTGAGTCCGCAAGAGATGGGATTGGACAGTGTGGCAGTTTAAGGTCAATGTAATTGGTGACCACAGTCCACCAGGTCTGGCCTGCCGATGCAATTTTCTTGTCACCTCAACACAGGCCAGATGAGGTGTTGGAAGTCAGACAATTTTTAACGCGCAGCCAATTTCAGCACAAATGCTCTGGATTTACACGACATGGCCAGAAGTATTAGAGCACATGAACACCACATCCAATATGCTTGTTGAACATCTGATGGAAAGGTTTTCCATCCAGACAAAATAGCATCAGGTCTGTTCTGTCTGGCTCACAGTTGCTGTTTCAGTTTGTCCTAATGGTGATCATTGCGGTTCAGGTCTGCGTTTCACATGCATTTTATCAAACAGTCTACATCTTTCTATTTTACCAGCATCAAATTTAGTCTTGATCTAACGTGACTTTAACCAAATTTGCTGTAGTATTTTGAGCAGTGCAGTGCTCTGGATGACACTATATACCTTTCTTTAAACTGAATCAATTACAGTACTGTTGTGTTGTATTTGTATTGGACATGACAGGTCACATGCTTTTGTGTAACATAAGAGACTCTGCACTTATGTTAAATGCATGAGTGTAAAGGTTATTTCATGTTATATGCAATTACTACTTTTAATATGGAGTTGTTGAGAATGAATATTTCACTATTCGGTTATGTTTTCTCTGACAGGTGTAATCTATTTTGCAAAAGGAGAGGCGTCCTGGTTTCAAAGGAGCAACTTTCAGCACTGGAAGTGTTCCTATTTCAGACAGAAACACTGTGCTTGTGAGAAGAGAAGCACCAACTGCTGTCTTATCAAAGCTATCAAAATCCCAGGTGACTCAATGAGGTAAAAAGGGAAAGGATTAGAAAAATACCGGAAAATATTTTCCTGACATGCTTCCATGCCTTCAATTGCATGCATGAAAATTCAACAACAATTCTAGAGGAATATAAGAAAAGCTATTTTGTAAAAAAAAATTGGCAGGATTTTACAATATTTAGGCAAAGCTTTTGTGTAGCTCAAACAATAAAGGTGCTAGCAACGCCAAATTCATGGTTCGATTCCCAGGGAACACATAAACTTCTAAAATGTATACCAAATGCAATGCAAGTCGCTTCGGATAAAACCATTTGCCAAAATACATGTTAACAGCAATATTATCACACTCAATGCAAATCAAGGTAGGCGTATTTCATTTTCTGTAATACACAATTAACTACTTGTTTTTAATTAATCTTGAATTTAACCAATGCAATAGTGTCACAGAACACAACTTCAGCTCAGTGGTTGATTTCTATGTTTATCCTGACCAGAATTATATGGGGCATATAATCTCTTGATATAATCAAACTAATATTTTACATTTATTTGTAATAAATAGCATAACCACTCATCTTACTGTAACTACTTGGCAGGAATATGCTGAGAACTAATATCTTTTCCAAAGCACAATTTGGTCAGCATGTTAACATCTGTATTTGTCTACACCAGAAGGAGGCAAAATAATGTAGATCATTGTGATCTCGAGGTATCTTTCGTTTTAAATTACAATTTTAACAATTTATGTATATTTCATGGCATGATTTTGCTCAAAGACGCACAAAGACCCAAGCAAGCCAGCAGTGGTTCAGTTAATCTTATTTGAAGCACAATTGTACCCATTCAATACAGGACAGAACACTGATTATCAGACAAATGTTTCATAGTAAGAATAAACTTACTTGCTCCCACCAGAAACATTTCACTACCGAAGAGCAACAGTCCGACTGAGTTAACAAGGACAAGAATGCGAGCCATGTCTCCACAAATGTCAAAGAATCCAAATGAATGTAGTTATCTTCTTTTGCTTCTAAACAGCTTTGTTTATAGCAACATTATAAATGATTATCTATTCATCCAAATAAACACATCTTAAATAAAGTACAGTAAAAATCTCAGGGTGGACATCATGTTCGCAAATCCTAAAACACGTGCCGGAACGTCCATGTCAGCTGCAGGTATAATGCTGACTTTCCATCGACTTCCAAAATAATTCCGTCTTACTTCAAATTCATGCTCGATTCCTCCGAAACTGCGTCCAGTTCAATCTCAGGCTCGGAGGTGTTCAGATCTACCGCTCGTTCATGTCAGTGTTGATCATGAGCGAGCGCGAGCGCGAGGCGATCAGCACCACGGTCAGCTCCAGCGCTGATGCGCGCGAACACGAGCCAGAGAGACCGCAGATATATTCATTTATGAATGCGCGCGCATCAAGACAAAGTGGAGATACCAGTGTAGCTATATTACTCAATGAGTTCCCTCATTCACTACAAAGCCGTAACCATGCATTGACATGGATGAGGTATTTTCGTTTTTCCTCCATCTGTGAAAATCATACGGAAACTCCTTCACAGTAGCCTAAAGCCGTAAGCTTCTATATTTACAGACGTTTCTTAGTGTGTGCACTTTACCAAACACATGTAAAGTATCTGAAAATGCAAGAGGCCTCCGGTGCTTTGACCTTCACAAAAGTCTTTAGTAAAGTTCAATATGCTAAATCACAGTACAACCGTCTAACAAAATTAAACTTAAGAGAGTGACATGGTGGACTGCAATGAGTTTTAGACTTCTATCTTAGTGGGAAGATTTTTAAAGGTCAATGCAGCATGGTTGCCTCTGTCTGTGTCAATAGGAATATTCCAAAATGATAAAATTAGCTTAATGTTGAAAATCATATGCAGTTTGTCTAAGATATACTGAATATGCTCCACTCCTAAAACAGGACAATGCCCGCTAAAGCCCATTGTTGCATTTTTCTTTTGAGGAATGTAATCTCTATACTGTATACACAATTGATTTGTACTTGGAAAATGACTACATTTGGTCCAAAAGTCTAAGGAATAGTGTCAGTAAACTATGGATACAGTATATACAACTTCAACAATCTATTATGTGAACTTCTTTCCCTTGTTTCACGAGTTCACATCTACATATAATTATTATGGTAAAGGTTATGCGTACTTGGCGCATAACCTTGGCGTACTTATGCGTACTTGGAGTACTCCCCCCGTTGGTAAGAGTAGATGGAACAAAAGTGAGGAGATAGGGTGGAGGTGGGATGCTGATAAACTGTCAAGGAATAAAGGTTTGTGCAAACTGGGTTAATTATCTGCACCTGCTCTTCCCGAACCTTGTTAAATAAAACATAATTTAGTAAAAACTAAATTTCTACTTTAATTTAATTTTGTTACAGATTGGCTTTGTTTCCTTCTCCTTTATCAGCTATCCAACTATCAATCCAAACACGTTCTCTATAAATGCTAAGGAATAACTCATTCATGTGACATAGTCTGATATTCTCCTCAGCCTCTGGTTATGTCATATACACCTAAACGGTATTGAAGGCTAAACATTCCAGACAGACCCAAAGACTCAGGGTTTACCCTGAGTTCATATCTGTTTAGGTGCAATGGTAGAATCTAACAGGTTGAATGCAATATTCTTTCTTTGTGCAGTTATGAATGCGCACACATGTTGTTTATATGAAAAGGTTTCCAAAAAAAAAAAAAAAAAAAAAACTAAATTACAAAACAAAACATTATCACAAATTTCACATTATAATCACATTATTTACAAATTTAGACTTGCATTGCTAATTTTTGCTTTTCCAATTTGATCCCAAGGTGGCGCTATTCAGAAGGCTACAATTACAACTGAATATTTTGCTGCGATTTGAGTTAAGTACATTTAGAGATAATTTTACAAGATTTCATTGAGATTATTCTAAGAATATTTTACAATGTTCTGCTGTGCTTTTAAAGACGACTGCATGTCCTTAAATGGAAGGAAGGTCTTTAATGTCCTTTAGACAACTGTGGAGCAGAAGACTGTAATTATACTGTAAGTAATTTGATCTTTTCAAAGGCACAGCAGGGGATACATTTCAAACTGTATGTGGTTTATTTGTATCTGTTTATTTATTTATTTATTTATTCATTTTCCACACTCATATTCCACAGGCTCATGGAAATATCCTTTACATGTAGCCTACCTGAAAATCGTATATAGTATAATGGTTTGGATGATTGAGATAATAATAAAAGTAAGAATAATCAGAGAAGCTGATTTTCTCTGCAATTGTGAAGACAGTAACCCTTGGAACAGCACATTTCATCTGGCATTACTTCAAAATACAGAAATGAATTACTAAATTAAAAATTGGATGGCATTCTGCATTTAGTGCTTTGTGGAGAGAATAATAAATCTATATTGTTTACTGGAGTTTATTTAAGCTACAAATTATAGTAAATAAACAATAGCTTTTTCAATAACATGATAAAGTAAGATTCAAATCAGGTTAGTCTTGAAATATCTCTATGACAAATAATTCATTATCTTTGTACTTTAAACCAGAGGCAATAGCAAAGGCAGTGACGGTCTCATCATTACAAATTATTATTATACTAGCCATGTAAAAGGTCAATTACAGTCTGATTTGCTTTACGGCTGTGGGATGTAAAACTGAAGATGAATGTACATCAATGAAAAAGCTGTAGAAATGCTATTTCAAGTTGGTTTTAGTTACAAATGAAAATGTTTCCAAAATCAATGGAATTGAGAAAGTAAATTCCCAGTGCACAGTGTAAGAAATGCTTCACAACATTCTTCTCTATTTGTTTGGTAAACATAAAAGAATAAGCACGTAGCTATTGATTTTTGCTGCAACAGGCTCTCTAGAGCCTTCTAATTGTTTCTGTGAGAGGGAGAGAGAGACCATGGTCAATTCCATCACCAGAAAGGGCAGTATTCTAGGTCACAGAAACATTAATATTTATGCAAGGATGTTGTTTCTATAGATTGATATTAGTCATCCACTGTCCTGACTCTGCAATCACCGCTCTAGGGAACTGCAGTGTTGCTGTGTATATTTAAAAGTCTCTCATTTTAATTGAATTACAAATCAGGAACTTCTCTGTAATATTCTTACTTGACTAAAATTAATTTATTAGAAAGGAATGAATTTATTGAAAAGGAAACTACAAAAAGAGATGGGGAATCGGGCACGTCACAGGCCTGATTTGAACCTGCATCATCTGCGAGAGCACCATTCATGCCTGAATAATTTTTAAATAATAGTTTTAAAATGTTCGCAAACCCTTTTTATATATATATATATATTCAGAGGGAAAGAGAATTTTGTTCATTGAGGACAAATAGCGTCATTTTTGATTTCATGTTGACTCTGAATTCAAACGTGTAAAAACTTCCGAGTTTCAATTTCAATATGCAACCGTTGTACACATTGGGGGAAAACCACACCAGAACATTCTATGTTGGTAAATATAAAGGTAATTTGCAAGATGTGTTATTCAGGAAATAACACGCTCCTTTTAAAATGGGTACTTTTGCAAGGCACTGTATTAGTCATGAAACACAGGCAGCGTTTGGTCAGTTTAGTCAGGTTTCTTGTGGTGAGAATACCCACCTGGATGCATTTTTAGAATGGGACAATAAATCAGATTTTATTCCTCATTACTTTCCTTGTTTTGTATTCATAACACTCTCTTTCCACTGAGTATAGGAAGGAGGGAGTGACTGTGAGGAGAATATGTTGGTCTTCGATCGGGGTGCGTAAATGAAACGAAGCACAGCAAAGTCAACCTAAGGACAGAGTTTACTCAAACGCATGTTACTAAAGACCCTTTTGGGTGTTGCTGCTACAGTAGCCTACAGTCCCTGTTTATTTGTGTAAAACATGTCTGCCCGTATCTTTCTGTTTTGTTGTTCTCAATGGACTCGACTACCTTGCATGTAAGTAATTTAGAAAATTTGATTTAGAGACATGACACAAGAGTAGGCTAATTTCTGTTTTTAAGGGCATAATGACTGCATGGAAGTCAGAGGCCCTGAACTTCAGAACAGAATCGTGGAGCAAAATGTTGACTCAAGTTCACATGCAGACCACAGCCTTGAGCTGCACGTGTTTGATACAGAGATAATAGGGATAGTTCACCTAAAAATGAAAAAATGTTATATTACCCTAAGCAGTTCCAAAATCGTATGATGTGTTGAATAACGAGCTGTTGTTGTAGCCTATCAATACAGTTAGCTATAATTAATGAGGACTGGAGCGTTCCAACTTCCAAGCTTCAAAAAAATATGAAAATGTGTCATAAAGTTGGTCCATGATGCGTAAAGTAAGTATGATACATTTGTGTGACAAACTGAAGATGAAATCTTGACCCTTGCATCAACTTCATAAGTTAAAGGAATGGAGAAGTAGGCCTGACGATGTTTGAATCTTTTCAATGAGTCAGTTGATCCTTTTCAAAAAACCATTCGTGTAAGAATCGGACTGATAACTCAGTTGTGAAGATCATCATTGAATAACAGTTTATGAAGATTACCAGTTGTGAATATTATCATTGAACAGTTTATAAAGTATTATAAAACCAATATATTGCTTAGTTCTTAAAACAAAACTATCTTATTGCTTCAGAAGACTTTTATGGAGCTATTGATTCTTTTTTTTTTCTTTTTTAAGCTTGAAAGCTTTAGTCTCAAATTCTCATTCGTCTCTTCTACAGAATAGAGAATATGGATTCGGAACGACATGAGGGTGAAAAAAACGATGACAGAATTTACATTGTTTGTCTTGAAGTAAATTGTATGAGAGTGTGAAATTTCTACAAGATAATATTGTTATATAGAGTAAAAGTCTGAATGAAATAGACAATTGAAGAGATGACTGTTAGTTTTGCCTCAGACAGTGTGTGTGTCAGTGTCAGTATCCAATTAAGAGATATTGAGGCTCACTGTGATTGAGGCTCACTCACAAAACAAAGTGCAGCGTTTGACCAGAGATATATAAATTATGTCGTCAAATAATGTGATCTGGCACATTATCAGAGGCTACTACAGTCTACAGATGTTCAATGCTACAAGTAGGCAAACCCAAAATCATTCTTGTGCTTGACTACCCCTGGTGGAAATGTCTGAGACAGAGAAAACATGTAGGTGCATCAACTTCATTTATAACTCATCATTTCCAGGCAGCCATCAAAAAGCTGGAACTAAGCATTTTCTGACTGGGGTTATTATATCTTTTCTAACTCCGACTTCAAAAACACCCAAAATCCAATAGAATTCCAATGACTATTCTTCCTGCAAAAGTTTTCAAACTGACTAAATTCAGCACAGTTCTTCAGGATCCCAGTCTGTAAGGTCTATATAGCCTTAAAACGACCCGTGCTATTTTAGTATCATTTTTTTCATATTTTTCTCATTTTTCTCATATTTTTAATTAATTTGACTTTAATTTAGTTACATTTTAAGTAATTTTGTAGGGATTTTGCCATTTTTATAGTTTTATTGACTCATTCCAGTTTTGTTCATTTTCAACAAAACACATTTTAGTGTTCCTTAAATTTGTATGGTTTTAGTTTAAGTTAAATATAATCAACCTCCTTCAAACTTTTAAATATAATCACACTCCTTCAAACTTTTTAAATACATTTTTAGTTTTTATTATTATTTTACTACATTATCAAAACATTCAAAGCAGGGTGAATGGTTCAGCACAAACCTGCATTGCAAATTAAATAATTTGTAACTGATCCTGGCTAAAAGTGCATATGACACGATAATCAAATGGATTTTACAGTTTTATAATATTTATAGGCCTTTGTCTTGTCTGGGGACTTAAAGATCCAATATCAGACAGTTTACTTCTGCCAAGAGATAGAGTAAATGGAACCATAAAGAGATTTTTTGCAGCCTAGCTGTTGGAACATGGCCAAATGTTAAAATCGAAGAGGTGCTCATTGTATATTTTTCAGAGAAAACCTTCTGTAATCTTTATAATGGGTTGACGTTTTTGCAGACAAGCAATTTGTGACGATGCATTAGAATAATTGGTCTCCCATACGTAAATCACACTGCTTAGTGAGGGCTGGCCAACACAGAGAGCTTGCTGACTCCAAGTCTAATCATCTTATTTCTCTTATTTATATTTAAAAAATGTTCTGCACCATTGACACAGCTTGAGAGCATTACTCAAACGGTTTCAGCATGCACTGAACAGAAATATTTTGCTTAACTGGCCACCTTTGATTTCGCATGAATGCTGGGAAAAACTTCTGCAGCGTGTTTGGAATTCCAAGCCATAGAGTGCATTTCGTGAGAGGAATGCTGACTCACTGCTTCCTGTTTCAGCTGATGACTGGCAGGCAGGAAACCACAGGAGCAGCTCTTGGGTGTTGGTTGCATTCTCATTCCGTTATCTCTAAACATATAAAAGCCCCAGGGGAGAGTTTAAGGCAGGGAGCAGTGCTGTATGAATGCTGCATTTCTCATATTCATCTGAGCAACCAGAGATTTACACTGTGAAATATAGAGAACGTGCTCCAAAGATTTTTAAATTAACAGTATGCTATTTAAAATATCAGTCTTTTAAATGAACATTTTGAAAAACATGTAGGCTATTCTTAATAGCTTTCCAGAACTATTTGGATTTTATGTACTATTTTTTTTCCTAAGGATGAACATTTCATTATATGATGATCATACTAATGCTATACACGACTGTTCAAAGATTTTATTTCATTTAGAAAGAAATCATACTTTTATTCTGCAAGGATGCATTAAAATGTTCAAAAGTGACAGCAAACACAATTATAATCCGAAACATTTTACGCAGCATATTAGAATTAATTTCTGAAGGATCATGTGACACTGAAGACTGGAGTAATGATGCTGAAAATTCAGCTTCATGAATAAATGTCATTTTAAAATATATTAAAATGGAAAACAGTTATTTGAAATTGTACACTATTTCACAATATTACTGCTTTTACTGTATATATTTGTTAAACAAAAAAAGTTAAACAACTTTTAAACAGTAGTGTATATGATCAGATAATCACAAACTACTTCACTGTTATCTCTTTAATCTATCCCGGATTAACGGAGCATTCACAGTCTGTTATCTCAGGAGGAAGTCTTATAATGACTATGTTCATTTTATGGTTTCCTGTAGTCGGTTTATTTAAAACACATCCACATCAGTTCAGACTTCATGGGTAATAATGTGCATGGTTTGACTGAAACTGAAATCAGAGTAAGATATAAGAAGATCTTGTTTACTGGCTGTTAAAACAAATGTGTCATAAATAATTTAGAATTTTCTAAAAGCTTTGAGTTTTAAAGCTGGAGTGTGTGAAACTAGCATCACCAAATTTAATTGCATAAATAGTAACTTGTGAAACACTCACCCTGTCTTCAAACTGATTGGATAAACAGATAGCTCCGCCCTAATCCCATGCCATTGGTTGAGCCAGTGATGCTGTGTTGGGCTCAAACAAACCACAGAGCCACTGTGTTCATATTTTTTTGGTGGAATCAAACAAATGGCGTACTTACAGTCGTTTATATATTAAGTTGTGACAGAGGGCACATGAATTTTAAAAAAAGAAAAGAAAAGATGTGCACGGATAAATCATTTATAATAAATACTGCAATATTCCAAAAAAATAAGATTTGTACATTTTGATTTCATGGTGACTTAAAAAATACCAAAAAACAAATCTTAGAAATACACCAAACCTTGACAACAGTGACATAAGTGTAAAAAAAAAAACATTTACAGATATACAAGGACGCAATCTTGTTGTTGCTCTAGTATATTCCCCATAATCCATTGTTTGGTCCGGTGTTTAGTCCATCCTTTCGTTCCTTTCATGTGTTTTTTGTACCCCCTTTTCTGTTCATCTGTTCATTCATATTTCAGAATGGAGGCTATGGTTGCATCTCGTACTGACCCTCAGTAGCAATGAAAAAGTCATTGAGTGTGTCCTGTAGGTGGTCAAAAGTGGGCCTGTCCTCAGGCCTTTCCTTCCAGCAAATCAGCATGATGTCATAAAGCTCTTCGGGACATCCATCAGGACACGGCATTCTGTAGCTCTTGTCAAGGTTACGGATCACCTCCGGATTCGTCATACCTGAAATTGTGAGGAAAGCAGAGCCATATTGTTAAAGATCTACCCATCTATCCTACACAGTTCTGAATGGGAAGTGAAACCCAAGAGAGAAAAACCCATTACCTGGATACGGTACTCTGCCATATGTGACGGTCTCTGTCAAAAGAACTCCAAAGGACCAGACGTCTGACTTGATGGTGAAAGTACCAAAGTTGATGGCCTCAGGGGCCGTCCACTTAATAGGGAACTTCGCACCTGATCGGTAAATAAGACACATTGACAGGCAACAATAAGCTTTTCATAAATGTGATGTGGAACAGAGAGGCATGCATGGAAAAATAACTCATAATTTGATGGTATCAGTTACCAAAAATACTATAAATAAAGGCACAAGTACAAAAAAAATCTGCCTTAAAGTGGTAAAAGTGGCAAATTTCAACATGGAAAGATGCTATTTTTGAACGTCAGTAGCTCGTAACCAACCTTAAAAGGTCATATACCTCAGTTAATCGTATAAGAAATCAAATGTCAACAGTGACTGGTGCCAATTAATTTGTTGCAGTGGAAAAAAAGCACTGTATTGTGGGAATAAACAAGTGAACTGACCTTCTTGTGCAGTGTATTCCGTTTCTATGATCCTGGCAAGGCCAAAGTCTGCTATCTTACAGTGCAGGGTCTCGGAGACGAGAATATTAGCGGCACGCAGATCTCTGTGAATGTAGTTTTTCCTCTCGATGTAAGCCATGCCTTCTGCAATCTGTTACATAAAGAGAGTTAAATGTGCAGTGAAGTGGATAACAATATTTACTGTTACATTCATAATTTACCACTAAAACAATTTTTTAGTTAGGTTAAATAGGCTATACTGTATGTGGGATTGTGGTTCATTTGTAAGATCAAAACACAATTACACAACTAATAGCTACTTTAAAAATACCAGTAAAGTTTTGTTGGCTATGATATTATTAAAATCAACCCAAAATATTTTTTTTAGGTTTGATTGATTGTAATTATGTATCATATTATTACTAGTAGGTACATGTATACGATGTGTAACAAGGACTCTGTAAAATAAATCACAAATCCATCTACTCTGTAAAAAAATGTTTTTACATTGCCTTAACTAAAAGTAAATGTAAGTTGAAATGACTTAAACATCCAAGTTGATTTATTTTTTTACAGTGTACATAGGATTTTTAGGTCGAATTCAGATAACAATTCTAGAAGTTTTGAACTCAAAATAAACCTTAAAGTGGCTTTGCTTTGCGAACATATACATAAAGCATTTGTATTTATATATCATTGCATTTATATTTGCAATGTCGACCATGAAAAACAGACAGCATCAACAAAGTGGTCTCGAACAGGAAGTTGCTTTTGCATAGAGAGCGAGATCACAGTCATGCATGATAGGGGCTTCAGGTCGGTGGAAAAAATTACGTAATATCCTGC
This sequence comes from Chrosomus eos, assembly GCA_036326025.1. NCBI lineage: Eukaryota > Metazoa > Chordata > Actinopteri > Cypriniformes > Leuciscidae > Chrosomus > Chrosomus eos. Next base: position 16,989,063 of record CM070829.1, read on the forward strand.
CAAGAAGATATTAATCTAAATTTGTGGCGGTTGTTAGAAGTGTTCAGATCTATAAATGTTCAGACCATGTGTCTACAAAACCAAAGACCATTTCCTCTACATGCCCCTGAGGTTGCAAAACAGTACTTCAAATAGTTACAGAAGTTGAAATTAATATACATATTTCCATAAAATTTCAAATCTACAGCAGTGGGCAAAACAGATTTCCGGAGGGGATCTTTGTTTTTAATGACCCTACAAATTTGAATAAACCATAAACATTTGAGGAATATATGAAATTTGCCTTTTTCACCACTTTAAGGCAGCATTTTTTTTTGTTCTTGTGGCTTTATTTATAGTATATTTAAGTAACTGATACCATCAAATTATGAGTTCGTTTTCCATGCATGCATCTCTGTTCTACATCACATTTATGAAAAGGCTTATTGTCGCCTATGTCAATGCGTTTTATTAAACTATCAAAATATGGGGGAAAAAATGCTGTATTTACAAGGTATTTCTCTAAAAAAATTATTTGGGAAAAATAGGCAAACTATAGCTACAGATTTTTTCCCCATAAAAGTCAATAAAACAAAAAGCTCACAGGAAAAAGCAAACATTTTCATCTACTTTCATGTTATTAATATTTCATTGCTTCTCTTTTGTTTTTGCATGTGTTCATAATTTCTTTGTAAGATGTCCGGACAAATTGTGTGTTATCACAACTTAAACAATTCACTTTAAGCACAACCAGGCAATATGCTTAAAAAATCTTTAACAAATGTTTAATAATATTTGAATAAATGGTAAAGATGTCAGTTTTCCTAGACTAGAGATCACTTTTGGCCACTACAGTACATTGCAAGAGAAATATCAATTAATTGCTACTAAGCAAAGACAATCAAGGGAAATCATAAAAATGTAATTATTCTTACTTGAGCAGCCATATCAATCAGCTTGGGAAGTTTTAATTTATGGCCATCATCTGTCTTTAGAAAGTCTAACAAGCTTCCTGGAAAAAGACAAGAGCAATTGTATGGTTTGGACAGTCACAACATAATTTAATAATAATAATAAAAAAGGTTTAGAACTAATAATGTTTTGTTAATACTAACCATTAGCCATGTATTCTGTGACAATGTAGATGGGCTCCTCTGTGACTACAGCGTGCAGTTTGACCAGTCTCTCATGCTGTAGCTGCTTCATCAGATTCGCCTCCTGTAGGAAGGCTTCTGGCTCCATGGTGCCTTCCTTCAAAGTCTTGATGGCGACTTTCTGGTTGTTTTTGTAAAACCCTACATACAAGAGTCACAGGCAAACGCAGGTTTATTAAATAAACTTGCGAAGAGAACCACATCGATCTACGGCTGCTCAATAAACACAATTTTCATGACAGATAATACTACAGATATAAGGTTCGATTCTTGAGAAAGGGCCTAGAATCAATGATTAATTATCAGATATGCTGTAAAAAAATTAATCAGAATATATATGTAAATATCCCTAAAACAAGATAAATTTACTTGAGAAACACAATTGTCAACGATTTTAAAGGGATAGTTCACTCAAAAATGAAAATTGTGTCATATTTACTTACACTAAAGCTGTTCCAAACCTGTATGAGTTTCTTTCCTCTGCTGAACAAGAAAATATTTTGAAGAATGTTTGTAATCAAACAGTTTCTGGACCCCATTGACTTCAATAGTATGGAAAACAAAAAATACTATGCAAGTCAATGGGGTCCAGAAATGGTTTGGTTACAAACATTCTTCAAAATATTTTCTTTTCAGTACAAGAAAGAAACTCAAATAGGTTTAGAACAACTTGAGGTTAAAAAAATATGTCACTATTTTAATTTTTGGGTAAACTATTCCTTTAATGCTTGTTTTCTGAGAATATATCATACATTTATTGTTCTCATCCAGTTTTCAATCAGTTTGTTCTTGTTTTGGGCACAAACCTCACTAAATATTGTTACGTAAATTAAATACAAATACAAAAAAAATATATATATATTTGTATGAAAAAAATATATATGGCAAAACAAGGTATAAGAACATTTAAAGAACTAAAGAAAAATTCAAAGAAAATTCACGGTTTGATGATTTGCAGAAGCAAATCAGTAAGAAATCGGCCAGAGCTTTTTGAGACTTCTGATTAATGTTGAACCTGGTGGTCAAAGTCAAAGCCCCAGTGAGGTACAAATAATTTATCATTTGTGTGGCTAAAATATGACAATACCACACAAAGCCACATGACACACAAACACGTGCCCTTGAACAAACAAATTCAAGGCCAGTATAATTACAATTTTACTCTGAAGTGAGGAGAATACAACAGCATTTTCTTTTTTTTGTAAATTAAATTTTTGTATTAAATTTAGTGTCTGTTTAACTTAAGTCTTTAATTAAATTGTGAAAAATAACATTTGGTCATTTTAAGATACAGAGGCAATACTGCAACATTGACTTGCACAAAGACTTTGCTGATGTCAGAATACTAAAAACAGAATTGGCTCCTACTTTAGATTACATCTGAATTAACTTTTAAATCAAAATAACATGACTCTACATATATGTATTTGGGTAGTTCACTAGAGCAAAAATACATGTCCTCCAAATGTTGTACAATACCAGATTTTTTTTTTTTTTTAATTGACTATCGGGGTGTTGTGTGACAAAATTTTAATCAGTTTAATCAAAGTAATTCCTTTAAAATTATTAATTTAATTTAGGAATATAGGAACCATGTGCTTGCAAAGGGGCATTTTTTTTTACCCAAAGGCAACATTGTGTGACTGAACTTTCTTCTGCTTCTTACCCATCCACACTTCTCCAAACTGGCCGGCACCAAGTTTATTCACCATCTTCAGAGTATCTCTGGGAATCTCCCACTCATCTTGAGCCCAGGGTTTCTGAGGGGCAGCGGATTTACAGGGACTTCCCAGCCTCTGGCACAAACCATCCGCTGACCCTATAGAACAAAATAAGAACAATAATGTTCAGAGGAGAGTAAGAATGCGGAGTCAAAAACTATCAAATTAAAGCCAAGACTAGCATCAACTTATCTGACATGCTTACAGGTTTTGTCTAGAGAAAACCACCAGACATGGCCCAAATCAGAATGAAACTTGTAAACAGTTCTATAAAAAGACACAACAACCCAAAATGGGGCGAGATTGTAGACTACGAACTGAGACTGAAGCTGACCTATTTATCTGGTGGTTAAAGCAAACGTTTGTCAAGTTTTCACAGCTACAACCACAGAAAGCATACAGTGGAAGAATCAGAAAAGGTCCTTGGTACAGCAACATCCTTTGATCTGAGTACTTACTGGAGTAATACTTCACTAGATCTTGAAGGAAGAAAAGGTCATGGAGGGAGAGATGTAGTAGCCACCATTATCAAGGGCTCGGATCTTATAGTGTTTGACCACATCACCTTGCTCTGGGGTGGAGTCTCTTAAAGACAGAGAGAAAGCACCTGCGGAGGATCATTCAGAAACAGCAGTCAAATAACACGGCTGATCATTACGCCGTGCTTATTATTATAAAGATCACCTTCACAGCCAGCCAAAATCTACTCAAAAATGTGATTTTAAGGCACTGAAATAGTCTGCATAAATTTTGAATCGGGGTGAACCTGATTTCACCAAGTACAACATGTTCCTTGATCAACATCTTTGTTGATCAAGGAACATGCAACTTAGCAAAATCACGGTGACTGATCTGACAGGTTATCACTGAAATAAGTGTCCTAAGAACTAACACCTGTTGTCAGGCTCTGTAAAAAGCTAAAAAAAAAATAAGTGAACTCTCAGAAACTGATCATTCTGAATGCTCAGGATTTCTCACATCAGTTTTCCGACATGTCTTTGGAGGGCTAAAGAAAATAAAATTGCTGACATTTGCTTATACTGTAGCACCTTAAAAAAGAGCTTATATAATAATAATAAAAATTAACAGATATTTTAATGCATTTTCTGTATGTCTTCAAGTACAGTGTCTTACTGTTCAAAAGGTGTGTCTTTCAAAAAAGTTTGACACTTTTGAACTTTCTATTCACCAAATAATCCTGAAAAAATTATCACAGTTTCCATAAAAATATTAAGCATTAAAACATGCTGTTTTCAACATTGATGATAAAAATAAATGTTTCTTGAGCAGCAAATCAGCATATTCGACATTATGTGACACTAGAGTAATTATGCTGAAAATTCAATTTCATTTTAAAAGATATTTAAATTTCACAATATTACTGTTAATTAGTTTTTATTCTTATTCTTTTTTTTGTCACATAAATGCAGCCTTGGTGAGCTTCTTTTAAAAGCTTAAAAAAAATCCTACCAAAAAGATGTATCCAAACTTTTGAACGATAGTATATACATTATATATAAACACAAACTAAACTAATTTATTGAGTGTCAATGTTTCATGCTTATGGACAACACCAAATTATGCATTACAAGGTTTACACAGAAAAGTTCAAATCTAACTATATCTGCATACAAACAAGAAAATTCCAGTGAATACTAGTTTCTGAACTTCCCCTTGCTCTACAAGTACACAAATAAAACAATAAATGCTATTAATATCTTCCATCAAGATCTGAGCAAAAGCACATGCAGATCTCAGTACATAGTTTGACATTCATTTGCTCTTTCAGCTCTTTGCATCATGTGAACTTGAAAGATAGCAGCAGAGAAAAATTCAAGTTGTGAGGCTGTGGATCCAATGATCCTTCAAATATTAACTTAGTTTGACTTGTCTGAGGTAAACACAAAAACCTTGACAACCGAAAATACAGTAATATTATATTATACCAATAACTTGAAGTGTTTTCTTTCGTATTTCTTTTTTACGGTAGAAATTTAACTGATGCCATACGCAGTTCTTGCTGCACTACATTGTGCCTAGAAAAGTTAATAGTGAAATACTGTAGCAATTGTTTGAAATGTTGTGCACTTTTGTTATCGGTCCTAAGTAGTGCAATGTTGATGTAATTATTCAGTGATGACGTAAAACATATTAAATGGACACTGAAGGTTATTGGCATCTGACCTTTGGTTGTTTCACTTTCTCGCACAAGAAATGCACCAGGTTTGTTTCCTGGCGCCAACAGAAGACGCTCTGTGTCTCTGCGACTCATGTTCTTGAAAAACCATCTGGAACAGAAAACAGAACCAATTATACAATAGTTAGTTCCAAGTGACATTCCAAAAATCCTGATATTATTATGAACAGCATAGCAGTGGGATAGATTTTGTGCCTCCTATGGAGCTAATCACAAATTGTTTTGGCTTCTGGGAAGAAATTTAGGGAGACTGAAGCCATACTAAAAAAGTGGCCTAGTGACATCCTTGCCAATGTTCCCATTAAGTTATAAAAAAAAAAATTCTGAATGTTCCTTGACAGTTCAAAACATCCAGTTTGTTTTAAATGTTATAAAAACTTTTTTTGGGTTGTACGAATGTTAAGGGAATATTCCATTTTATAATTGTGTGACTATCGTCCTATTATGAGAACGTTAGGCCTGCTTTTGAATATTCTTTGAAAGTTCTGAAACAAGTAGTAACATTTAAAAAAACGTTATACGAACATCCAACTAAAACGTTTCAGGAAAAAATATGAACCATGTAGTGATAATGTTTTGATTAAAGAGCCGATAACTTCGACAGAATGTTCTATTAAAATTAGCCTACTGAAAGAATCTTTGTTCTTTGGTTAACTGAACGTTACTCAAAGTTCAGAGAATGCTCCCCCTGTTAGTTTGGCTAATGATGAAATAGCCTACAGCAGTGCTGATATTCACAACAACAGACAACACTCTTAAATATACGCATGATATTAATTATATCTTTGCCTACCTCTCCACCTCCAATGTTTGTGCTCTTGCCACGTATGAACTTGGAATATATCCTTCATAACCTGTGACCAAGGACTTCGCCAACCACCATTCACCGGTCCTAAAAAACATGGGACAATTAGTTACTTGTAATCACTTGGCTCTTTAAACTTTGTCTTTGTCTTATTTGTGTGTGTGTGTGTGTGTGTGTGTGTGTGTGTGTGTGTGTGTGTGTGTGTGTGTGTGTGTGTGTGTGTGTTGTGTGTGTGTGTGTGTGTGTGTGTGTGTGTGTGTGTGTGTGTGTGGTGTGTGTGTGGTGTGTGTGTGTGTGTGTGGCTTGTATATTATTTTAGCTGACGTTTAACATTTATCAATTTAAACAATAAATACGAATATAATCCACCTGGAACAACGTGAGATAAAATGGGAGAAAAACGGACTGACAAATTTGCCCACTATGCCATTCAAACTTCATTAAGTTCACAAAGTTCGAACCGATTTTAGTCTTTGGATTTATGCACAATTAAATACCCGATTCTTTAAGTGGAGATCTTCTCTTATTATAGGCTAATACAGAAGATGAATTTAATTATATTCTCATAATAGAAATATCCATATTGTTTACTCACTCGTTAATAATCTTGAGTCTGTCCCCTTTTTTGAATTGAAGATCAGTATCACTAGCAGGCTGGAAGTCATGTTGAGCAATAACAATGTCTTCATCTGAAAATAAATTTTAATCTGTTAAAATATGCAATTTAAATAAACACATAATACATCTCTTCCATCTGTAACATTTCCCTCTATGGCATAACATGTGAACCACTACATGAAACGACAGTTTCTGGCCTTTAAAGTTTATTCATTTTAGTTTGAACACAAGATCTGCGCCAGCAGAATTATGCCTATGATGTATTCAAAATTATTTTTAATCAATGAATAATGAGTGTTCAAAGAAAAACGCTCTCCTGATGCCATATTCCACAACAACAAATTCATATGTATTACCTTGATTGTTGCTTTGCTTCCTGTGATCTCTTGACAACTGTAAATCCAATTATTCATTTGATTATTGACTAAGATGTATTTAAAAAGATAACATGTAATAGAAATGTATACATTTGAGTATAATATAAACTGAACATAATATTCAAGCAATATAACAAAGATCGAATTAGCACTCATCAAGAGTAAAAGCAAAGGACAAAACAGAAAGTTGACGTTTTTCACTGTAAAGCTCAAAGGGCAAAGAAAGAAAAATTGTGAGTAAAATCCAGCTTGTCATAATTTTTTTTAAAAAATCAATACTTACATGAGATGCAGAATTTGAGGAATTATGATGTTCATGCCCTTTACTCTTTGAGTCTTTGCCATGTTTCTGGTCACTACAAGCACAACCCATCCTTAAAAATAAAATGTAATCATCTTCTTAATCAGTGTTCATTGAACTTTATTTTATAAAAACGAATCAATTCGTTAATTGCAATCACACCTATATTCGCCGCTGTCAGTCTCCGCAGTTCTCTACTCGGAGTTCAGTAATAGTCCAGAAGAAATCCAGAAAGGTCCAGAAAGGCATCATCTGAAGAAAAGAAGAAAACTATTTATCAAACTTAATGATATCACCACAGTTTGCTTTAGTTTTTAAAACACCTAACCAGTAATGTTTTCATTAGTATAAATAGATCACATGATGTGCAAATTGCAAATCTAAAACCAATCACTCAAATAATAAACCAACATATGAAATATTGCATAATGAGTGACTGCTTACCCTTATGGTATGAAAACAGATTCCATAGGACAAAAATATTAACTAGTGAAAAAAAATAAACAAGATAAAGTTTTTTGTGTGTGTGTGTGTGTGTGTGTGTGTGTGTGTGTGTGTGTGTGTGTGTGTGTGTGTGTGTGTGTGTGTGTGTGTGTGTGTGTGTGTGTGTGTGTGTGTGTTGTGTGTGTGTGTGTGTGTGTGTGTGTGTTTTTACCATGTTTAACAGCTTAGTAGGTAAACTAAATCAAAGAAAACAATTTTAATACAATATGATGTTGATAGTTTGCAGATAATTGGAGGTCATAAAAATAAGTGTGGTCACTGAATACAAGCATCCTCATACACTGTAAAAAATATTTTAGCAATTTAGTTATTTCAACTTATTTTTTGTGTAGAGATAACTAGATTGTCCAGACAACAAGAAATTTTAAGTTTTTCTTGTCCTCAACTTATCGAAATAAGTTAGGTAAACTAAAAAAAAACATGCAAAAAGATAACTCAAAATAATGAGTTAAGTTTTTTACAGTGTATATTATGTATCAAATTAAACAATACTTGAATGTCAAAATATGAACATATTTTTAGAAATAGTTTATAAAGAAAGAAAATGTTACTACTATATGGACGAAGCAACATCTAAAAGTAAAATATACATTTAAAGTAAAAAATACATAGTTTGTACTTACATTTTTGTGGCCTATAATATATATTTAATAATCCAATTTTAGATTCTTAATTTCTGAACTATATCAAGAGTGTTTCTCTCTTTCAGGCACATACAAAGACATACTCAGTCAGACCATCTACCACACACACACACACACACACACAATCTGCATTTGAGGCCCGTCATGTGCCCCGAGAGATCACATTAGTTGAAAGAGATAAATAGAGATCAGTAGTTGTGTTTATTTAGCTTATACCCCTCCCTCTCTTTCCTCTGTCAGTGCTTAATTCACAAACTGCGCATGCATATGATGAACATGTGATGTCAGACATCAAAGCTGACAACTACATAATTTTACATCCTCATTTTTAGTAACGGATTCAATCAGAAAGACTTATGACAAATTCATTTGTAAAGGAGTTCCTGAGCATTTCTTAGAAACACAGAAATAGCAGTTCCGAATATGTAAACGCGTTTAAAGAAATGAAGCTTTCTTTGAAAAATCATTTAAATGAATTTGGAAAGCTGTGTTTTCTGTTTTAAAGGGATCTCTCATAAAAAAATATGCATGGATCATAATATAAAAAAATCTTGCTCAACCACATGTAGGCCTAACTGTAAGACTAAGTGCTCTGAAGATACATGAGATTTAGCTCGCAGCAGCAGCAGCAGCTGTGTCACAGGATGTTGTTGACTAGCCCCTATACAGACAGTGCTTTCCTTTTATACACACTGTGGTTTTCTTCAGTTAAACTTCAGTTATTCTGATCTCTACATTTTGCACGTTCATTTACTCTGCAGATGTAATTCGAAGTTTGGATGTGTTAACAAATTATAGGCTCAGGCTGCATGTTTTTGTAGTTCAAATCCTGTTAGCCCTTCAATACTCAAATCAAAATGAGAGTTCTGTGTCACTTAGTCTTTGAGCTCAATCTATATGATCCTGAACATTGATCAAATTGACATGAAGCAGATGTTTACAACTCTGATATTTGTACAATCAAATGCTTTCTAGAATGAGAATGTCACTCACCCTAATGCCAAACACAAAAATTACTTAAATTGCTTAAAACTTTTGGAACACAGAGAATGTTTTAATGGAAATTAGGAGTGAAAAATAATGATATGTGCAATATGTACGAAAAATAAGAATGAGAATAAGAATGTAGGCCTACCTTGATTTGACTTGAGGCTCATGTCTTCTCACAGTCTATATAACTTTCAAAGTTAATTTATACAAGTTACTCAATGAAATACTGTAGAATTTAGTGATTGTTTTCTCCTCCTTTGTATATAATTTCTGTATAGCTAGCTAGATGAGTAGCCTAGCCTATAGGCCTACTTATACGTAAATATAATATTGATGTTTTAACTGAAAAAAAAACATATTTTTTTATAAAAATATAGGCTAGTAGCTAGAAAACAGCATTTAATTGAAAATAGCTGTCTTACATTAAACTTAGGCCGCGTTTTGCTGTTTATGGCAAATTATAAACCTATTTGAGTTGTGGGTCTGTGAAAAAAGTTATGGGATGATGGGCAGCAATAAAATCTTTGAGAGCTGGATGTGATGATTGTAATGCTCAAACTCTCCACAATCCTTCAGAACCCGACCGATTTTAATGTGCTATTCTCTCAAAACCTTGACTTCCGCCTAATAAAATCTGGCAAGAATGTGTTTGTTAAACGCACGTGGGAACTCTGTCAACGCGGTAGATTTGAATGTGAAAAAGTAAACGGCTGTGTCCGAAATCTCCACTCAAACCACTACTCCCTAACCCCTATGTATGGGGTAGGGAGTAGAGCACTATATAGTGAGCTCACCAGCATAATAGAAACACCACTTTCGGACACTACTCGATCCGATCGTCTCTCGGCGCCGTTGATTACGGCATTACTGTCGCAATTCGTATTGTCGCGCTGCTCTCCTTGACGTCCATCCGCCTTTTTTACCATCAGCGCAATGCATGATGGTATGTAGGGCTTGGGTTAGTGACCATCGGTTGTACACTACTTTTCAAAATGCATTCTGGGATACATTGAGTGGACTATATAGGGTATAATAATCATCACTATACATTCGGACAGCATTACAAAATGGCGAACTCACTATATAGTCCACTATATAGTGAGTAGTGGGAGATTTCGGACACAGCCAACGAGATTTGAGGACTATATGGAGTCCTTCGCGCACGTTAAAAAAATATATATTTTTATATATATTTTAAATATATATATATATATATATATATATATATTTAGAGGAAATTAAAGGGTACCTATCATGGAATTTTGAAAATTACCTTTCATGTAGTGTGTAACATAGATCTAAGTGAACGAAAACATCCTGCAAATTTTTAAATATGAAAGTTCACTGTATACAAAGTTATTATCTCTCAAAAGTAAGAGTCGACTCTGAGTCGTTGATATGAATCGATAGACGAACGATGCATTTTCTCTAACTTTCGTACGTCACTTGTACAAGTTATTTGAATAAGATACGCCCACTCATTGCATTAGGAGACACCAGGGAAAACATCATGTCGACGAGACGCTGCTGTGTTTTGAAGTGCGACGCAAAAGCAAACTTTTTTCATCTGCCCAGTGAGGAGCATTTGAAGACAGTGGCTACAGTTCATAACTATACCACAGAAGTATTATAGCCCGAACTTGTTCTGTGTTCGCGTCATTTTGAAGATGATTGCTTCACAAACCTAAATGCTATAAAGTATGAATTTGCGAGCCGGCTGATACTGAAGGAGGGAGGTTCAGTACCGAGTTTATTTGGATCAGCTTCCTTCTCCGAATCACAATCTGTAAGTAGGCTGTTGCTTTTATGTTTGTATCATGTTCTATAATTATTTTGTGTGTTGTGTACGCACAGGCACAGCGCAGCTTCTAGCAGCTAACTTAGGTCTTCAATGTCAATTGTATTGAAATATGTGAAGTGTTTGTCGTTGTTATGGAGTTGTCACAGGGCTCTCGAGTGTCACGCATCACGCATTGAGCGTGACAGTCACTCATTTCGGTCTTTTGTCACGCTCTCCGGCCACACATTGTATTTCTCACGCTGAAAAACTATTTGTAATATATATGCCGCACTGCCCAAAACTCACTCACTGTGGAACCGGCAGGATTCAAGCGCGTCTCCTCCAGTGTTGCCAGGTCCGTATGCCTGCACTGTTTCCGCGGATTGTTTGTGTAGTGCACGCTGGTTGACGCGATTGTTTTATGCACTGGAACATGATTGTTATTGAGGAAACACCCGGGAACGCTATTTGAATATTTTTGGCCGTGATTGGGTTAGTTTGATGAGCAATTGGGCTGGTTTTGTTGTGCAGACCTGGCAACCCTGGTCTCCTCTGGTGTTGTTCGTCTGGTGTTGTTAGCCAATCAGAAAATAGCACTGTTGTATCTGGGTAAGATCTAGCGCAACAACCAATGACACCCCGTCGGCTGGGTGTCTAACATATCACCACAGATTAGCGTCACGCAAAGGCGGGGTTTGGAAAAATGACTCGCTAAACGATTCATATGGGAGTCGGTGAGCAAATCAGGTAAAAATAAATGCATATTATAAGACAACAAAAGTGTTTTTTGTCATTGCATGCTTGTAAAACTGTTGTTGGGGACTACCAGAACAATATTATGAACATTTTAAATGCCATAATAGGTACCCTTTAAGGGAGCATTCAAGCTGCATAATATAATCGCATAATTCCCCCACTGTATAGGGGAGAGCCGGGACGATTGAAACGCGGGACGGATGAAACATTGAGATTTCCTTGAAAACCACTCACGTCATGTACGTCAAATTTTGTCAGCACGTACAGCACGCAATTGCCTACCAGACTCCCGAAAACATTTTTTCTTTACGTCATGCCGTTTTAAAGTTAGAGCCGGAAAGCTGTTTTTGAGTGCGGTTAGTGAATTCTTTCGTGCAGTACTTTTTTTTGACTGACAAGTTGTATTTATAGTTTCATGTGCCATTATAATGATAATACTGAAGGTGTATTAGTACTACAACATACCCTTAAGTGTGTAATATCAGAGTCTTTTAGTTTAAGGGCAAAACAGGTTTAACTGTATGTGAGTTTAACATATGTGAGTTGTTGATCACACACACACAAAATATCTATCTGTAACCTTATCTTAGAAAACAACGTTTATCTGAAAAGTGTTTCAACTGTCCCGGCTCTCCCCTAATAGGCGTATAACAGTAGGCTATGTAACAAAAGAACTACCTAGGCCTATACTATAGTAGCCTACTTCCGGCGGGATTCTGAAGTGTGTGCATCCATAGACATAATTTATTATACATAATAAATAAAGACAATAGCTGCGTCCCAATGTGCATACTATCCATCCTATATAGTATGTGTGATTAGTAATTGTCAATACTATTTAGGGTAGCATAGTATGCACATCGGGACGCAGCTTGTGTGCACCATGCATCTGATGGACACTTCCCATGAGGCCACGGCGGGAGAGGATTTGTGAATGGCAGTGAAGCTACCCAACTGACTCTGGTAGGTAACATAATTAAAACATGGCAGATGTAGACACACACATATAAATAATCGTTCTTAGTAAAAATAATAGAAGAGTTCAAACCACAGATGAGTACCATCTAGGGTTGCCACCTTCAATACAAAAAAATAAGGGACGCCTGACGACGGGGGGGGGGGGGGGGGGGGGGGGGGGGGGGAATATTTAAACCCCGTGAATGTATTATTTAAAAATACATGTGTGTGTGTGTGTAAATCTCTGTGGATTAGAAATATATTTTCTAATAATATTTCTAAGAATATTTTCAACACATCTGAAAATGTCCATTTTCAAAACAAGCAATTATGAGCAAAACCCATTAATACAAATACTTTTATTATAAACTATAGTTATGTAAATAATTGTAATAATCTATTTATACTTACTTATAATGACATAGGTGTAGGCTATAAATAGTTTAAATTTACTTTTTTTAACATAACAAAAACAATTAGATAAAACAATCAATATTCCCCCAGGAAGCGATTCATTTAATGATGAAGTCCATGATTTATTAGACGTGAAATTAATAATAAGATAATCTTAAAATTAAAGATTAATCATCAGACGAGTGTCATTCATTAGTCGCCTTGCTTAAGTAAATTGTAATTTCTTTGCTTTACCACATTGCAGTCATGCAGTCTTAATGTAATTTAGTAATCTCACCATAAATGCATTTAATTAAATAGCCTACTACTATTCTTGTCTACAGTCATCTTTTTTATTTAATTTAAATGCATTTATGATGGAATTACTACATTTTCATGTCAATTGGTGTTCATTTTGACCACAAACTATGCGCTGTCACTTTAATTCAGCGTTTGAAGCACAGCAAAAATAGACTCGTTGCGGAAACGGGCATCAGGAGCTATCAACTCTCTGCTAAAAGACTCGCTCTCCTCTCTGATTGGCCCTGAACCTGTGATGGTATTAAACAAACCAATCAAACCAACAATGGCAGCGAGTATTACCCAATCAAGGGTAGAATAGGACGAGTCTTCACAGAATGCGGGTGGAATGATTCGCATGGGATGATGCGTTTAAGACAACACGGAAATACGGGACAAACCGCGTCCCGTATTGATTCAAAACGGGACGCGCTGTTTATTCCACAAATACGGGACGATTCCGTATTTTAAGGGACGGGTGGCAACCCTAGTACCATCAGAATCCATCCTGCTGTAACGAGCTCGAGCATTTAAAGTGACAGACAAGCAAGCGCTTCTAAAGATTAAACAGAACGACATCATAGAGAGAGAGAGAGATTTGATATTTAACTATACATTTAAACTGTATTTTTTTTCTTATATTGTATTCCATATGTCATAAGTTGTTGTGCAACTGTAAATGCATTTCATATAGGATATTTGCACTACTCTACTCCTGTCCTGTGTCTGTCAGGTCCACTAGAGAGCAGCAAAGCTTTTTTTTAGACGATATAATGCCTTATCAATGTGCAGTTAACAGCTAGATCATGTGAGAATGAGTGTCGAGACCCCAGTGAATTATTATATACACCTAACTATAATTATATAATTAGATGATTGTTATTTACATTTTTAATTTACCTAATTAAATATATAAATATTTTTGCTTTTTTTATTATTTTCATTTAATCATGATCACTGAGCAAGCATCATCTTAATAAATTATGTAATTAAACTTACTACTTGAGTATCAAAACCCAACCTCATTTTAATTTTGCTGTATTTTTTTTAAGTAAGTGGAAAGGTTAAACATAAATATTATTTTCTTTTTTAATTTTCATTCCACTTAAGATCGTTGATGGTTGAATTATGATGGTTGTTGTGGTAATTTTAATTCTGCTAGAAAACACATTTTAAAAATTTGTAGCATATGTCAAAGACGTCAAAAGCACTTTCTATACAGCTATATGTCATTGGTGTGAAATCCTCTGTTACAATGCAGGGTATATGATACTGCAAATGACATCATTCCTCTTAATCATTTGAAAAATTTTCAGTAACAAAGGAAATGAATGATAATAAACATCAAACAATAGATTGTTGATTAATCATTTTATCCTAAGTAAACTCTGGTTTTCCCATATAATCAGGAAGACATTTATCACATTAATACGAGAACTCCATAAACAATGATAACAAGGAAGTACAGTAAACTTTAAATCACTTCAAAGTTGTTTCCTCTCAGTTCCTGTTTTCCTGTCACAATCACTTTTTGATTGCACATAAATGGAGAGTAACAATGTCACTTTCTGGCCAGGTTTTTTTTTTTTTTTGCGGACCACCTGTGTATGTGATGTGGAGTCTATGGGGCCCCTCTCTGACATGCAGTGCAGGTGTGTGATGGGACTTTGTTGAGGTAACACATTCATCTTTTTCCCACTCTGGTTTTCCCAGAGATTGCGGATACTGTGTCCCCACAACCCAGGTCCCCAGACACTGCATCCTGTCCAGCAGTATAACCTGAATAACAGTGGAAATAAAGGAGCGGAGAGAGAGAGAGAGAGAGAGAGAGAGAGGAGAGAGAGAGAGAGAGATTGTGCTCGAGAGAAACTCCGTGCCCTGCCCATATTCACGACAATGTGCTAACCCTGCAAAATTCCTGCCGCACATATGTGTGTGTGTGTGTGTGTATATATATATATATATATATATATATATATATATATATATATATATATATATATATATTATATATATTAATATATATGTGTGTGTGCGAAACTGGGGCTAGTTGTCACACATTCCACTCTAGTGATTTCCATTTCTCAGTGTAGTTTCATTTAAGTCAATTTCTGTGCAAACACTGTACCCAAAAAAGTCTTGGCTTCAAAAAATAAATAAATTATTGAGGGGTAGGCGATATGACCAAAATATTATATCACGATATGAGTCATTTTACATCACGATAGCATAAAATATAGCATGATATAGGCTACATCACAATATAGTTATTTTTGCTTTAAAAAAGATATCAAAATGTTTGAAACCATTGAAATTTCATAATTTTTGTCACCATTTTCCATATTTCACAAAAACTAGCTTAAGTAAAAAATTTTTTTAAAAAAGAAACGTTGTAGAACCAAACGTCAAAGTATAGTCAAGTTGTTTACCAGGCTTTGTTTTACACATAAATTTAAAAACCCCATTATAAAACCCCATTGGAAAATCTCTAAGGAACCAGCGGCGAATTAAACTTACGGGTTCTGACGTCAAACCTGTACCACTCTGTTACACCACGTTGAATGCAATAGCAAAAGAACCAAAACCCACAACGACACTGACCAAGCAAATACATGTTTTTGCCGCAAAATTCCTCCCATTAAAATATGTTGTCAGCGCTGCTCTCACGATTTTATCAGTAAAATAGTTGAACAACTTAAAAGCCACATGACATTTCTCACTAGCGAGGTAATAACAGCACTGTTCTTGAAGCAGATAAATTTACAGTTTCGCTTTTAGTAGACACTGCTGCCGAAAACTGTTAAGAGGCGCACAGACTCAGGTAATTCACACATGCTTAACCCTCCCCTCCTAACCCTCCCTAATTTAATAGGGTTCTGAACTATTTTTAAAGGATTAGTTCACATTTAAAAAACCTTTTGCTGATAATTTACTCACCCCCATGTCATCCAAGTTGTCCATGTCTTTCTTTCTTCAATCGAAAAGAAATGAATGATTTTGATTAAAACATTCCAGGATTTTTCTCCATAATGGACTTCAATGGCTACCAAACGGTTCTAGGTCCAAATGACAGTTTCAGTGCAGCTTCAAATGGCTTTAAACGATACCAGACGATGAATAAGGGTCTTATCTAGCGAAACCATCGGTCATTTCAAAAATAAATAAAAAAGTTCAAGTTTTATTAGCACAAATGCTCGCCTTGCTCTGTTCTGTGATGCACGTTCGTGACTCTCCTGTTCGAACTCATGAACAAATCTTTTTTCGAGTCATTTAGTTCATTTCGTTCGTTGAATGAATGAAATGACTCGAAAAAAGATTTGTTCATTTTGATGAACGAGTTCGAACAGGACAGTCACGAACGTGCATCACAGAACAGAGCAAGGCGAGCATTGTGCTAATAAAACTTAAACTTGTTTATTTATTTTTGAAACGACCGATGGTTTCGCTAGATAAGACCCTTATTCATCGTCTGGTGTCGTTTAAAGCCATTTGAAGCTGCACTGAAACTGTCATTTGGACCTAGAACCGTTTGGTAGCCATTGAAGTCCATTATATGGAGAAAAATCCTGGAATGTTTTCATCAAAATCATTAATTTCTTTTCGATTGAAGAAAGAAAGACATGGACATCTTGGATGACATGGGGGTGAGTAAATTATCAGCAAAAGTTTTTTTTAAAGTGAACTAATCCTTTAAATCAAAGTCGCTGCTAGAGAAAACCACATTTGTCTCATTTGACTTTTTATTCAAAACGTAATTGTTACTGCCATAAAGTGAAAACGTCTTCATGCATATCTAAGTGAAAATTGCTAGTGCATGTGTAACTCAGACTGTGTATCTTGACAATGAACTCTTGTGCATAAAACAACAGGTAGGCCTAGTAGATTGATGTGAGAGTCTGCTCTCTCACACGGTTTGCGTGCACCCAGTCCTAACCGTACCAATCAAGCAGCACCTGAGGACAAAGGAGAGAGAAGCCCCTATTCACAGCCTTGTAGGGTGCTTCCTCAGTGGAAGAGGGGAAAGCAGCGTACTGTGAGAACATTTTCTCTCTTCCTCTCACCGTGTGGGAAAACTCCTCTGCCCCTCTCACACATCAAGCCGGACAGGGACTCACTCATTTATTCGTCCTTTATTAAATGAGACCATGGACACATCAGTTACAATAACACTGAACAATGCTCTCAAGGGCCTGTTGTTTAGCCCTGGTTTCCAGGACTGCTTTATACATGGTACTTCCTATGTGGAATCAGTTTTTGTTAGGAGTTGGTGGTCTGAAAAGACACGTCCTTGGCACTGGACCCATATCCTACAGTAAAAAGGCATGCCAGGACTGATACAATTATCAATGATTGGCTTATTCTCCTAGATTTGTGTCCTGTTTTTGCTCCCAAGAATTGCCTGTAAAGCATAAGACAATCACATACTTCTCATACTATTTGACAGAGGTTATCTTTAGTGTGTAATCTTAAAAGAAAACTTTTTTCATTGGGCAATATGAATGTACAATTTTTAGAGGCTTTGGAGAATACAAAAATCTACTGAAATTTGATATTTCTGATGTATTAACCTTTTAAAGGAATATTATTTTTCATTTTATATATATCATTATATTTTGCCATGTCAAGTTCAGTGTTCAGTTGTCAGATTTTATTATTAATTATAAACAAAAAATAGTGACTGAAAATTGTGTTTCATATTTGTAAATTCTGTCAGTACAGTATACATTATAATTTGTATATACATATATACAAACTATAATGTATACTGTACACTAATAATTTTCACCCATTTCAACTTAAAAATGTTGGCAACTGAACTTAAGTTTTTAAGTAGAAGCAAATTTCAACTTAAATTATTTATATTGTAAAAATTATAATGTATGTTGTATGTAATGTATAATGTAAAAATATGCCAAGATAATGATCATATACTTTTTAGAGTGTGTGATATGATCAATAATTTATATACGTAGTATACTGTCGTATACATTCCAAAAATAGTGACAGTCTGAACATTAGTCAAATATTTAGAGAATCAGCCAATAAAACGTGTGTGTGTGTGTGTGTGTGTGTTGTGTGTGTGTGTGTGTGTGTGTGTGTGTGTGTGTGTGTGTGTTGTGTGTGTGTGTGTGTGTGTGTGTGTGTGTGTGTGTGTGTGTGTGTGTGTGTGTGTTTGAAAAAGTGGTTGAGAAAAACTTAAATTACTTAAAATAAAATAATCTTATTTAAAAAAATTATTTTAGAAGTGATTTAAAAAGACAAGTGTCCTCTGTTACACTTGTAATTGACATCCACCTGCATATGTGTGAGGCAGGAAGTCCTGGCACACAGCTTAAAATGGCTCTTCTCCTGACCGACAGGCTGGCACACTTGTTTTTCCTGGAACATCTGGAAGCATGAGAGTGTGGAGTCACACTAAGCTGGTCTTTGCAGCTGGCTACAGGCATAACACTCAAAGGTAAACAGGGAAAAACAGGGAAAAACCCCTTGCATTATCCTCCGGAATAGATGTCTGTATATCCCAGTGTTGAGGGTGGAAATAGCCCCCCTATCAGGGAGCAGGTGCTTCCTCCAGCAAGTCTTCTTATTTATCCACATTTACAGCCATGTTTGGGCGACCATGGCCACCAGCTCGAGTTCAGTGCTGCACAGGTGGACAAATCATAAAAAGGGGAATCGAATTCATAATCTCATCCAGCCATTCCTCATCTGGCCTTCTATCAGCCTTCAGGAAATGCTTTTTTTATTAACTGCTGATTCTTGCGAGAAGCAGTGAGCTTCAGTATCACTGTATACTTCTAGAGGGACTCATTGGTCTGTCATCACTTTTTGATTATGATGAATTATTATCAACATATTCCTCATATATACTGTTGGGTAAACAACTACCTATTTGAGACTTAATCGATTGAAGTTTAAGTTCAAATAGTATTTAAGTTCTCAGAAATGTTCTTCTTGAATTCCTGGTTGTTGTAAAGAACGTTTTAACAAAAGGTAACATTTTCTTTAAATTTTTCCTTGAATTTACAACCTGAACCTCTTTCCTTAAAAAGGTAAAATCATATCTGATATTTAAAAAAAAAAATGGACCAGGGGTTCTACATATGATATAATTTCCTGATTTAACGTTGTTGTTCTTTTGCACCCTTTTAAGACTGAATGCAAATTAAGCAGTTTCTGTTTCACCATAGCTTTCAAATGATTACAGTACTATTAGAAATAAAGTTAACAGGAAAAAGCTATAACCTTCTGTATTCTCTGCATACTGTATGTATACTCTTCCACTGGTCCGTCTTTACATGATGCTGAAATGCAAACAGTCTCATCGTCTCTCTCTCTCTCTGTAAAGAGATGGAAGGCACTCTAGGATATTGTGAGAACTTGCGAGATTAGACAGCTGTGTTTTGTCGGCTGCTTCAGCCCCGCCTTCGAGTGTGGCACTCGGTCGATGGGAGTGACACCAATTATTTATGTCACATTCCCTCCGGAAGCAGAGGATGGAAACTCAACAAGAGAGGACCATCCATCAGACTTGTCCAATGGGGCTGTATACCTATGACTCCAGCACTGCTAAAGCAGGGAATGAAGTCTCTTAGGACAGTTTCAAATAACCAGCCACACACTTACCCTGTCAGAAAGAGACAGTAATTAAAAGTCCCACAATATACATACCATTTAGTCTGCAAATATCAATTTTAGACTAACGGATTGTGAAAGGTGATGCCATTTTAGAGGGTGTTAACTTGAGTAATTGGAGTTGTCGTGGAATCCTTGGGCTCTGCCCCTGTTCGGTGAACTGGCCGGCCTGTTAAAAACACAGCGAAGTTAGGGAGGAAAAACAAAATGCAGGTTGTTTCAGATCTCTCACTGGCTGGGAATTGACTCCTAACTAGGTGGTTGATGGATGAGGTGGGTCAGGTTATTAATAGTTTGCTGATTTTCACCTTCAATATTTTCAGGGGGCATTTTTTATTGTGTCATGAATGTCATAGTATGATCTATTGAAGGTTCAGAGACAAAGTCAGCTCCCTTGAAATAATTTTCCTCTTATTCAAAACTTCTGAAAGGCGCAGTGACCAAAGCAACAGGGCATTTGTAATGCGAGTGGACAGGAAGATTGATAGAGTGGCAGGTGTCTGTCATTGCACATGCATTTTACTGAAAGACAATTCATTTTAAGTGACTATAGTTATACATGGAAAGAGATTAGAATATTAATGAAAGAGTAAAGTCTATTTCACCATCTTATATAATCATTTAGGCTAGGTAGGTATAAATGTACAAGTATGTATGGCTGACATCTACAAGGTGTCATTATAGTGCTTAATGCTTCAGCCACACGTCAACTTAAATAACAATGACCCCATAATTCAATTAAGCTATCCTCTATATGTAGACATGTAAAGTACATCCTAGAGATTTAGACCTTCTAAAACTGGTAAAATAAATCTTTTTTTAGAAATCAACCTTTTTGTTTGAAAAATAGCCACTCATACTCAAACCTGAAAACTCATTTGAAAGAAAACCGAAAATAAATAATCATAAAACAGTAACATGCAGATGATACATCAGAGATTACAACTCGCGGCCTAAGACCAACCTTAATATACTTCTATATTGTTTTTAGACAAGAATTCACATTTAAAACCAAAATGATGCATTTTAAAAGGTGCGCTCAAGAAAAGCCCCATGACTTTTTCAGGCTTTTGATTAATTTCTCAAGCTAAAAAATAACAAAACATTTAACCTTAAATATATTTTATTTCAGGCAGGAATTTAGTACATTTAAGTTACAAGGAATTGATCATATTTAAGTTAACCATTACCTTATGGCCAGCAGAAAAGACTGCAATGAAGGAACCACATTTGCATTGCATCACTTCACTTTAAAGTTTTGTGTGAACACATAAGAACATAATCCTTTAGATGTACAATCCTTTACGTGTTGTGGCAAAACATCTAAGGCATGTCTTAACGTGTACACCTCAATTCTTATAATACACAATATGATGTAATATGGGTGATTTTTGGTGTACACCTGCATTTAGTACACTTACTTTATAAGTAAGCATTACTGTACATATTCTGACTAAGCCCGATTGTGGACTTCTGTTATGTGATTTAGCAGGGATAAACATGTGTTTATTTTACCTTTTATAATGATCTCCCACAATCAAATACGAAAGCCACATTAAACACTCTGTCAATTCAATACACATTCATTCTTATGCACTCATACACAGGTCAGGCCTCCTGATTTCCCTTACACGTCACCATGGTATGTGATTTTCCATTTACAGTGTATTTAAATAGAGGGACATTTTAGTACACTTGTATAGCAGCACACACATACATGAAATATTTGTAATCCTTTATCAGCAGTCCCTTATTCCCCATGGCTAAGGCTTACAACCAAGTGTTTTATATAAATAACTGCAATTAAATATGTTGTTTTGACATTCATTTAATACAATTCTAAACAAGTTTCTACCATAAAGCTAGAAGAGCTTCCTGTGCTGTTCAAGTTTCAGAAATTCCCTTTTTACAGTACCTGAGCAGTAATGCTGTGCGTTTGCATATATAATCTGCATACAGTACAATGGAATCATAAATAAAGTGCATAATTTTTTATAAATAACATTATATATTATATTATATTAAATAAATAAAATAAGGGGTCCAAAGGGCTACTAAGAAAAAAAACTCAATTTAGGTTTAGTATTTATAAGGACTAATTATAATAGAGAAATAACCGATACCATTTTTACATGCTCAAAACTATCTTTGGTTCTTTTCTGATGTCGAGGAATGATTCTACGGGTTGGCTTTCAGATGATATAAACCATTCTGATTCTTTGTCAGTTCCTCATCAACTTCTTCGAAGGAACCTGACTGAGATTCCATGGATGACTTTGTCATCTGCTTTTGCAAGGCATTTTCAGATGATTCCCATTCACTGTCCTTTGAATCAACATTAGTCTCATTTGTCTGGTCCTGCTCTTCTTCTGCTGTATCCTCTGTAATATCTGAGAGTTTGCCCTTCTCATTTCCATTCAACTCTTCAACCTCGTCTTTTTCCACACAACTCTCTTTTGCATCATCACTCTCATCCTCTCGAGTCTCTTCGTCTTCAACTTCATGTTCATTATTCTCTTCCCTCCTCTCTGGTTGTCCAGTGGCTGAGAGTTTGAGGAAATTCATGGCATGAACGAGCATCTTGAAGGTTTTAAGTGCCGTTTTTTTCTGTGGTTTGCCCTCTGATTCAGAACTCAAATCCACGACTTGGTTGTGTTCTTCGGTTTCCGAGTCTTCTCCATCAGCATCAGCCCCATCCTCAGACTCTAGCAAAACATTAGATGAAGTTTCCCCATCTGGTTTTTCATCTATTTGTTTTGGCTGTAACACAGGCTGTAAAGCTGGAGCATTACCATCATGTTCCCCTTCATCTGTCTCCATATCTGGCTCGGTATCATCCTCAGCTTCATCACCAGCTTCAGCTGATTCACCAATGTTGGCCACGAGACCACATTTATTTGCAATTATCTCCACACCATCATCTTCTTTCTCACTCTCTTCACCATTTAATACATCTAGAACAACATCACCCTTGTTTTTAAGAGATGTTTCGTCTTCAACCACCTCAAAATTAGTCAAAACATCAAGACACTCGGTGTCTTCAAGGTTAGAAAGAATGTCTCCCTCCTCTTCACAACTGACAGATTCCTTGTCTTCTTCAACGTCTGATTGACTTTTGTCTGTCTCTTCTCCAGTTGTCTCATGATCAGGTGTTTGCTTTTGCTCTGCCAGTTCTACCTCAGTATTCTTGTCGTCTGCTGTGGTGCCATCTTCAACAGTAGCTTTCTCTTCAGACATTTCAGTTTCAGCTTCAGCGGTCCCTTCATCTACTGTGTCCTCATCACCTGTATCAGTCTCTCCTGCAGTTTCAGCTTCAGCAGTCTGCCCATCTTCTATAAATTCATTCTCAGCCATCTCACGCTCTTCTACAGTGTCATCATTAACTGTCTCACCCTTTTCTGCAGTTTGATCACCACCTGTATCACCATCTTCTGTAGTTTCATCTTCAGCATCTTCTACAGATTCATTATTAGCAGATGTCTCACCCTCTGCAATTTCATCTTCAGTTATGTCATCCTCACCAGGAGTTTGTCCATCTTCTTCAGATTCATTTTTAGCAGCTGTCTCATTATCTTCTGCAGTTTCATCTTCAGTTATGTCATCCTCACCAGCAGTTTGTCCATCTTCTTCAGATTCATTTTTAGCAGCTGTCTCATTATCTTCTGCAGTTTCATCTTCAGTTATGTCATCCTCACCAGGAAATTTGTCCATCTTCTTCAGATTCATTTTTAGCAGCTGTCTCATTATCTTCTGCAGTTTCATCTTCAGTTATGTCATCCTCTCCAGAAGTTTGTCCATCTTCTACAGATTCACTTTTAGCAGCTGTCTCACCTCCTCTGCGTCTTCATTTCAGTTATTTTATCCTCTCTCCAGAGTTTTCCTCTTCAGCAGATTGTCATCTTCTAAGCTGTTTCACGTCTTCTGCAGTTTCATTTCAGCCGCTCATGTCTTTCTCCATGTCGTATTTCTGTCTTCACTTCTTTCCATTCTTCTTCGCAGTTTGCCATTTTCTGCAGTTTCATTTTCAGCCGCCTCATGCTCTTCTACCGTGTCGTTTTCCTGTCTCAGCTTCTTCTCCAGTTTCATCTTCAGCAGTTTGTCCATCTTCTGCAGTGTCATTTTCATCCACCTCATCCATCTTTTCAGTGTCATTTAACGTCTCACTTCTTCTCCAGTTTCATCTTCAGCAGTTTGTCCATCTTCTGCAGTGTCATTTTCATCCACCTCATCCTCTTTTGCAGTGTCATCAAACGGTCTCACCTTCTTCTCCAGTTTCATCTTCAGCAGTTTGTCCATCTTCTGCAGTTTCATTTTCAGCCAACTCATCCTCTTCTGCAGTGTCATCATTACGGTTTCACCTTTCCAGTTTCATCTTCAGTTATTTTATCTTCTCTAGTGGTTTCTGCTTCTGGAGTTTGTCCATCATCTAAAGTTTTATCTTCAGCTGTTTCACCCTCTACTATACCCTCAGCAGTCTCTCCATCTTCTGCGGTTTTACTTTCATCTGTATTAAGCTCTTCTTCAGTATCATAATTAGTTGTCTCTCCATCTTCTGCAGTTTCATTATCAGCTATGTCATCCTCTTCAGCGGCTAGCGCTTCAGCAGTCTGCCCGTTCTCTACAGTCTCTTCACCAGTGGTCTCACCCTCTTCATAAGCTGTTTCGTCCTGCTCTTCTGATTCTTCCTTAGTATATTCTTCAGTTGCTTCCTCCTTTGCTGTTTCAGCCTGCATTATATCATCAAATTCACTAATGTCAGCATTTGCCACATCGTCATCTGATTCATCATTAATCTTAGAACTGCTTTCACTTTCTTTGACGGCCATTACATCAGAATCAGTCTCATCATTCTGCTCTTGCTCTTCATCTTGTTCTGCTGCCTTAAGTTGTACTGTCATTGTGTTATTAGACATCTCAGCAATTTCCCCTACTTCATCCACATCTTTCCTTAAATGTTTGGATATATTTGATTGTTTTACAGAACTATCCTCTACATAAGTGCTGGAGGCATTGTCTTCCTCTCCACCCTCCTCACTTGCTTGTTTTTCATAATCTTTCTTAATTTCTTGGGCACTGGAAGCAAGAATTTCTTTATTCACCCCTCTTTCTCATCCTCCTCTTTGACAGCCTGAAGCCCCAAATGTTCTCCCCCTTTCTGACCGGCTGTAGATTCACTGGCAATCCCCCCGATGCTTTCACTGATAGGAGATGATTTCTTTATCTGGAGAATTCTTCTCAAATCAAAGTCCATCATCACAGGGGCAGAATTCATTATTTCCACAGGTGTAACATGTTTGGATGCCATTTTCTTTTTCAAGCATGTGTCACAAGGACAATATTCATCATCGCTACGTTGATCACTGAAATCAGTCCCTGTCATTGTGTAATCATCATCACTTTTAGCAGGTTGTGGATCAATTGATTGGTTGCGCATTACTTTCAGGCGCCTCCGCTTTTGCTGCGTTTGAATGGTAGATTCACGTGACATTGTCTCTTTCGGTGGTCTTGGTCTTCCAGCTCTGCCTTGGATTTTTCTTAGTTCCCTGTCAATACTCGTTTGTATCCGTCTGCGGACTTCATCTTGCAATTCACTTATCATGGCGTCAAGTTGCTCATTGTCATCCAGATTCCAACGGACTTTGAACTCAGCCATTGCATCAACATAATTTGTCATAAATTGTTTTTCTAATTTGTTCAATAAATTCAGAACCCATACAGGATCAGGGTCTTGAGAAAGCCTTTTTGAAAAATGACCTCTTTGTAGTGTTGGAGCACTGCTTGAACTTGTGTCCTCTTGACGGTCTGATTCAGTTTCTTTATTATTATTTCCAGAACTCTTGTTTGATGAAACAGGTGTTTCAATGAGTTCCCTTGGACTATCATTATTCCTTATAGTCTCGTCAGAGCCTCTGACATCTTTTAGCTTATCTTCAACTGTGTCCTTAGTTTTTGGGGTCGACTGAGCTTGACTGGCTGAATCATATTTTGATACTGGTGTTTCTGAAGCTTGCTCTTCCACGGTTTCATCAACTTCCTGTACCTTTGTCAGGGTATCCAGGCCTTCACATTCTGTATTAATTTGGGGTTGGGTGCCGTCATTGACACTACTTTTTCCAGAACCCGTTGAGCCACTGTTAACATCTACCCCTGATGATGACCTGGCTTTGAATTCCTTGTCCTGATGCTTGTTTCTTTCCTCAGATGTCTTCTCACTGTCTGTGGGGTCACAAAGCCAAAGAGACTTAAGCATGCTCATGAGCTCCTGGTATTTTTCTTTTTTACCATCTTCATCGCTAGAACCAAAGTCTAACAACTGTAGATTTGCCAAACAATCCAGAAGGCCTTGCGCTGATGTACTGAGCTTCCGTCCATATACACGAGACACCTCTGGTAAGCTATTGCATCTGTCTAATTTGGGGCTCAGCAAGACTTTCATCACCAGAACTGAGGAATTTAACATCTTCGGTTCTTCTCCCCTCTGAGAGTGATCACCCTCAGCAACTTTTTTGTCAATAACTCCCTCTGCATTCACCACATGAGCATCTTCCATCTCAGGTTGTGTTTCAAGCTTGGTTATGCCATGTCGCAAAGTTTCATGTTTATTTTCATCTCCTGAAGGCACATTCGATGCGCAGAGTGGTTCTAATGAATCAAAGTTGTCGTGAAAGTCATCGCCTAAATCACACAAGGTGGTGTCTGATGGGATTTTCCTTAGCCATTCATTTACCACCTCAGTTGGGGAGGCATTTGGCAGGCAAGAAGGACTCAGCTCAGACATGTCTTCGTCCATCTTGTGGCAAGACGAGTCACTCCCAATTATTTTCCTACATTTGCTACTTTTTTCATTCTTGATGTCACTGACATTTGTATTAGATTTACAAGATTGAGTTTTTTGACTGAGCTCTGCTGCTATATTCAAACAGTCAGTGTGTTCTTCTCTTTGGTCTAAAGCAGGAACAGTCTGTGATAACATGCTATCATTGGCGCCGACAAGTAAAATAACAGGTTTTTTGGATTTTTTGGGAGATTTTGGTGGGATGGGACTGAGATGGTTTCCTGAGGTAACCGATAAAGTCGCTGAATGACACCTGGGTGTATTGTCCTCAACTTTCTGTATTGGCCTGGTGCTTAATTTATTGTTTCTTCCATTGAAAACTGTAGTTTTAACATCATTCTTTTGACCATTTACTTTTAAATGAGATGATGAACTGGAGATATTACTCTTTGGTCTGTCAATCATTTCAGCAGTATTTCCTTCTTTAGCGGAGGCACTTGATATTGGTCTTTTCTGTTGTGTAGAACTGCATTTTGAACAGACACTTTGAGATTTATGGGTAACATCTGGACTTCCAGTTTTCTCTTGACCTGTGATTTCAGTGTGTACAGACACACCGGAAGCTTTGCTAGATGGACGGATCTCTTCGGTTGGAGAGCTCTGCCTCACTGAACCATTGGCAGATGAAGTATTTATATACTTTGTTTTGGAGGATTTATTGCTTGCTACATCATCTTTGTCTTGGTTTGTGTCTCTAGGAAATGTAGAGCTGCAATGAGAGCATTTGGACTTTGATTTACTAGAGATACTTGACTTAGCCGATGCAAAACTTTTAGGTCTTTCCTCTGGGGTCCGTGTTGTTTCAGTTGTTATTCGTACTGTAGATTCTGATAAACACTGGTCAGATCTACCACATATTTCAGTCTTTGATGAACCAGATGGTCTTGAGTTCATTGAAACCGCACCTTCATCTATTTCCTCAACATCATCAACCTCATAGTCTTCAACTATCCCAATAGACACTGAGGTGCTTGTTGGTGTTAAAACTCTTTCAGAGTCTGAACTAACTGAGCTGATTTTGGACTTTGCTGACTTTTTAGAGAGAGGACTTGCAGGTACTTCTATGTATGCAGATGTATTAGACACCACACTTGTTGATCTTCCGTCAGGCTCTTCAGCTTCTGAGAGGAGGGACTTTGCAGAGGCATTTGATTTGGTAGCCACAACACTTGATTTAACAGTGGCATCAGATGTTGTAGATGGGGTTGACTTTACAGACAAAGAGCTTGTTGTTCTTTCTACCAGTTTATTTGCTTCATCGTCCTCCTCCGCTGTTCTTTCTGAATGTTTTGATTTTTCAGATGCACAAGATTTTGCATTTGTGTTTCCAGTTTCTTTAGGAGCAACTCCTGAAATATTTGACCTCTGAGATCTTGCAGATGTTTTAGATGAAACTGATGCTGTACTTGGTGCTTTCTGCTGTACATTGCTATTTAGCTTGGAATCTTCTGATTTGTTTGATCTTGCAGAAATATTAGAAATAGAGGACAAAGTACTTTCTGTTCTTTCTTCCTTTTGTTTATTTTCATTGACAGGGTCTTCTGGACCAGATCTTCCAGAGACATCAGATTTCAATGACCTTGAACTTGGCGCCCTCTTCACTTTCTGTTCATCTGGTTCAACTATGATTATTTCTGAAACTTTCGATGCTCTGGATCTTACAGAAGAATTAGATTTTGCAGATACTGCACTTGGAGCCCTTTCTTGGATTTCTTCCTCATCTGAGATCTCATTCAGATGAACTTCTTCTTCTGGATACTTTGACTTACTGGATCTTACTGAAATTCTGGATTTAGTAACACCTTGTGCTTTTACTTCACCTTCTTCACCATCAGGCTCTTCTACCTGTACTTCTGAAACTTTCGATGCTTTGGATATTGCAGAGATACTGATTTTGGTAGAAATGTCTGATTTTTCTGACATAGCACTTGGCACTCTGTCCCCTTTTTCCTTGTTATCAGTGTTGACATCTGTTGCAGAAGCATATGACTTTTTTGATTTTGCAGAAACGTTTGACTTTGCAGACAAAGCACTTGAAGCTCTTTCTTCTTGGTATTTTCCATCAGGTTCTTCTGCCTGTACTTCTGAAACTTTTGATGCTTTGGATTTTGCAGAGATACTGGTTTTGGTAGAAATATCAGATATTTCTGACATAGCACTTGGCACTCGGTCCTCTTTTTCCTTATTATCATTGTTGACATCTGTTGCAGAAGCATATGACTTTTTTGATTTTGCAAAAACGTTTGACTTTGCAGACAAAGCACTTGAAGCTCTCTCTTCTTGGTATTTTCCATCAGGTTCTTCTGCCTGTACTTCTGAAACTTTTGATGCTTTGGATTTTGCAGAGATACTGGTTTTGGTAGAAATATCAGATATTTCTGACATAGCACTTGGCACTCGGTCCTCTTTTTCCTTATTATCATTGTTGACATCTGTTGCAGAAGCATATGACTTTTTTGATTTTGCAAAAACGTTTGACTTTGCAGACAAAGCACTTGAAGCTCTCTCTTCTTGGTATTTTCCATCAGGTTCTTCTGCCTGTACCTCCGAAACTTTTGATGCTTTGGATTTTGCAGAGATACTGGTTTTGGTAGAAATATCAGATATTTCTGACATAGCATTTTGCACTCCGTCCTCTTTTTCCTTATTATCATTGTTGACATCTGTTGCAGAAGCATATGACTTTTTTGATTTTGCAGAAACGTTTGACTTTGCAGACAAAGCACTTGAAGCTCTCTCTTCTTGGTATTTTCCATCAGGTTCTTCTGCCTGTACTTCCGAAACTTTTGATGCTTTGGATTTTTCAGAGATACTGGTTTTGGTAGAAATATCTGATTTTTCTGACATAGCACTTGGCACTCGGTCCTCTTTTTCCTTATTATCATTGTTGACATCTGTTGCAGAAGCATATGACTTTTTTGATTTTGCAGAAACGTTTGACTTTGCAGACAAAGCACTTGAAGCTCTCTCTTCTTGGTATTTTCCATCAGGTTCTTCTGCCTGTACTTCCGAAACTTTTGATGCTTTGGATTTTTCAGAGATACTGGTTTTGGTAGAAATATCTGATTTTTCTGACATAGCACTTGGCACTCGGTCCTCTTTTTCCTTATTATCATTGTTGACATCTGTTGCAGAAGCATATGACTTTTTTGATTTTGCAGAAACATTTGACTTTGCAGACAAAGCACTTGAAGCTCTTTCTTCTTCTTCTTCTTCTTCTTCTTCTTCTTCTTCTTCTTCTTCTTCTTCTTCTCCATCAACAAGCTGATCAGTTAAAACATATGAAATTCTGGACTTATTGGATCTTGTTGAAATGCTTGATCTTGCTGACAACGCACTCTGAGCTCGTTCCTCTGTTTGGTGTTCTGCTCCTCGAGGCAAAGCAAATGGTACTTTTACATTTTTCAGTCTTTCAGAAGCATTGGATTTAGATGACATAGCACTTAGAGCCCGTTCCTCTGCAACTTCAACTCCATCACTTACAGTGACTCCTGACTGATTGGATTGCGCTGAGAATGCACCCTGAGCTCGTTCTTCTATTTGGCCTTTTTCTGAGACCATTAATTTATCAGATTTTGCAGATATGTTCGATTTAGAGGACAGCACACTTGCAGATCTCAAATCATCTCTATCTTCAGTCGCAATATCTGCTACCATATCAGATCCTTTGGATTTCTTGGATTTAGAAGAGCTATTGGATTTTGTTGACAATATGTATTCATTTGATGTTTCAGAGGTATGTGATGCTGCATACACTGCAGATAATCGATCAGCATCTCCTGCCACCGCTGACATTTTGGACCCTTTAGATCTTACAGAAACATTTGATTTAGCAGATATTGCACTTGATGCTCTTTTCTCCATTTGCTCTCCGTCTGACAGATTAGATTTTTCTGACAATGTGGAAACTTCAGATTTGACAGACAACGCACTGGAGACTCTGTTTTCTGTCTCCTCCTCCTCCATCTTGGACTTTTTTGATTTCAATGAAGTATTTGATTTGATTGACAAAACACTAGGATTTCGTTCCTTCATTTCTTCTCCTGATCCTGGTGTTGGGGTTTTCTTGGATTTCCTTGATCTTGCTGATGTAGTAGAATTTACAGAAATGGTGCTTGATGCTCTTTCCTGAACATGCTCATTTTCCTGTGCTTCATCTTGGTCTGCCTCTGAAATTTTGGAGGTTCTGGATCTTTTAGAGATATTTGATATTGATGACAAAGAGCTTGGCGATCTCTCTCCTGGTAACTCCACTTGAGTAGCTGATTTAGCTTCAGGTGTGTTTAATTGCACTGAAGTATTCATTGAATTTAAACATCCCCCTCCTTCTTGAAGAGAAGCTGCTTCTGAAATCTCAGACTTAGATTTTTGTGAGACATTTGATTCAATAGAAACGCTGCTGGAAGCTCTGGCTTGCTCATCATCCTCAAGCTCGCTCAGCTCAATTGACAATCTAGATCTCGCAGAAATATTTGATTTTATCGAAATGGAACTGTGAACTCTCTCTTCTGTTTGATCATCATTTGACAGATCTTCAATTCCAGACTTGTTTGATGTACCAGATTTAACACTTGATGCTTTCTCTTCTATTCTCTCCTCAGATGCCTCATCAGGTGCAGCCTGTATCTCTTTAGACTGACTAGATTTAACAGAAATACTTGATTTAGATGACACAGCACTTCCAGCCCTCTTCTCAACATTGTCCTGTGAATTAGCAAGCTCATCAAAATAATTTTCAGGCAGTTTGGATCTCACAGATGTATTTGATTTAACAGACATGGCATTTGATGTTTTTACTTCAGAATTTTGTTCCTCAGACACATTCTCTGAGACTTCAGTATTTCTTGATTTGTCAGATCTATGAGACTTTATTGACATGTCACTGTGTGCTCTTCCATGCTGTATGAGTACTTTTGAAAAATTAGTTTTATTTGATTTTCCAGAGGTATTGGATTTTATGGAGATAGCACTTGATGATCGCTCCTCTATTATTTCATCATTTACTTCAGTATTCTCTGGATCATTTCCATTTTCACAATGGGCTGATAACTCAGACAGGGACTTTGTAGACATTTTTGCTTCAGACCTGACCGCTTTATCACCTACTTCTGGATTGGCAAACTTTCTGGACGTTTTAGACTGCCCTGAAGATGAAGCTTTGCTTGGCGGTCTTGTAGATTTACAGGGTGTAACAGAACATGGGTTTGGTTCAGCATCTTTGCTCTCCTCATCTTCCTGTTGGTCACGGGATGCTCTCGAGATACTTAGAGGGAGATCGACATCTTCATCATCCTGGTCCTCCTTCAGTGATGCTAAAATTTGGGAAGAAGAGCTCACGACGGATATAGCCCTCTCATCTTCCTCCACTGGCAGAGTGATCTGAACACTAAATTGATCTTTAGGAAGGTTAGAGGATATGACATCTGGCCTGTTCTCGTCATTATCAGATGCGTGAGTGTTCTCACGCTTGTCTTCTATAGCACTTGTGCTCTTTGTTTTAGGGGACACTGAGCGCACTTCACTTCGACTGCAGCAATGGTTGATGGTACATTGTTCAATCGTGGTGTCACCATGCTGCCCGATGGTCTGTTGAATGCAAGTTGCCTTTTCCACTACATGCTCTGTGTACTCTTCACTGGACATTGTGCGAATGCTGTCAATAGATGCCTTCTTGCACACTATTCTCCGCGAGGATGCACTTGAGCTTGAGGATCTGATGCGTCTTACAGATCCTTGACTGGGAGGTACAGGATTCTTCCACATGTCATACTCTTGACAGTGAGCGCAGCAGTGCTGGCAATGTGGCTCTTCAAAATGACTTTGGTAACATTTGGTGCTGTATGTGTCCTCTGCTTCACCAGCAGAGAGAGAGTCGGCTTCTGAGCAGCTCTCTGCACTGCCTTGAGAGAAGGAACAAGCATCATCAGGTACTGTATGGGTTTCATTAAAAGAGCTCTTTGACTTCTTGACCTCTGTGGACCAGTGCAATGTCTCGTTGTGTAATAGTCGAAAGCGCACTTTCATCTCCATTGACAGGCTTCCATCTTGGTTGACCAGAACTCGCTTTTCAATGTCATCATCCATCATATTTTCTCCTGTATGAGGACAATCGCCCCTGTGCCCTGGAGGTAACGAGTTGGTAGGTAAGTTGGTAAGTCGATTTGGAAACAACTTTTCAGATGAGGTGGACAGTCCTGCTGATCTGTTGCTTGATTCACACTTTGGGT
The DNA here is from genome assembly GCA_036326025.1 of Chrosomus eos. NCBI lineage: Eukaryota > Metazoa > Chordata > Actinopteri > Cypriniformes > Leuciscidae > Chrosomus > Chrosomus eos. Next base: position 17,022,237 of record CM070829.1, read on the forward strand.
GGATGACGCTTCTCTTTGTTTCTAGTCCAAAGTTGACTTCAAGAAAGTAATCACAATATTACAATACATTTTTAATATATTCTACAATTTTTTTTTACTGTGAAATTTTAGAAAATGTTTTGATGAAATGACTTTTTGCAGTGTTACCTACCATTTCTCTTGGCCCCCTTTTTATCACTGCAGACACTAGAGCGTGGCTTTATGTTCAGCCTCGGAAGTTTGTCATAAGAGTTCTTCCTGAAGCTGTCCAACAGGAGTGGGTGGAAAGGCTCACGTCCCACACAAACCAAAATGTTTGGGCACTGCAGCAGACTTTGCACACTGTCAATCTGAAAAACATGCAAATTATTCTCAACATTAGAGAGTGTTGGTCGATTACAACATGACAGAATCAAATTGATTGAGATCAGCAATATATGGCTGAAATTAAACTGCAGGGATTATTACAGCTGCCAAGTTCTGATGAGGAAATGTGCTATGATGGAAGCCATACCAATTAAAGGTTAATGGCCATGGGAAGTTAAACCATCTGGTGTATACATTTTCCCACACTAATTTTTAATCATGAAAACAGTGATCTGAAAGTGTGTGTGTGTGTGTGTGTGTGTGTGTGTGTGTGTGTGTGTGTGTGTGTGTGTGTGTGTGTGTGTGTGTGTGTGTGTGTGTGTGTGTGTGTGTGTGTTGTGTGTGTGTGTGTGTGTGTGTGTGAGTGAGTGAGTGAGTGAGTGAGTGAGTGAGTGAGTGAGTGAGTGAGTGAGTGAGTGAGTGAGTGAGTGAGTGAGTGAGTGAGTGAGTGAGTGAGTGAGTGAGTGTGAGTGAGTGAGAGAGAGTGAGATCCATTATGCAGGGTGTTTTCGGTGCATGAGTCAGTACCCAGGGATCAGCACAAAGTGTACAAACAAATAGGTCAATAAAAAAAAGCTGCATCCCTAATTAAAAAATAGTGTGACTACATTAATGTTTCTTTAAAAAAAAAAAATATATATATATATATATATATAATATATATATATATTATATTATTAAAAAATCAGCATAGTATTATAGTTCATCTGAGAGCTCTATTCATTAGAGCTGTGTTAACTTATGTTATAAATATTGGGGATGTTAAAAAATAAAGAATTATTTTTATGTTAAAACAGTTTAAGATTTAAAACTTTTTTTTGGAAAAAGGAAAAGAGCCCAGAAACATGAGTACTATGATGCTTCAGTCTTGTCCAAATAACCTTTTGACTGTAGTCATCCAACAACATCTGAGGTTGAACCAGGTTCCAAACTCATGAAATCAGAATATACTGTGTATAAATAGAGAAAGAGTAAAAGTACACATCAACATCACATATCACTCTTTAACACAATACTAACTTTATGCTAAATCTGCATGCTTTGCAGTTTTAGATCTTCAAAACTTTTCAATTTTGCAGCGGATTTGAAGATAATTAATTGGAACTGTAGAAGATGCGAGTATCTCAAACTGTATGTTTTCATGGCATTGACCTGCTTCTGTTGGTTCAAAATAGCTCTGATTTGAGCAAGATTAATAGTTATTCTCTGGATGCTGGTGCATCACTGCTGTGCAAAAATACAAGTAAAGGAATATCCTGATCATACAAGAACAGCAGGAAAGGTTTATTCAAAGATGTTTAAAAAGAGTGAATGAAAGATGAGAAAGCTTCAAGGCAATCAAGAGACTGACATAAATAATAAGTAACCATGTAATTCTGTTATACTAAATAAGGTTATAAAGAGTCTGTTTGGAGAATGCAAATGTATATCCAGTTCAAGAAAGATAGCCATCAATTATCATCACACTTAAGTAATGCTGACCGTATTTTGTAAGAATATTACTGCTTGTTTGAAAAAAGTAAAGTGTTGAGTGTTTTCAAGATTCCTTTTTATTTGGAATCTAACATAACGGACAAATGATTCACTATTCAGTGAGGGAGTCAGTCATTAATTTTACATTCACATTTACATTTAGTCATTTAGCAGACGCTTTTATCCAAAGCGACTTACATCTGAGGACTAAACCAAACGAGTCATTGTGAAGAGAAAATAACAACCCAAGAAGTGCTCAAAGTACAAAGTTCAAACATTGCTCAGAGTAGCATAAACCAGACAAGTTAGGATTTTTTTTTTTTATGTGAAGTGCTCACGGAAGAGATGAGTTTTCAGTTGTCTTTTGAATGCTGTCAGGGATTCTGCATTCCAAATGAGGATGGGCAGATCATTCCACCAGCATGGAACTGTGAATGAGAATGTTCTGGAGAGTGTTTTTTTGGCTCTCTGAGATGGTACCACGAGCCTTCGCTCAATGATTGATCGTAGGCTTCTGGTAGGGATGTAGACTCGTAGGAGCGAGTGAAAATAATTTTGACCCAGGCTGCGTCCGAAAGCTTAAAAATGCTGCCTTTGGAGGATGTATTCCAATTAAGTTAGGGATGCAATGTAAACCATAACTTCATTTGATTGAGGCAGCATATGTATCATTTGCTGCATTTAATATCCCACAATCCTGTGCGTTCCATTCTGTAATGGTTAAGCTAAAAAATAAATATGGCATCTGAAAGTTGCGGTTGGTGGTCAGTTTGTATGTAAATGTACAGTTTTGTCAAATGTTTTACACTTTCAATGTAATAGTTTTGTATTGTAGTAATTCAATAATTCATTTAGTTTTCACCAAAGCTATTTTAGATTATTAAACCATTTTGCTGCTTTAGAAGAAGTCTTTCTGTTTTGTGAGGTTCCTTTGTGTGCAATCGCTGCCTGCAAAGTCATTGCCTGATAGGGTAGCGAAGCAACAAGTCAGCTGCCTAAGCTTTCGGATGCAGCCTTCAAACAACTGTTTTGTGAATGTTTTGGACTAACACATTAAAATAATCGCTTCATTAGAGTAATTTGTTCTTGCATTGGGCTTCACCTTTCTGATACATGCCGTAAACATTATCCTGTACTCTGTATCCATGTTACTAATGCCACTCCACAAGATATATCTGACGAAACTACACATTGACGCACACATTATTTTCATTAATAGAGATGAAGAAATTGATTTAATTATTTTTTTTTTTTAAATTTATTTGCTGTCTGGAGCCCAAAGAATATACTAAAATAGGCTGCTGCGCTGATTTGCCTTGCCCATCAACTTAAACTCAAAACTTTATGGCCTGGTTCCACAGACAGGGTTTAGATTAAGCCAGAATTAGGCCTTAGTTCAATTAGTACATTTAAGTAGCTTTTTTTAACGTGCCTTATAGATAAAACCATTACTGGTGTGACAAAAGTTTTGACAAAACAATGGCACTGACACATTTTAAAGTGCAAGTTACTTTAAGTTAAAATAGCTCAAACATGCATTTTAGTCTGGGACTAGGTTTAAGCCTTGTCTGTGAAACCAGGGGTATATCTTCAAAGAGACACTGGGGTCCTGATGGATTCTGTTCTTGTTCTCTTACATGTTCAACTTTCAGCCAGTGACAAATAAAGCTTTACTCTACTGCTTGTCGAGCTATTTCTGGCATTGTCTCTCTGCCATTCGTAATGTTATCCATGTATCAGTCAGGCCCCTGTGGAGGGGTGTGTGCCACTTTACAGCATGTTTTCTATGGGAAGTACATGCCTGTGGCAGTGCTAATAGGATGTGCCTGCTCTACCACTGAGGACCAGCAACGCTGACCAGAGTCAGCAGTGAGTCCAGCTCTGATGGGCAGGAAGTGCCTGGATCGACTCCAGACATTCTGTGGACTCCAAGCCAAGAAGTGTTCCCCTTTTAAAAGAACAGCACTTTCTCTGCGTACAGCGTGATGCCACCATTAGCACTGTGGCACACCGTTGCGTACCCTTGCGTGCGAACACATAGAGACAGATCTTGATTTGAAGGGACAGCCTCTGGTTGCCCTTGGGGCTTTATAAACTCCTAGCCTCTCACCTTTTATCAGGGTTGCCATAGCTCAGTCCCAGAGGGGCTATTTCTTACACTGCACGGGCCACCCTGTCCACCTCTTATCTACCCAAACCACCTGCAGACTGTAATTCTTTATTTTTTCCTCTTCCGTGGTCTGTGGCATTTGCCCTTAAGCGCAAGTGGGAGTGATAGTGATTAAAATGAACTTTATGCTGACTGATCTGCTCAAGTAATCTTGTTCTCAGCATTATGAGCATTTCATAAATCAAACAACCTGATCTTTGGAGACTGTTACTTTCTTTGGTAGACTCGAATAACCAATGCACAAAAATCTAATTAAAAAGCTCAAAATCAGAGGTCCCACAGTTTGGGGACTTTCCAGTTGTCAGATGTGGCGTCTCTTACATATACTTAACTTCCTGTAAACATGTGTTGTAGCTAAAATTGGAGCTATGGTTACAAACAAAGGAATAAAAGATTGATAAAACATTTGCTAACTTATCTGCTCCCGAGCCTGTTTATAGGATCTTGATACATTTTTTTTCCCGTTTCAACCACTAGAGGCCTCTGTGTCCTTAGCACATGCGCTTCTCCTTCCAACTAACAGCTGATCTTACATAATTCAGGTCAGTTTACCAAAAATACATAAATTGAAATAGCTACATGTACTTTATTGCAAGGCTAACCCAAGTTCAAATTAATTATTTTATTAGAGTTTGGGAGGATCACGTTCAAGTGATCTATGCAACCAGCCAAACAAATGTTCCTCAACAGTTTTCTGCATCCCTCTGTCACCCCAACTCCTCACTATCAGCTGGTTACTCTCCCAGTTGGGGATACGGGGTTAGTATTTCGGGTCACTCACGGCCCAAACTCAGAGCTCAGAGAGCCCTCCCCTCAGACAGCACACCATATACTGCATGCGTACTCTCTTATTATATCTGATTATTTGTATCTGTGAACGCACGAAATGTCTTGAAAATATAAAAGCAAATGATCTGCATGATGTGCAACAGCATTGAACTGATCAAAACTAGACATTGAATTCCAGGGATGTGCGCCACTCAGAACTGAATTCAGAATGAAGTGATATTGAATTGAGCTAACAAGATGCGGATTTGGAAGAAAGTAGAAATAAAATTTCTTTACTGATTTTCCAATAAATGTTATAACTGCAATAAGAATAAAAAACTACAAAAGACAAATCTTGACAAAGTCTGAAAGTTTAAAGAAGTTGAAAAGTCTTGAATTTTGAAGGTTTTATAGGTCTTACAGGCAGACATTTAAGCCATATAAATTAGTTTATTTAATATTATCATATTTGTTTCCAGTACAGTAGTACAATTAGCTGATATAGTGACTATATCACCTCACACCCCCTTTTCTTTTCTTTTTATTGAGCATGACATATTTGGATGTTGAGTATAATTCCTACATAAGTGATTTTGTAAATAACTGATTTATAAGTTACATATAATTTTGTTTGATGATTACTTACAATATTAGAGCATAAACATCAGTACATACACTCAGTTTGGGGTCAGTACGATTTTAATGAAGTCTCTTATGCTCAAAACAGTAATATTGTGGAATGTTATTACAACTTAAAATCACTGTCTTCCATTTTAATATATTCTAAAACGTCATTTATTTTTTATGACGGCAAAGCTGAATTTTCAGCATCATTAATCCAGTCTTCAGTGTCACATGATCCTTCAGAAATCAATACGTATTTGGTGCTCGAGAAACATTTCTTCTTATTATCAATGCTGGACACAGTTGTGCAGCCTAATATTTTTGTAGAAACTGTGATACATTAGTACATATTTCCAGAAGAGACTCACCTTGTGGCCTTGCAGTGTGTAGAGCTTCCTGATGAGACACTGCATGAGTTCAGAAACCTCGTCCATGAAGAGCGCAAGACTGAGCAGGCTCCTGCGATGCAGCACGATGGTCCTCCGGACAGAGGGGTCACTGTTTTTCACAAGCACAATCTTCCTGGAGTGTCTGTGATGATGGTGGTGATCTTCACTCTGTTCAGGAGCTTCCTCAGGTCTAATGGGCCTTCTGTTTGTATACTGCTGAGCATGTGGATGTGTCTGGAAATGATACCACGGGTTCGAGTAAGCTCCCGAGGCCATCTTCTTTGCCTGCTGGTGATCGACACACAGATAACATCCACGATCCTCCAGCGGTTCCAGTCTAGTTGAGCCAGAGGAGCCTCTGAAGGGTGTTGCGGAGCAGTGCCCATGGGGTAAAGAGGGCTTTAGAGATGGGTCATCTGTGATGGTGTCAAAGCATTGAAAGCTTTGCTTGTGTGAGGCCATTTTAACTTCATCCAATGGCCTGTGGCAGATGTCAGTTGACTAGTTTGAATCAGAGGAAAAAGGGACCACAGGAGAACATACTCTCTGGCCCAGCGGATCACACTCACTCATCCTCTCCTTCCACTCTGCAAAAGACAAAAACACAAAACACATGCACAGGTTAACATCACTAACAGAGCATTTCAAATAATACTGTGTCAAGCACACTAGGACAACATTTGATATTATGTCCAAATATATGAAATTATTTGACATAAATGAAATTGAATTCTTTAGGGCTATAAAACAAATTCGCAGATATGAAACATACCGTATACAAGAATATGGGCAGTATCTAGAATTCAAACAGTTTTAATATTAAAATATAAAAGTTTAAATGTAAATAAAAATGCTATGATGTATTAAATGAATAACAGAAATATGTAAGATTCTGCACTATTTCTAGGTGATTTCATAAATAACTTTGCTTTGTCAAAAGTCAGATGTTCTTGCTTCCATTAAATATGCTCTTTGGATAACATGATTATATAATTTGTCTAATAATTCATAATTATTTATCTATATATAAACAAACAAGAATTGTGCTGCTTGCACTTGAATGCTTAGGCTACATTGCATACTGTAAGAAACAAGAGCATTTATAATAAAATTAAGAATTGAATGCAATTGCAAACTAGTTTATGAGGATTTTCTTTGTGTAAAGACAATCCTGAGAAAACTGGGCATAAAATAACAAGCTTAAGAGGATAAACTCACAAGCTGAAAATACTGAATACATTCAACTCTGTCCTGTTCTTAATGGGATTTAGAATTATTTGCTGTGTGATCCACTGAAACATTTACATTGTCATGAAATTAAGTGTTTTCTGATTACTAACTGATACATTTCAATTTTAATTCGTTTTTCTTTCTCCAACCTTTTATAGCAGAATCGAATTAAAGTCTTTTCTCAATCCCTTTCTTGCAGAATCAATCTTCTTTACAGAAAGCACGGTACCTTTACAAGTCAAAGTCTTTTTGCCCATTGCAACTATTGAAACTGAAAGTATTTTTGGTGTTGATGTCGAACCAAAACTGAAAACATCCAGATTTAACATGTGACCAAACAGGTACATCTGCAGGAATCCCACTGGCACATCATGACAGCACATTTGTGCCTGGCTCACTCTACAGCTGAGGGAGCATTACTGAGTTCAAGACACAGAAATGATGGACAGATATCAGAGACTAAGCAGGGATAAAAAGAGCAGACTTCGCCTGAATTAGACTAAAGAGCTTATCTACAAGTGCAGAGAAAAAGTGGAAGCAACATGTGACGGGATGAAGCTGCAGTAGCAATAACTATTGTTATTTTTGATTCAAGCACAAATGTGAAAATTAAGTAATGCCAAAGTCATGTGATTTAAGAAAGCAAAAATGTCAAGCAAGAAATGGAAAGACATGCATTTCAAAGAAAAGATAGAACACTAAATCAGTAAAATCTAACAAAACTAAAGGTGCTCTAAGCGATGTCGGGTGACGTCACTTCTGGTTGACGTTTAAAGTATTGTCAAACAAAACGGAGGCTAGGTAGACCCTCCCTCCTCCTCCTCCTCGCATCTTGTCAGTTATTGGCTGAAACAGTTTGTTATGTTTCGTGGTGCGGGTTAGCCCAGTGTGTTTTTGTTGCCGTTTGTGGAGCCTGGGGTGTTTTCAGAGACGCATTTTTTTTACAGTGTGTTCAGGAGACAGGCAGCTAGCGGATAGTGAGGAGATGTTTGCTGTATGTGACAAAAAAACGCGGGACATCGCTTAGAGCACCTTTAACATACAGTACAACAATTCGGATTTCTTATGTCAGATTAGTGAATATACCGCCTTACATTCTAATCCACATTTTTTTCTGTGGAAATGATTTTTTTTGAAGGACCATGATCTCTTGGAAAAAAAGAAACAGTGAAATTATCTCTTTTTCAAAACAGGGAAATGATCCAGCATTTGAGTTTTATTGCAAAGCAGGACAAAACCACATATAATAATTCTAATATACATTACCGTTCAAAAGTTTGGGCTCAAGCTTTTTTGAAAGAAACCAATAATTTAATTCAGCAATGATGCATTCAATTGATAAAAAGTGACAGTAAAGACATTTCTAATGTCACAAAAGATTTATATTTCAAATAAATGCTGCACAAATGTTTTCAAAAAAAATTATATGAATTGTTTCTTGAGCAGAAAACCATCCTAGTAGAATGATTTCTGAAGGATCGTGTGACCATTAAGACTGGAATAATGATACTGAAAATTCAGCTTTGCTATCACAGGCATAGATATCTATATAAAAGCTAGATGTCTTACGGCGGAGTCTCTATCGTCATCACCGGCGGCCATCTTGTCACAGGCAGGGTTAATGTAAGGTGAGTTATCTGCACAAACACAAATACTCTTATCTCGCTGAAATCTGGACGGATTTACAAACGGTTTGGTTTCTTACTAACGTTATGAACGTGGCTATAATACTAGCCTATAATGGGTGTTAACATAATTAATACATAATTATCCAGTGTGCAGTGTGCAGTGTCATAACTACATCTCTGACGTTTATAACGAACCAACCCGTTTGAAAATCGGTAGAAAATTGAGCAAGTTATGGTTATTTAAAACGTGCATGCACCATAAACACAATGTTACGAGTGAACGAGCAGCCTGTGACAAGATGGCCGCCAGGTGCTGACGTCCACCACTATTGGCCAACAGCGCGGACGAGACATCTAGCCTTTATATAGATATCTATGATCACAGGGACAAATTACATTTTAAAATATGTATTAAAATAGAAAGTAGTTATTTTAGTAATATTTTACACTATTGTATTTTGGTAGAATAAATGCAGCATTGGTAATCATTAGAATATACAAAATTACTGACCCCAAACTTTTACCTTTTGAAAGTAAATAACGAGTCTACTCAACTAGTCTAAAAACTAGGACACAATGGGGGCAAATTGCACATGTGTATATAGTAGAAAATGGCTTATATGATCACAATGTCCAGTCACAGTATAGTATGCATAAATAAAATAAATAACTTTAATCCTGAAACTTCAGATTTTTCAAAGTACTATCTAATTTCCCATCAAGCGAAATGTCTCAAACTGTGGAACCAGGAAAACTGATGTAGGCCTATGTGATAAAAATATGTAGGCCTATTTGTAAAAAAAAAAAAAAAAGATTTTCTAATAAATCTGTTTCAATATCTGCTTTTGATGAGAACATTAGAAGAAAAGTGAATGCAAAAAAATAATATAAATCATATGATATCCATTATGGGTAACACTTTATTTGAAGGGGTGTGCATAAGACTGACATGACACTGTCATAAACATGACATAACACCTGTCATGAACATGAAGGAGTCTTTATGAATGTTTATGACTGTTGTCATTAAGTGTCATTCGGTAAATTATGACACTTTTAATGCAAAGTTGACATTGTTTAAAATGTCTTTGTTATGACAACTTGACATTACCTAAGACAAAAAATGTCTTGATTATGACAACTTGACATTAACAAAGACAGAAATGTCTTTGTTATGACAACTTGATATTAACCAAGAAATCATAACCTGTCAACCTGTCACACATATGTCATAACAGGTCTAATTATCAAACTTCAAGCATTTTGCAGTGTAATAACCCTTAATGACATCTTTATAACTAGTACAATGTGTTCCACTTTACTTGAGGACAAGTAAAATATTCATGACACAGTTATAATGGTGTCATGACGGCCAAAGTTGTCACAGGTTGACAGGTTATGATTTCTCGGTTAATGTCAAGTTGTCATAACAAAGACATTTCTGTCTTTGTTAATGTCAAGTTGTCATAATCAAGACATTTTTGTCTTGGGTAATGTCAAGTTGTCATAACAAAGACAACTTTCATTGAAAGTGTCATAATTTACCGAATGACACTTAATGACAACAGTCATAAACATTCATAAAGACTCCTTCATGTTTATGACAGGTGTTGTGTCATGTTTATGACAGTGTCATGTCAGTCTTATGCACACCCCTTCAAATAAAGTGTTACCCAATTATGTTACTCAAAACTAATAAATTCCTGATGCAGATGATCTGTAAGCTCAAAACACCATATGGAAAACCTGAGTTAAGTACGTTTTAAGCATCATGACACACAGATCTTTGTAAATGCAGGCATACATTTTGAATTCTGACTAGTGCAATCCTATAATGCATCCCAGATAACTGCACCGGTGTTCCTCATTATTCTACATTTTTGTCTTGGGTAATGTCAAGTTGTCATAACAAAGACATTTTAAACAATGTCAACTTTGCATTGAAAGTGTCATAATTTACCGAATGACACTTAATTTACATAATTTACGAACGACACACATGTTTTTAAAAAATCTCTTATTGACCAATTTAAAAGAAACATGTGCATGTTTTGTAAAGTAACTTTTGTTGGAATTTTATGAGTGCTGTGTAAAATTTTATGTAAGATTTTGAGTTTTATGTTTGTATTGTATATGTGAAACTTTTGTGCTGCCATTTTGGCCAGGACTCCCTGGAAGAAGAGATTTTTATCTCAATGGGACTATCCTGGTAAAATAAAGGATAAATAAAATAAAAAAATACAGTGCTTTTGCATGCACCTGATTTGATATTCGTATATTCACTTAATTCTGATGAACACCAAGTCCATCAAAAAACACAGACTGTAGCACAAAAAATGTAGAGATTCTTTAATTTCCCCATAATGACTTTTTTAAACCAATGAGGTTTAGCCAAGGTCAAGGTAAATACTGTGAAAGCACCCGACAGTCTTAATTACATTTTCAATTAACTGATCCAAATGAACCGGGAAAGTCTTCGATGTAAACACAAACTGTCCCTTAAAAAAAAGCACTGCAAAATACTCACCATCAAAAGAACCATGATCACAATGTTGAGAAACCAAGAGCTCAGCAAAGCATCCCCTGAGTTTCCACACGAGAGCTGAGAAGGAACTGCCAGCTGAGAAGCGCTTGTCCCACCGGGGGCCTATCTGCTAATCGGTCCTTGGGAAGCTAAGGATAGAACGGAAAGCCTTCTTAATCACCCTGAGACTGCATCCAAATCTGCTGAGGCTTTGGACACATGACTAGAACTTGGACATTGCATAAAAGAGCAGACAAACTTAGGACACTGTCAGTAAAAGACTTTTAAGGGCACTGACAGTTCATATAGCAAATGGGTACATATTTGCAGGATCCACAGAACACATAAATAAAGCTTTTCCTAAGTGTGTCATAGACGGAAATTCTGTCGAAGGTCTTATAGTTCATTGGGGACATGAGCATGAACAATTAAATATCTTATATCAATCGATATATCAAAAAGTCTCTAATATGGTCAATAACACTACCGTTCAAAAATTACAATTTAAAATAATTAAAATCATTATCATTACTCTAGTCTTCAGTGTCCCATGATACTTCAGAAATCATTCTAATATGCTGATTTCATGCTCAAGAAACATTTCTTATTATTATCAATCAATATTTAAAACAGATGTGCTGCTCAATATTTTTTTATACCATGATGCATTTTTTCTGTAATTAATAGAAAGTTCAAAAGAACAGAATTTATTCAAAATAGTTTTTTTTACATAATACATGTATAGTCAGTTGTAACAATTTAATGCATCCTCGCTAAATAAAAGCATTAATTTCTTTCAGACCCCAGACTTTTGAACAGTAATGTCATGTTCAGTTTTTGTTTCAGTTCTGTTTTTATGGCCTCTTATTCAGTATTTCATTGTTTCCTGTCTTTCCTGCTGTGATACTGTAGGTATAGCGTATAAAATCTGATATATATTGGAAAAAAAGGACCATGATCTCTTGGGGGAAAAAAGAGGACCATGAATCCTCAGGTTCAGCTATCTTTTCCCCCTCACGCTATCAGAACAAAAACAGGGAAATGATCCAGCTTTGTGAGTAACAGGACCAAACCAGACTCTTGCAGAAGCACTAATCCGTAATGTACTGTACATTACCGTTCAAAAAAGTTTTTTTAAAAAAATCAATTATTTAATTCAGCAATGATGCATTTAATTGATCAAAAAGTGACAGTAAAGACATTTCTACTGTACCCAAAGATTTCTATTTTAAATAAATTATGCAAAACTGTTTTCAACAATGATAATATGAAATGTTTCTTGAGCAGAAAATCATCATATTAGAATGATATGTCTTAGTCCAAGCAGGGGTGTCCCATGAAATGTCACCATTATAACATTATCTAAGGCTCTTTGCATATCATATAATGTGAGTGATTAATATAAGTTATTGAATAGTCAAACATCTACAGAACCTTATCACTAGAACAGAGGTCAGGAGGGTATCTGGGATGATCCAGTTAACTTGATGGGTGGCCCAGATGCAAATGGATTAATGGCTCTTATTCAGTAACTAGAACAGTGCATATCACATTGCTGTCCTAAGGCAACCGTTGTGATCCAAACCAGCGTTATTTTCATCGAGGCTCTGCCAGCAATGACAAATTCAAATGATCAACACAGTCAAGAATCTGACATATTTTAAACTGTGCTGATTCAAGCCAACTGGAAAGTAATTCAACAATCAAAAGTGCATATTTGAGCACAAATATGCTCTTTTGATGATTGAATCAAGACAAATTTGATAAAAATGTGTGACTCAAATTTTTCTTTTCTCATACTTTGATGGTTGCTTATATGTTTAAATATATCCTCTGTAACACAATCTGTAAGACTTTTGGGAATCAGTATATCCAAAACGGTAGCTTCTTGCTGAATAATGGAATAAACACACAAAAAGTTAACTAGACACCTGCCTAATGTCGCTCTTATCAGAATGGCACCTTGTAAAGATAGGCTGTCCCAAACCCCTTACCACATATTTTCTGGAAATTGACCATATGCTTATTCATCCAAGATAGCGGCTTCCTACGAATGCACTAACTTAGCGTTCTTTCCATCTGTGTCATAAGAAGCTTGGCAGAGCGGATGAGTGAGTGTGGCCATAAGATTGTTTTTCTCCTGAGTCATGTGCCGTAAGACCCCTGTAGAGTTCACACCCCTGTCTCCTCCCTCTCGCTCTTTCCTGAGTTTAGGAACCTCCTTAAAGATGTTTTAAAACAATGGAGACAGACTGCAAGAATTCCAAGGAAACATAACAAAAATCCTTTAAGATTTTCATGATTTCTGGTTAGAAAGTTATGCGACAAGACAAAATATTATGCTTGTTAAAAAGGTACTATGCCATAACTGAATCTAGCCAGGGGCATTACTTCTTTTGCTGGCTTACACGTGAGTTCTGAGAACTTCTGACACCTTGGCTTAGCTTTGATACAAACTGTAGCAATGTTTGACTAGTTTGTCTTTTAGGCTACACCTTGTATTTATGACTTTAAGTAAAATGTTATAAAGTACTTTTATAAAATTAAGTAAGTTATAAAATTACTGTAATTATATTCTACATTTCAGTTATGAAAACATATGCATAGAATATATATATATATATATATATATTATATATATATATATATATATATATATATATATATATATATTATATTAGTGCTGTTAAAATTAACGCGTTAACGCATACCATTAATTTTTTCAGTTTAACGTGTTGAAATTATTTTACGCAATTAACACAGCTGTCGCAGCATCCGCTTTTTCCCCGACATCCTTTGGCTAGCGTTAGCCTAGAATATATGATCACGCTATTATTTATGCTTTTAAACCATCCAAGACAAAAAATAAGACAAAAGAGAAGTAATTGCTGTACTGGTGCTCGCTGTCTGGGAATCTCCTGTCTGTTTGACACAAACACACTCTCGTGCGCACAGAAAGCCGCTTCAGACATCACTTAAACGGACAAAAACACACAAAATGATCCCAAAAATATTTTTTTGTTTGAGTATCCTCGCAAGCACAGTTACATTAGTTAAATTAAGTTTGACATGAATGTAAAGAGTTGTGAGAAAATGTGTATTGGATCTGTCATGTGCAGCAGGTCTTTAAGTGACAGCAGTCTAATAAATCTGCTGCTGTTTGTCATTAAGGATAATCAAAGAACGAGGAAATCACTCACTGCTCATGACTAAATAACATTTGTAATAAGGATTGAACTATATTGCATTTATAATTTATGCAGTGAAGACTGTGAAGTGTTTAATAACTTTATTCAATGTATATATCCTACCTGTTAATCTTGAAGCACTGTTTACAAGGTTACATTGGTCAAAAACAATAACTTTTTGTGCATTTTGACTGGGCAGGTAAAAATCTGAACCTGTCTGACTTGGCCAATAGAAAAACTTGTGCCCTGATATATTGAAGGGCACAGCTAAATGTAATGTTGAAAGCCTATCATTAAAGCTGCAGGCTGTAGTTTTTCCTCTTTTTTGCTATCTCTGTTCGAAATCTGCAATTACAGTTATTCACAGAATTATCAACTTTACGTGCACTGTAATGAATTGCTGTAAAAATTACAGCATTATTTTACAGCAGCTGGCTGTTTTCTAATAATACAGCATATTGCTGTAAACTGCAATGCATTCTGGGGTCGCTCGGCGGTTTGATTCAAAATACAGAATATTGCTGTAAATTTTCAAATCTACAGAGACGTGATCTTCAACGGTCGTGTCGTCGACTTTCGGGTAGCGGCAAGAGGAGTGATTCTCAACTCTGTGGTAAGTGACTTATTATTTCAGTTTCTTTATTTTACATGTTGGGTTACTCGTAGACTATGAGGGGAACGTTATATTCGCGGTTCATATTGGTAACCCCGGATCACGCATCCTCCGTACGGGGCGCGAGGGAGACTTGCGCGGGGCTTCAGCAGCGCGGACGCGGTAGTATTTCACACATTCCTCGGGATCTATGGGCTCCTATGTTAAGAATTACATGCTTTAATGACAACAGTCGGTATTCACACGAGCTTCTTGTTGATCAGCACACTTCGTCGTGATTATTTTATGGTGTAAAGTTAAATCAAATCAAAATCAAGTCATCTGTTAAATGGGCCGAAATGAAACGCTGTTGCTAAAACTTGCGTCAGACTCACGGAGATGTGTGTATGCTTCTGCGTCAACTCATTATGCTTCTGCGTCAACTCCACGGCGTAGCTTCGTCGTCACTCCTACGGCGTCGTTGCCGTTTTATGTTCTGCGTCAGGTTGCGTTGCATCGCGGTGCATCTGACCAATCACAAACCTTGCGTCTGCGTCGCCTCGACGCGTAGTTACAATTTTTGGAGTGCACGTCAAGCTACGGCGTAGGGTTGAGAAGGGTTCGCGTGACGCAGAGGGGTCTGCGAGGGTACGCCGTCGTTTCGAGCAGAAGCATAAAACAGCTTAATTTAACCTAACTTACATTCTGAATGGTGCTGTAATACCAGTTTTGTCGCATGTTTAATATGCCGGTGTAAAAATCCCTTAAGTACATTTCAGTACGAATAGATATATTTAGCTATAGCCTACTCTGTGTGTGTGATTTGCTTATTGTTTGTATAATGCCTTTGGTAATTTTATTTAAAAGAAAGAGTTCATGCACTCTGAATACTAAAATATAGTTTAAATGTAAAAAGCTGAAAAATAAAAATGGTATAGTAAAAAAAAAACTATTGTCACATGTGGTATTGTTTTAGGAGACACTTTGACAAATGGACACTGGAAGGCCAAGTTGTGTGTGAGGAGAGCATTCAGCCCAGCTGAAGGTCCTGCCATACTGTTCACTGCATATTATATTCCATCAGGAGGAGGCAGCCTGCACCTTGGAGTTCATTTAAAGGTAATGATTGAATTCTTAAAGTCCCCATGAAATCAAAATTGACCATACTTACTTTGTTTGCCTAAATTGATCGTTTTGTGGTGAACAATTCATACATGTAAGTCAATCCACACAAAAAAAATTTTTGGCTTCGTAATCTTTAATAAAATTCTGAAAATGCCCCTCCCCTCTGTACTGGAGGACCTTGCCCGATGACGTAGGCTTGACGGTTTAGGTGTCTGCTTAACATCCGTAATCACGCCCCTCCAACTGACAGTAGACAGGCACACAGCGTGTGAAAGGAGAGATGGCGAGGTGGTGCATTTTTCTAGATCCAATCAGGTGCTAGTTGGAAAAAAAAGCCACGCTCACTATTTTGCCTCATTTAGTATTCCGTTTCTCTCGGAAATACGTCACAGCACTGGAGAAAAGTCGTTTGCAACTTCCGGTTCACGGGGACTTTAACAACCTCAGTACATTTTACACATGTATTCAAAATCAGAACTTGCCTTTAGATATTATCTGTTGAGTTAATGAGTTAAATCAGGTGTTTTAATTAGTGGACATTATAAAACTTCCTGGGAGGTCCTCATGACTGGAGTTGAGAAACACTGCTATAACAAATATGGTCCAATTTCAAAAACATGATTACAAGCATCAAAAACTTAACCAATCTTAATTACATATTTTCTGTTTCCTGACCCTTTAGGTCCTTTGTATGCATCAATCCGGAGAGAGGAACAAAGACGAAAATTGCCATCTAAAACGACAGGGCAAATGGTACAGAAGAAACAGGTTGCAGTGAACCCACATGTTGCCACTCTTCCCAGCAAAGTTATGGGTTATCAGTGGAATGTCTGAAATGTAAGTAGTACACACACACACATCTATTTTTCCTTTAATTGTAATTCTCTATCTGTCGCTAACTGTATCTGTCATCCCTCTATCTTTCTCTGACTGTATCATTATGTTTTGTAATATATCTAATATATTGTCCTTTTCAATATTTCTAGTCACTCCTGTGATGGAACAGCATCTGGAGCTGAATTATTCTCCATTTTTGATCATAAGTTTGTTGGACTCACTTGGGGCCTTGTTGTTTGGACATGTTTGTCTGGTAATGAAGTGGTGAAAATTCATCCGTGTCTGTGTTTTTCAGAACCATTTTATTCTGATCATGTTGGTCAACTTGTGGTTTTAAAATGTATGTCGTTTGCGTATTTCTTCTTTGTGTGAAGGGCCATGATGGTTAATTTGTTTCAAGTAATTAAAAAATATTAAATTTCATGTCCATTTAAAAAAAAGGTTGTAAATAAAAATTAAATCAAAATAATACACTGTTTTATGACTTTTTTTCATGCATATTTTAAAGTTATAAATTAAATAAATGTTGACCTGTTTTTCAAGATTGGGGTGTTGAATAATCTGTTTGTTTTGTGAAATAATAGGGGAATTTAAAATTCAGATGCCAGTCATTAATATTCAGAAATCAGGAAAATATATTGTATATACTGCATTTTACATACTTCCTCTAGATATAGCAAATACAAGATTCACGTAATTTACTGTAAAAAAAATACAGCAATTAAAAAAATACTGTAATCAGAGAATACAGTAAAATTCTGTAAATTAAATTACAGAACCGCTACTGTAAAAAATACAGTAACTGGCTGGCAACCCTGCTGCCAGTATTTTACTGTAAATTTTACAGGTAATTTTTAACAGTGTGGGTTTTGCCTTGGCACGGCACAGCGCCGATGAATCTAATGTTTTGAGGAGAATGTGTGGCTGTCAGTCACCGCGCCGGTGTGGATACGGTCATTCGGAATCACAGATTCTACTTTTTGGAAGTATGACCAACATAAGAATTTAAACCGGAAAATGTCATCTGAACAAGTAAATAACATCCACTTTTATTCTGACCAACTAAGGAGGGAAAAAGCATTGCAGTAAATCGCGCTGATTAAATCTAACGACCGCTTATCATATCACTTCAAACAGTGCAAATGATACTTTCTTCTCAAATTGTTAATGTTAACAACATTGCAGAACTACATTTAATGCCCTTCCGATATTTATCCTTGTTTGTGCATGGGACCGGTTGCAGTCTCTTTTTTTCTGTAGCTACTCCGAAGTCCAAAGTCTTTTGCATTTTACAACAGGTGAATCTCCAGTTGTCACTGGTGATTGTCGTTTGAACCTTTCTGGATCAAATTGATAAGTTTAATTATATCAAGTGTCGTGAGAAAAGGCTATAAATTTCCACCTCCAACATCCTCACATGCAATATTGCCTATACTAGCCGGGACACCATTATGTACAGATGTGACGTAATGACGCAAAGACATGCTCAAATTTCCTGCGGAACTCCACCAGTACCACTGGAATTAAAAACATTATTACAAGCTTACCATTTTGTAGCGATATAATTTTTATCCCAAAAAAAGTTACGGAATGCAGCTTTAATCGCTACAATTGAGAAAAAATCGATGTCATAGAGACATCAGTATCGGTGATGCCTTCTTAAAAAATGCCATTAAACAAATATTTAAGATATAGGATACTGTTTTTATGTTGTTTCTACATTATTTTGGAGATTAAATGTGAAATTATTAAGATGTAAAAATATATAAAAAACTTTAATGTTAGGTGAGATTAATCGCGATCAATTACAGATTTATTTTAATTTATTTGTTGATTTAATTTTTGGATGAACTGTTGTGCAACAACACAAAACAGCATTAAAGTTGACATGAATTAAAAATTCACCCTATCTATTTTCAAATGCTTGTTATTGATATTATTTTTGAAAGATTCAGTCATGTGTGTTTCTTTTAAACATTATTTTACGATAAAACTACACACTTCTCATCACAACTTACAATGAGTACATGTGAGTTATACGAGTATAACATGGGCGCATATATATTACAGTATTACAGTACTTGTGGTAGAGATATTAGCCACTAGGGGCATCAATCCAAACATCACAACAAACCCCAGAAGCTACTGACCCCTCTCATCCCTGTATTTAGCACACCCACCCAAGACCTAAGTTCAATTAACACGCATTTTTATAGTCAGGCAGTAAATGTATCATATCATAACAAGAATATTTATAAGGTTTTTTCATCAAATGATGAGCAGTGGAGATGAACAGTTATAAAATAGTTAACATTCATTGTATTCAGCCATTTGAATTAATCTATATCTGTAATATGTTTTCCAAATGCAAATCTGATGCTAGACTTCTGAGGAAAACCGCAATATATCTCATAAGGTACAACAATATTTGGTCTGTTTGTAAAAGAAAATGAGAGAGAGAGAGAGAGAGAGAGAGAGAGAGAGAGAGAGAGAAGAGAGAGAGAGAGAGAGGAGAGGAGAGAGAGAGAGAGAGAGAGAGAGAGAGAGAGAGAGAGAGAGAAAATGAGGTGGAGACAGAGTGGGAGGAGGGCAAAGAGAAATGTGAGCATCACAAAAAAAGGACTGCGTGAACATGAGACACTTTATCAAATGCAAATTTTACTGTTTTTCCATAATCAACCTCTTGCATAAATAAGTAGCTGAATTAATTCTGACACATATGCAAGGTTGCATTCACACATATAAGCTTAAGAGCACATCTTTACCTGCAGTGCATTAACATGCCACATGTCTCTTTGAGGTCATTTATGTCCCGAAATGTCTTCCGTCATCGTTCTACTCCCTCACTCACCCTCTCACGCTCGCCAAATGACTAATTGTAACTTACCTGTTATCAATCAATGTTGCACTGTAAGGGGCCGTTTACACAATGTAAGGGGCACTTATTATAATGTACAGTGAAGTGCTACCTTTCTAAGGAACTTTTCACAAGAGGAGTAGACAAATGAAAGTACCAAAATAGTTTACTCAGAACATATAGCCGGCATTTATTGAACATCAAATATCAACCAGTATGACCTTGTTTATCTTTTCTTTGTATTGTCCTTTTAGTTGTGAAAATCAGTGTTTCTCTTAGTTTCAACTTTTTTTCACACAAGTTGAGAAAATATGAAATAAAATAAACTCAGAGCTCTGATTAAATAACCTCAAAATAATAAACCAAAGTCCATCTACCCGGGTAGTATGTTTTTTTAAAGTGGAGTGAGATCTCGCGCTTATCTGTTCGATGCAATGAAGAAATGGTGAGTAGAAGCAGTTCGTGTTTCAGGCAAGATGATCATTAGCGCCCTCTGCTCTTCTGCCTCGCGTGTCCAATGGTGAATTTGTCCAATGGAACTCCTTCTCAAATCATGCATCCAAAAAAAACCAACCAGAGAAAAATCATAAAAGTAGGTAAACTCCTTGTCGTAATTTCGACTTTTTTCCTCTGTTATTTCCGCCTTAGAAGTGGGTTTGGTGGAAAAAAACCCTTTTAACTAGCTCTTAAATGTTATTTTCTTAACTTTAATACTTTATTAATCAAAATAGGGCTTCAGATCTATCGTTCTGCTGCTGCACGCGATTTCTGTATTCTTCTCTGAAAATCAGTGTAGCAGTTTCCTCTCTACGCAGCGCCACCACTGCCACCTACTGGACAAATATGGTGTGCAGGGAAAACATAACTAAAAGTAATCAAGAAACCAGGTATTAAACTAGAATAACGTAATCCTGCTAGTAGGCTATTTTCAAGTGGGTTACATCCTCCCCACCTTAATCTACATGCATCCTTGCATGTTGCACGCTACACTATTTCAGATGCTAAGGGTGTTAAATGACATATGTAAGGTACAGTGTCAAGGGAAAGGGTTTGGGAGAAAGCTTGGTCTAACCCAGTTAAAATGGAGTGCATAACTGTGACTAATGGGTTCCCTAAAGTTGGGTAGGTCAGCTTTTTGGGAGCTGTTTTTTCCCTTGAGGATCTTCTCAACGCCACCTCTTCTTCAGGGGCAACCTTGTTGTGTTCTTTTTCATTTCCACTTTCTTCTGTCAACACCGATCCAATTCCTGATCCATCTCTAGGACTACAATGCTCACTCAGGCTTGTTGCAGGAACATTAGGAGGATTTCCTTCAGCTCGCACAATATCAGGTGCAGGTGAGTATTGAACTTGACTAGCCTCACTATTTCTATCACCTCCAACACCCTCAGGTTCGAATGCTGGAGCTGCAGGGTTCAGTGTGGAGACATCAAAACTCACATTAGCTTCCTGACTTCCAGAGACCGGCTCCTTTCCCATCTGGATATCCTCTTCAGTGAATTCTACCGCATGAGACCTTTGCTTTAGTCTGGTTTCTTCTTGCAGAATCCCTCCATCCTGTTCAGCAATAGTGGAAGTCGAAGGTTGGTCGTAAAGGGGGTAATACTCAGCCTCATCCTCCTCTTCGGACAGTTCTCCATCTTCTTCAGCTCCATCATCAGCAGGAAAAGGTGAGTGATCATGTTTCTGTCTGGACTTAGACTCTCTGGGACATACTTCCTTGACAGTGGATGGAAGAAATCCACATGGCAAAAGCAGGTCTCTATGTAAAACTCTTTCAGGTCCACTTGTGTGTTCTGGGATGACGACATAGACAGGGGAGTCTTGGATCTGTTTGACAACAGTGTATATGGTTTCACTCCATCGATCAGCGATTTTATGCTTCCCTCGGATGCCGACATTCCGCACAAGGACTCTGTCTCCTGCTACCAGTGTGGACTCTCTCACTTTACTGTCAAATCTCTGTTTGTTCTGTAAAGCATTCTTCAAACTGTGTTCAGTGGCCAGTCGATAGCTTTCAGTTAGACTCTCCGTCAGCTTCTTGACGTATTCAGAGTGGGATAGTTTACTGCTTCCCTCAGGGGTCAGCCCAAAAGCGATGTCAACCGGGAGTCTCGGCTGGCGACCAAACATCAGCTGATATGGGGAATAGCCAGTAGTATCATTTTTAGTGCAGTTATACGCATGGACAAGGGGCTGCACAAATTCCCTCCACCTCACTTTGTCTCCCTCTTCTAATGTACCCAGCATCTCAAGAAGTGTTCTGTTAAACCGCTCCACGGGATTTCCACGTGGGTGGTAAGGTGTTGTCCTCGTCTTTTTAATGCCAAGTAGCATACACAGGTCTTTGATCAGGGCTGATTCAAAGTCACGACCTTGGTCACTGTGCAACCGCTCGGGGAATCCGTAATGAATGAAAAAGTTGTTCCATAGAGCTTTCGCCACTGTTTTTGACTTTTGATCTGCTGTTGGAACCGCTACGGCATACTTAGTGAAATGGTCCGTTATGACCAAAATATCCTTTGTTCCCTTTCCATCAGGCTCCAGTGAAAGATAGTCCATACAGACCAACTCCAAAGGACGGCTTGTTTTTATGTTCACCAAGGGAGCGCTTCTCTCAGCCCGTGCCTTTCTCCGTATACATCTTTCACAGGTCCTGATTTTCTCAGTCACGTCCATGGCCATACGAGGCCAATAGAATCGGGCACGAACCAAGTCCAAAGTTCTGTCAGTACCCAGGTGTCCGACAGCATCATGGAGGTTCTCTAGAGCTGTCTTTCTGTATTTCATTGGAAGGACAAGCTGATGGAAAGGCTCACCTTGACTCATGCGTTTTCGGTATAGGACTTCATCAGAGAAGACCAGTTGCTCCATTATTCTCAACATCAACTGGACCTCTCGATCCTCCTGACGCCTCAACCTATATGGAAGTCGCCTTCTTGCTTTGACAAGCTCTATTACTCTACTGATGACTGGATCTTGCCTTTGCTCACGTGCCCAATCTTGAAGTGACATTTGCGGCAACGTACATGACCCAAGTGCATCAGCTTGACAGAATTCTACAGGAATGGCAGAGGCCTCAATTGCTAAACATTCCACTGGTACCGGCGTTTGGAAGTCCGGTTCTGTACTTGCAGCTGAGATGTGCTGGTATCTCTGACACACTGCCTTCACAGCATCAGATGGAAAATCGGCTCCTCTGTCGTTCTGTAGGAACTGGGCAAGGAAGCGCTGAATGCGATTATCCTCATCCTGCGAAGTGAAGTCAGGTTGGTATTCGTCATGAGGATGTGGACGCCTTGAGAGACCGTCTGCGTCTTGGTTCTTCCTCCCAGCTCTATACTGGATGTTAAAGTCAAAGCTGGAAAGGGCAGCCAGCCAGCGGTGGCCTGCAGCATCAAGCTTGGCAGACGTCAGTACGTACGTCAGTGGGTTGTTGTCTGTCACAACAGTGAATTTTGCTCCGTAGAGATAATCAAAAAACTTCTCTGTGACAGCCCACTTTAAAGAGAGATATTCGAGTTTGTGTGCAGGGTACCTTCGTTCACAGCGGTTGAGTCCCCTGCTCGCATAGGCTATTACTCTCAATTTGCCTTCCTGCTTTTGATATAAAGCCGCACCAAGACCATGAGTGCTTGCGTCTGTATGTACCACGTACGGCTTCTTCGGGTCAGCAAACCCAAGGATCGGAGCTGTTGTGAGCTTTTGAATGAGAGTCTTGAATGCGTCTTCGCAGGCTGATGTCCATTTCTCGTTAAACGGTCTTCTGAAATCTACACTTGAGAGACGTGTTGAGCTGCTATATGAGGAGGCGGATTTCCTTTTTGGTGGCAGGTAACCAGCTGTTAAGTCGTTTAGAGGCCTTGCGATTTTGGAATAGTCCTTTATGAACCTCCTATAATATCCAGCAAATCCAAGGAATGACTTAAGCTCTTTGATGTTATTAGGCCTAGGCCACGTCGTCAGAGCAGTTATCTTGGCTGGGTCGGTCTCTACCCCAGTAGCAGACACAACATGACCGAGGTATTTCACAGATGTTCTGAAGAATTGACATTTCTCAGGTGACAGCTTTAAGCCAAATTCCTTCAACCTCTGGAGAACTCTGAGTAATCGATCTTCATGTTCTTCAAGTGTAGCCGAGAAAACGATAACATCATCAAGAAAGACTAAGACTTCTCTCAAGTTCATTCCACCCATACACTTCTCCATTACTCTCTGAAAAGTACTGGGGGCATTCGTAACTCCCTGTGGCATCCTGTTGAACTCCCAGAACCCCATAGGTGTCACAAAAGCTGTTTTGCACTTGTCCCCCTCCTCCATTTCTACTTGATAGTAGCCCGACTTGAGATCCATAATAGAAAACCACTTGGACCCATTCAAGGCTGAGAAGGCTTCTTCTATGTTGGGTAATGCATATGCGTCTTTGATGGTTTGCCTATTCAGTTTTCTGTAATCGACGCATAGCCTAATATCACCGTTCTTTTTCTTCACCACTACAATTGGTGAAGCGAAGGGGCTTTCTGACTCACGTATGATGTTCGCATCTTGAAGCTCTTTTAAATGACGTCTGACAGCCTCATAATCAGAGGGATGAATCGGTCTGGGCCTCTGTTTAAATGGAGATGGATCCAACAAGCGTATCTTGTGTTTGATCTCAGTGGTATGACCAAAATCAAGGTCATTGAGTACAAAAACATCTGACATTGAATTCAGCTTCCTGGTAATTCTCTCCTTCCACTCTTCAGACAAGGGAGAGTCTGCAAAGTCAAAAGTGAGTTTCCCGGAATCAGACACATGCATGGAGTTGCATGTCGCGAAGGATGAAGTCAGGTGGGATGGCTCACTCAATGTGACTCTGTCATCATGACCTGGTAAGAATGACACAGCTTTAGGAAAAAATAACTCAGCAATGCTATGACCTGCTGATATTTTGATGTCATGTGCGGTCTCATTTTTCACCAAAACAGGCATCTTGAAGGATGGAAATGGCGGGCTTGTCATGACGTAGCTACAGAACAAGAGGCCAGCAGGTAAGTTGGATTGGGGGGGCTCTACCATAAGGGGAGTATCGGTAGTTACTGGGACATGCTTTGCGTATCCAGTTAAAGCCACTTTTTCACCTGCAGGAATGATGACAGTCTTTTTGCTCTGCAGCTTCACAGTCCCAACTCTGCCATTTTGTTGATTTATTTTGAATCTGTGATACAAATGTTTCACAAGTGGGGAGCATTGACCACCGTTGGTCCTGTATTTTACGCAGTCATCCTGAATAAGTGCACACTTTTCATACAGTGGATCCAGTGTGTTGGTGCCTATCAACAAGGGGACGTCCATGTTTGTTCTGTGGTCAGGCACGACAAGTGCTAAGGTAAGAATCTTTACAGGTTTTCCCATGATGTGCTCTGGAAAGTTTATGTCGACTTGGATGTAACCTAGATAGGGTACTTCCTGACCACCAGCACCTTCTATGTCTAATAGGTCTTGAATGGGGAAAATGGGCTGATGTGAAAGGTAACTCTCATGAAAAGACTTTGAAATTGTGCTAACCTGGGAACCTGAATCTAGAAGGCTATCACACTGAACTCCTTCAACTACAACAGTTGATGTACATTTTGGCCCTATCAACCCTCTTGGGAGAGTACCATCCAATGACTGAGCTGAGGAATGTGTTTCACAGACGACTGTTTTCATGCCTTTGTTTCGTGTGGGACGTTTCATTTTATTTCCGGGTGCAGTTAGTCCCTCCACTGCGACCCTGTCCAGTTTAAATGGTCATATTTGGTTTCCCATTCATTTTGTCTTGCTTTGAGTTCTTTATATTTCTGATCAACCAACAGCTTATTTGGGGGATTTTCACACTGTCGTGCTAGATGGCCATCATTGCCACATTTGAAACAGAACCAAGCCTTCGGCCTGGGTTTTGGCGCTGTTTGTTGGGCTTGAATTTCAGCTACCCTAACTGAGGGGGAATCTTGTGCTGAGTCCTGGATTTTGTTAGCATGCTTTTGCCTCCTTAGATCTTTCTTTTTGGTAAGTTGCATTTTTAGTTCAGA
The DNA here is from genome assembly GCA_036326025.1 of Chrosomus eos. Lineage (NCBI taxonomy): Eukaryota > Metazoa > Chordata > Actinopteri > Cypriniformes > Leuciscidae > Chrosomus > Chrosomus eos. The sequence goes on from CM070829.1 coordinate 17,048,040, forward strand.
GACTTGTTTCCGTAAACCTTCAGTTTCTGTGATGTATGTCTGGAGGACATTTGCGCTTGCATCATCAGAGAAAGGCGGTTCAGGCACGAGTTGCATATTCATAGAGGACCTGGGCTTTGTGTTCCCTAAATGGCGTTGCATGCGATCCTGCTTCGCAGTTCTCCTGTCTTCCTCTGTTCTAACTTGTAGCAGGAAATCAGAGAAATCAGGTGGGTTTTCTGTTTTAAGCCCTAATTGCAGTGCCAGAATAAGGGACTGGTCCCAACAGCCACGCCGAAACTGTCGCAACAGCTGTTTATTGGCGTCTGCTTTCGCAATGCCACCCCTCTGCATAGCTGTAGTGATCAGCACCTGTAACCGCTGCAGGTATTCTGAGGCTTTTTCTCCTGTGTTTTGATGAGTGCTAAGGAACCTTGCAAAAATTTCTTCCCCATCCTCCACTAACCCATATGCTGAGTCGAGGAGCTTCACATAATCACGAGGAGTAGCATCTGGGCCTAGCTGCCTGATTAAATCAGAGGCTGGTGGAAGCAGGCTTTCTAGGATTTTACGTCGCTGCATGTCAACAGGGGTTTTATCCTGAATCATAAGCTCCACATGAAGAGACCATGTCTGAAAGTCAGCTTCATTTGTAGGTTTAGGAAGTTTGCCTGAAAAAGGACGAAGTCGCTTAGATCCCTGGCTTGAGGCATTGGAGTTGTCATTTTTAATAACATGCTCTACGATGATCCTCTGAACGTCAGGTGGATTGATTATGTCACTGTCTGAGCCTCGTTGGTGGATTTGAGCTGACTTTGTTGTCTGTTTCCTTGTTTTAGTGGTGAATGTAGGGGAAGCATGTTGGGTTGGGTAAAACTTAGTGTGTGCTTTATGGACTAAAGGGGTCCTACTGTCATCAGAATCTGCCTCACTTTCAGAGTTTGAACTGTTACTCAAGTCTAAAAGCTCTGCTCGCACTGTGGGTAGGGATTTCTCAGGAGTAGGAGCCACTTTATAAGCCCTATCCATACGCCACATAATGTTAGGATCTCTAACACTAGATAGATATTGTGGGAGGTTAGGAGCTAGGTCTATGACTGATTGCTCAGACTCAAACTCAACTAGAGCTTTAACTCCATTCTCTTGTCCTGTCTGCCTCACCCTAAGAACTTTGTTCACAGGCCCAAAAGCTGAACAGGATTCAGTTATCTGTTCATCAGTATCAGATGTGGTAATACCCTCAACGTACACAGCCATTTTCAAATTCACACCATACTTTTGTTCAGTATCCATGACTGCATTGAATTTGACACAATTTACAAAAGCAACCTGAAAAAAAAATGTTTACAATAAAAAAAAATATTACAATGGGTCAATAATCAGGTTTAACCGGCAATGTAAACAAGTACTAATTTAATCTAATTTCTCCTCCTGGCCACTGGCTCGCCAATTTATGTAAGGGGCACTTATTATAATGTACAGTGAAGTGCTACCTTTCTAAGGAACTTTTCACAAGAGGAGTAGACAAATGAAAGTACCAAAATAGTTTACTCAGAACATATAGCCGGCATTTATTGAACATCAAATATCAACCAGTATGACCTTGTTTATCTTTTCTTTGTATTGTCCTTTTAGTTGTGAAAATCAGTGTTTCTCTTAGTTTCAACTTTTTTTCACACAAGTTGAGAAAATATGAAATAAAATAAACTCAGAGCTCTGATTAAATAACCTCAAAATAATAAACCAAAGTCCATCTACCCGGGTAGTATGTTTTTTTAAAGTGGAGTGAGATCTCGCGCTTATCTGTTCGATGCAATGAAGAAATGGTGAGTAGAAGCAGTTCGTGTTTCAGGCAAGATGATCATTAGCGCCCTCTGCTCTTCTGCCTCGCGTGTCCAATGGTGAATTTGTCCAATGGAACTCCTTCTCAAATCATGCATCCAAAAAAAACCAACCAGAGAAAAATCATAAAAGTAGGTAAACTCCTTGTCGTAATTTCGACTTTTTTCCTCTGCTATTTCCGCCTTAGAAGTGGGTTTGGTGGAAAAAAACCCTTTTAACTAGCTCTTAAATGTTATTTTCTTAACTTTAATACTTTATTAATCAAAATAGGGCTTCAGATCTATCGTTCTGCTGCTGCACGCGATTTCTGTATTCTTCTCTGAAAATCAGTGTAGCAGTTTCCTCTCTACGCAGCGCCACCACTGCCACCTACTGGACAAATATGGTGTGCAGGGAAAACATAACTAAAAGTAATCAAGAAACCAGGTATTAAACTAGAATAACGTAATCCTGCTAGTAGGCTATTTTCAAGTGGGTTACAACAAGAAAAAATTCAACTGACAAAGGAAAACTTTTTGGGGTGGGCCTGAAAACTTTTGAAAACATGTTTCTTAGTGCAAGTTTTTGAAAACGATACCGGTATTGTCTCCGTGTAAACTACGAAAACGTGAATTTGTGAAAACGTTGACGTGTTACATTTTCAGGCTATAGTGCGTTAGTTATTCTATACAAAGTGACAGCGCCAACTACACCATAATACAGCGTTTTTAGTCGTTTTCACAGATCAGATCAATTTGATGTTTTTGTCTTTACGTGAAAAACGCATTAAAAAAACGCTTCCGTTTTTAGTACAATGTTGTCGTGTAAACGTACCCTGCGATTATAAATACTCACCTCTCCAGTTCAGCATTGTCTGGCGATTGTAATCCATCCTCTCTCTCTCTCTCTCTCTCTCTCTCTCTCTCTCTCTCTCTCTCTCTCTCTCTCTCTCTCTCTCTCTCTCTCTCTCTCTCTCTCTGTGTGTGTGTGTGTGTTGGTCCATAGTTACAATTTACACCAACAAGGGGTCAACGTTTTGCTGGTTTGCATTGCCTAGTTAGCCCCTGCTGGTAAATATTGTAACTAACTACATCTTATGACAACAGCAAAAGCACCTTTCTCCATTGACAGCCTTTCAAAAGTTTTCAAGCAATATTTAAATACATTTTAATAGCTGTTTTACCAGTGTCTGGTTCTTTATTAAGAAACACACTGTAAACGCTAATCTGTTACCACGCGTCCTGGACAACTTCAGCCTACTCTCCTGTCAATCATCCTAAACCAATCAACACACTTAAAGGGATTTATTTTATTATATCTATTAAATCAGCATCTTTCCTTCTACTATATGATGATCCATGAACACTATTGAACATCCTGTTATGCACCTGTCAAGACGAACTGTCCAGCTTTAGGGGCACTATGACTCACTTCCATGATTTTCATTTGAAGTTAAGTCTTAAGGAAACAGATCTGACTATCCACCAGGAAAAGATGCCTTGCGAACTCATAAACAACATCGCTCATGGTGTTCAAATGTTTGCGCACATGAGGGGAAATGATATTACTTTGTGCAGTGGCCAAGGTCAGCTGCTACTGATCCTCCCCCTGTTGTCACATTGTAAACACATGGGATCAAGGCATCGGAAACTCTCTTTTGTCAGAATAACATATTTGAGGATAAACGCAATGGTTTTTGGTATTGCTGTTGTGTCGGTTGTGCTGAAGGGTTCAGATGTGCTATGTGATTCACAGGCTTGAATAATGACGCTGAGCACTTTTCTTTTTTGCTCATGTGATTTGTCTAGAAAGCAGGTATAAAGTCCACGCCAGACGTAACAGGACGAAACAGATTAAAACATCTCTCATCGTAATCATTACTGTGCTTTCAGGAAATTGGTTGAGTAAACACAGACACAATAGTTAGTGACTTCAAACAAGATGTTAGTGGCCGGCTATGATTGGTCACAAGCATCACAAGCGTTGTGCTAAACTCAAGACGTTTCTTTTTGTCACTCTATGAGCTGTCAAACCTAGTATATATACAAACACAGAAGCAATGCTGACATTTTCATTCTCATGCTAAACCTCTAATGTTTAGCATCTCTGAAAGTACCGCTCTTTTGTATTTCACGATTCATAAGAATGTTAAATAAATGGCTTAATGAGTTTTTGCAGTTCATATAAGTCAAAGATCACTGGACCAAAAATGTTTCCAGAGTGATGGGCTGTCACCAAAACTCTTGCCAGCGGCAGGACAGGAAATGACGTGACTTTTTACACAGACTAAATGAAAGATCCACATTGCAATTAGGAAGCACAATAGGAACATCCTCCTCCACATTGAGGTTAAGAGTTATGACACTCCTGGGAGCTCCTGTGCTTTACAAAAACAAGCCTGTAGAGTTTGCAGCCTACTCAAGCTGACCCTGATGTTCACAGAATCATGATCTGCATCAGCAACGGGTCCGACACACTGATTACACCTACAGTAAATGTCAGTTTCTTGTGGGTCACAAGTGTGGAAGATCCTGGCATAGATAGATTGCTGAAACTATTATTATAGCTTTGTTTTCTCAGGATGCTTTATGGGTTACAATAAAGCATCCAAACCTGTGCTATAAAAGGATTTAAAATAGTCAAGCTTAATTTTATAACAAAAACGTTTTTCAAATGATATGAAATAGTTTGGCTTTATATTGGTTTGCACATTTAAAAAGATTACGAATTTTAAATTTTAATTTGTCAAATGCCTGAAAAAACTCATTGACCTCTTCATCTGGTACACTACTTCATATTACAGTGCATTTATATTAATTTATAATATAAACAATTTAAAATGAACGTTTGTCCCTTGATTGTTTGTCATCAGTGTTATTGATGAAAAAAAAAGATTTGGAAAACCACTTCTAAGGTCAATTTTTGTTTTTTCAAAAGTTTAGGGTGAGTAAGATGCTTTTAATTGATCTAAATTGACAGTAAACAAAACATTTATAATGCTACAAAACAATATATTCAAATACATGCTGTTCTTTTAAACTTTCTATTCATTTAAGAATCCTGAAAAAAAATGATCACGGTTTTTGCAAAAATATTAAGCAGCACAAAACTGTTTTCAACATTGATAATAATAAGAAATGTTTCTGGAGCAACAAATCATCATATTAGAATGATTTCTGAAGGATCATGTGACACTGAAGACTGGAGTAATTATGCTGAAAATTTAGCTTTGCCATCACAGGATTAAATATGTTAAAATGTATTAAAATAAAAAACTGTTATTTTAAAATGTATAATATTTCACAATATTCCTGTTTTTACTGTATGTAAAAACAGTTTGATGTTTTTAATCAAACAACTGCAGCCTTGGTGAGAATAAGAGACTTCTTTCAAAAACATTTAAAAAATCTTTAACCCCAAACCCTTGAACGGTAGTGTATGTCAAAATTTGTACATTTCAAGTATCACGTTTGCATACAGTGTTTTTCCACCATGTTCTCTAAAGCCTTTTTTAATATTTCCATGACATGGAGGTGTTTCATATTTAAAACATTACATTTCACAATTAGTATGCATGGCGAAAGTATCCTGACAATGCTGAGCAGGAGGAGACAAGGCGTAAAATGTTGATATTGGAATCGCTTACCGCTGAGCAGGAAAATGAGGAGCTGTATTCCCTCTCCCGCGGTTGGCAGTGGAACTCCAGCCTCATTTTCTCAGTTAAAGGCACCTTTCAGTATCTGTGGTAAACAGGTGCTGGACTCAACAGGGCTGGCGTATTCACACGCAGGTACAGGTGGGTGGCCGTTGGCTGCTTGCAGCATCCCTCAAGTTTTCCAGGGGTTCCCATCTGTATCCATGCGCTGGCTCCACCACATGGCAAGGGCCCTGGGCCGGGTCTGGTCCATTCTTTAGCTGGCCTTGCACCACGCCTGCACCACATCTGCCTGCCGAGTCTGTTGTTCTACTACAATGAGCAGGAATGCAGGAGAACAGCTAGACCTATAATCCCCAGCCACCAGTAATGGATGCCAAATATGAATAGTAAGCAGGTTATTATTCTTCTCAATCCACATGCTGGTATATGCGCAGTGACCATATTGACAGACACAGACTCTTGTTCCGTTTGGAAAGTTTGCTGTGACATAGCAGAGGGATTAGGTATAAACTGTTGTCATACTTTAATATGAGAGAATATATTCTGTAAAATTACAGGGTTATGTTCCCCCATAACTTTACAGTTGGTTGAAGAAGAGTTGTATGGGACATCAAATGTTGATTTCAATTTATGAGGGTGGTTAAGTTATTATTGAAGACTGTTTCTGCTTCAAAATGGGTAAAAAATTAAAAGGTTATAGCGATTTTATATCTATCTTACAATTGCAACCTTTTTATATCACAATTCTCATAATTGTGACTTAATATTTCACAATGTGAATTTATTTCTCATAATTCACTTGGACAATCTTACAATTTTAACTATATCTCACAGTTGCAACTTTATTTCTCAAAATTGTGACTGTATTTAATAATTGCACTTTATTGTGCAACTTAATATTTTATTATGTGACTTTTGCTGCCTTCACGTGCTATTGGAAATTTCCAATTTCCCACTTCTGAAGTTGTGATTACGAGCTTGTCGCATTCAAGCTTTGTTTTTGGCAAGAACATAAATCATGCAGGACACCAAGTTTTTTTCTTGCCTATTTATTGGGTTAATCTTATTAAAGACAAAATTATATTTGGTCAAATACAGGCTTTTTTTTCTGTGTATAAAACAATACGCTTTAAATGATTATTCATATATGAAAATATGCACTACTTTAATGACAAGACAAGATGTAGCTGTTGTGGATAAAACTAATAAAGAATAGCAGTCAGCAGCAATCGTTCTCCCCTCCGCCATGTTTAAAAATCATGGCTCGCCCAATTTAGGACTTTATTTCTCATTACTGTGCCTTAATATTTCACAATGTGAATTTATTTATGAAAATTTTGACTTTATATCTCACAATTGTGACTATACTTTATTATTATAAAATACACTGAGGCGAAAATAGACTTTGAAACTCTTCTTTTCTCATCAGTCTTTGTGATGTCTCTCTCTGCTGATATTGTCAGGTTCATGTCTTGTTTTGTTTCTGAATCATGTTCTATTTAATTTTCAGGTCATGGCTTTCTTTGTCACTGTTTACCTGAGTTGTAGTTTTCAGTTTGTTTCCATGGTTTCTAATTAGTGCACACCTGTTCCCTGTCTCTTTGATTGCCATCCATATGTTTAATGTGTGTAGTGATTATCGTTCTGGGTGTTTATTAAAAGTTGTTCAATCGTTAATTCCATGTCACACATCTAGTTTTTTACCTCACACTTACCCGTGACACAAATAATAATATCATGACACAAAGCTCGAGTCCAGCCGAACACTGTCAAAAATAAAAAAATAAAAAAAAAGGTTGTGTAGTGTTGGTGGTTTTTGTATATTTTTACTAGTAGTTGCCATACAGTATTTTTACGCTTTAATTTAATGCAATCTAATTTGACTGTATAGTGTGAATTCACATTGAAGAATAGCAGGAAATGACTGTGATGTAGCGGCATGTGCTGTAAAATCTTAATGATTATTTGCTTCTGCATTATCTGCATTCTGCATCTGTCATCTCATAACTGTTATTGTACGAGTACTATGCTTGCTATAAATAAATGGAGTTGTATTTGCTAGTTTATTTTGGTCCAATTTCCTGGATTTTTTTCCCCCAGGACAATTTGGATATGCCTGCATTCATTTCAAAGTAAAAATCACAGTATTCTATTGTTGAATCAAAAAATCAATTTTACAGTGTACAGTATGTACTGTCTAACTCATTTTAGAATATGGGATGACGTTATCAGGTGGGTTTTGTCCACACCCAGTCAGAGCTCGAGCCAGTATGTCTCCGACAGGGGCGTCAATATGCATGACCTCCTCTCCCTCAGGACACTTAATACTTTACCCAGATGTGCTCAGCAAGGTCGCACCATCAGATACCCGTTGTGAGGAAGATGGCGCGTGCTGGACTGCTCTCTTGCATATTTGCCCAGCGATGTGACGTCACTGCTGGGGAAACAGGAAACAGTGGGGACTACCTGACATCCACGTTCCACAGTGCTGACCTGAGAATGGAGCTGATCCAGGGAGCAATCAGAGAGAGAAAACAACAAGAAACCATTAAAAGGGGGATTTTTTTAAAAGGTTGTCTTAAAGGGTTGTAGTAAGATGGATGCAAATTCAAACAGTGTGATAACATTGTACACCAAAAATAAACATTAATACGTTATTAAAATAGACAAGTTGCTTGTTTTCATTTTTAAATTGAATAAACGAATTCATAACTTCATTTTACACATTACAAAAATATTCTGCACATTAATGTAATTCTCAGGCACATAGAGCTAGCCAACACTCTGGCCTATTTGAGGAACATGGAAATAGAGGCCATTCTGTGGGTGACATTGAGTGCAGTGTAGTATGTTGCATGGAGAATTATTCAAGTTTCACACAGGAAAAGATTGTAGCAGATGAGTTGATTGTTTGCCCTGGTTTCCTGAAAGTCAGCAGTCTCCACAGAGACTACAATGGGCCCGTGGTGTTTATGAGAAGTGGTGAACAATCTAAAGGCTTTTACCTTTTAACTGTAGAACACCTCTTATTTTAATGCAGTTAATATGTCAAGTGAAATCCTTAAAATATTGTATAATATTTTGAAATATGCAGCTACTTCATCTGCGTGACTAACACTACATCACTTAGTTAAAAAAAAGGGTCATTGCAGAATTGGAGGACATTTTCATGTTCATGTCAATATACAAAAAATGCAGTCACTGTTTAAAAAACACTTGTCATGAGACTAAATATTAAATAGACTTGAAGAATTTTTTTTATATACATATTATTGAAAATAAAAAAAGTCTCTAGTAGCCACTTAAGTGCCATTTTCTCGTCCCACCTTCTAGATGACCAAATTGAATGTTAAATACAACTGTTAAATAATTACACTTTAAAATATCACTTTTTTAAATGATTTTGTTTATATGCCTCTTTTATGTTATTTTTTTTTTTTTAAAAAGATAGACATTTCAAATAATAGAAATGTTGCAATAAAACATACGTGCAACCCTGTTACTGAAACATATTTATCCTGGTAGAAGAGCTTTTATCCAGAAAAAACACAGCTTACCCGTTCACAAAAAGTTAAAAAGTTGGGATAAACTGCCTTTAATTGTATACGAATCATTTAATTTTAACCAATAATAATAATGTACCAACTGACAAGGTTCCATGTTACAAGCCTTTCTGATATTCAAAATGAATCCATATTGAATCAAATTGAATCAAGATCAGAATCGAATCGGAGGTTTATGAATCAAAAATTGAATACAATCATGAAAACTGTCAATTCAGAAAAAAACAGCACCAGTCGTTGTTCTGTAATATGTTTAGGCTATCTAGATATATCTCTAACCGGCCGAGATCTCAAATGGGTTGATTTGTATGATTTGTTTGTGTGAGTATGCATTTCATACAAGATCTGGCTGCTGGACAACCTTCAATAATATATTGATTTGATTATTCATATAACAAGATTTGGGCTATAGAAATTACGGGAGTTTTTAGGTATATGCCTCAAACCGAAATTGGACCAATCAGCTGTGAGCAAACTGTGATGTCTGACACAATAAAAATCATTCCCCTAGTTTCTCTTGCTCCAAATTAAAGGTCACTAGGCCTATATAAAAATATTTTTAAATACAAACTTGTCTGGCTTTTAGCTATGATTATGTATAATTCATGAACTCAGGATCAAAGCTTGAGTTGACAGTGAAAGTTGATGACCAGTGTCATGGAACCAACAAAGTCTGATTGAAATGGTTTGGTTTTGTCAACTTGAAGCTAATCCTGTAACCCTGCGTTTGTTAACCTAGCATTATGGCCCCAGGTATAGATCTCCAGGAACAGGATTGAGCATTGTGCACTCCTGGTGTAAACCCATTGAGCACAGTTACAATCAAGGGCTGCGTCTGAAATCACATAGGCCTACTCTCTTGAGTTATTATTTAAAATATATTAAAATATATTTTCATATGATTATAATACCTAATCAAGCATTTAGTTCATCCTCTATTATATTGTTAATATCCCCATGTTCAATAAATAATAAAAAGGGACTCCAGATCCTCTTAAATTGGTCGTCTTTACCCTTAAGAATATAGGTTATCTTTCCCATTACAATGCATGAAGATATTTCTCTTAACCATTGAGTTATAGTAGGCCTTTTTGTCTTTTTCCAATAAATGGCAATGAGCCGTTCGGTAGAATACACATGTCTATCAATCATTATCACTTGACTTACCATAATGTCATTCACAGACCCTCTCTTGTGGCCTCATGGGATAGTAAAGTGTCCGTCATATGCACACTTCAGAATCTCGACAGTAATAGTAGGTCATCCGGGTACTTTTTGCCTATACTCTTTTATTAGTACTGTGAATTCGGACATACATATTTTGCCACATGTTTTTTGCCTACTATATAGGGAAGTATGCGATTTCGGATGCAGGCAAGATTAAACCGCCCAATTTACCTGAATTCACCTAAGTCGCCATGCATGAAATCAAAATAGACAACTCTTATTTTTTATATATTGCAGTATTTATTATACATGATTTATTTGTGCACATACATTATATATATATTTTTTTTTTTAATTCGTAATTTTCAATAACCAGAATAACTCTTGCAGTGACATCTCTTCTTTGATTGTGTGTGTACTGGCATGCTGGCGGGGCAACCTGTCACTCACATGAGATCGACCAATAGCAAACCATCAACGATCCAATCAATTCATCAATGGACAAAATCAAGTCCTGCCAAACATTTGTTCTTGTTCAAGAAGCCGTTTTACTCGGATATATTGCAACTTCCATTTCATGCCGAATTTAAATACACAATGCACATTACCTCAATGTCTTTTGGAGCAAGCACACAATGGCAAGGTCAGTTGTACACAAGTTACAGTGTCAGTCCAACTGAAATCAACCTATTAAAATGTACAGTATATTAACTTATTGATGTTGAAGTGCATGGTTACCAACCAAAACACAATGCCCTTCCCCAAGGCCAGTGGAATAGGTTGTATCGGGCCCACTTACGCTGACCCTAAACGTTGTCAGTGTCATAAGCCACAATTCAGGCCTCGGCCTGCGGCTGGTGGCCCCAATCACCCCCTTTCTCCCAAACCTTAAGCATTCAGTCACAGGCTGTTGATAACAACCTCAGTTGTGAAAAGAAATTGGAGTCACATGATGAATGTGCCTTGACCGAAACATTTCATAACAACACATACGATGCCTCATATCACATCATAACCACAAGCTACTAGCGCTTGTCTTTGGAGCCAGTGACAGAGACAGATTAAGAAAATCTGTGCTGAGCCCGGTGTGTGGCCAAACCAGAGGAGGGTCAAATCGAAGCCCTAAAAAAACCACAGTGTGAGATATTAATCAACGAGAGCCATGTTTCCTCCCAGCTAAAATGAACAGCAGGTTCCCTTTCCCTCGCCATGGGCTCTTTTAATGCGGGGACCGGCCGGGGCCCAAACATCCTGACGGAGAGAGGCTTTACTCTTATCAGGCAGGAAACACTGCTTCTCCGCCACATCCTCTTTACAAGAAACACGACTCAACCGTTCCCAAAAAACGCAGGAAGACCAAGCCAGACTCCAGGATTTGTCAAACTCCCGCCACCGCCTCCCTCTTTCCCCCACTTCAGATTCCTTTTATCAAAAAAGGGAGGAATTTGTAAAGAGAGGGAGAGAGACAGAGAGAGCAAAAATGAAAAAAGACTGAACGTGTAAAACAGTTGACGGGGACGAGGTGTATTTATTTATTTCGCAGAGATTATGAAAGTCTGCATCAGCAAGATAGGACGGGCAGCAAGAGGGGGGTGAAGGTAGGGTAGGAGGGGAGTTCCAGCGTTCTGCTTAAGACACGCACCCGGAATGAGACAAACAAAAGGCCTGTGGAGATGGAGGCGGAGAGAAAAACAGCAGAGCCTATTTTACACTAATCCTCTGATCCGCAGAGGAGTGAAACTGAGTGCGTAATGGGTGTTGCTGATAGCGAACTACGAACGTAGGGTGGATACCGCCAGTGGTTATGGCGACGGCCCGCCACGCACAACACCGAGAAATTGCAGGTCAACTTCTTGAAAGGACCTCAAACGGTCCTTAAAATGCATGAAAAAGGTCGCAAATACACTGAGAACATACATGTTGAGCTATAAATTAAATATTTCTAAGAAATAACAGTTGTTAGTATTCTGTAACTTTCCATAAATCAGTTCCTATACTCACTAATGATAAATAATAATTCGCTTTTTATATACTGTCATACTATCACTATCGTAATAATGAAACTAAAAAGAGCTGAATAATAATAATCACACTGAAAAAACTGTAATAAGCATTTACTTACTACTTCTAGCAGAGCCCCCCCCCCCCCTTTTTTTTTTGATCCACCTGTAATTACAAAAGCAAGAGTCTTTTCTCCTGTATTTATATTGTGTTTTTATTTAGTGGCATCTAATTCAGATGGGACCTCAGAACATTCACTTAATATATCACAAAATTATGAGCATCAGCAACATTTTTTCTCAAGTCCAGACCTACAGACAGAATCACCGTGTTGTACTTATATGGGCAAACACAATGCAATTCATCAAAAGACCTCATCATCAAGAATGGTGTTCAACAAACATCAATAATGAGCTACGTTAATCCGCTTGTTATTGACATCTGTGTGGACATCAAATGAGAATGCTAAATGTATAAACTCAATTTTATTTGAATTAAATTAATATGGCAAACCTAAATCTTATTATTTTTCTTTGAACTGTTTAGAGTATACATATTTTTTTTTTAAATGAATGTAAAGGGAAAAGAAAAGGCAAAATGTCCTTCAAAATGATGTCTTATGAAGGAAGAGACCAGCCTCACTTAAATAATTCTTGAGGTAAAACAATTGAGGTTTAAAAAACAAAACAACTGAATATATCTGGACTGAAAAAAACAATACAATAAGCTTTAATGCAAAGCATTTCGATATATAAATAAGCTTCATCGCATATGTACATGCTTTTGTGGCAAGATATGAGAGCATTTCTATGTTTGTCCAATTTTTTTTTTTTACTTCCGTTCTCCTTTTGGAAACAAAGATGGGAATGAACTTCAGTTTTTTTTAATCTATGCATCCCTGAGGTGTCCTTTGACTTCCTGTAGCTTCTCTTTTCCGCTCCCTCCACAGCCCCCCTTTCACCTGCCAGTCAAATTGCTGACCCACGTCGAGCCCACAGTCTCTGTCTGTGTCAATTGTCCCTGTTTTGGTGTTTATGAAATGCTGTAGTTGTTATAGTAGGCTGCCGTGGCATCGGCCAATACGGAGATGAGACTGGTTTCCGTAGCGCTGCTCGAGCAGACGGAAGCCGGCGTTACCTGGATGTGTCCCGTGACTGTCATCCCACCCTGCTCAGGGTGATAACTGGTGGAATTTAGGTACTGGTCGAACTCATCTCGGTCGACCTCACCCAGCAATTCAGCCTGGCTCAGCTGGTCCAGACCCTCCAGGTGCCCCTGTTCTGGAGGGGGTGAAAGCTGGCCGAGGTGCCCCTGGTGCCCATGATGGATCTGAACCTGTGGGAACGAAGGGCTGTAATAGGACAGTGGATGTGCTGGGATAAAGGTCGCCCCACTTCCCTGGTGGGACATCTGAATGTGACCACAGTGCAGAGGTGCCTGCTGGGAGTAATCGGGATGGTAAGGGGGTGGACTGCTCATGTGGCCGGCGTGGGACGCCTGTCGTCTGGGCAAGAGGCGGAAGACGAGCAGGAGCTTGTGGAGACTGAGCTGGAGGACGAGTAGTAGGACTGGTGTTCATGATCCACGGCGTCGAGAGGCGACATCTCAGGTGGCGTGGGCAAGCCGTACGGGTACGTATCGAAACTGCTGTTGGAACTGGAGGGATCTCTGAAGACCCTGACGCCGGGTAGAGCTGAGCTTGGAGAACCGAAGCCGCCACTCACACCGCTCTCGTCGTCTTTATCCAGGGGGTGACAGCAGCGAGGATCCGGGAGGGAGTTTTCCGGACCGAGGGTGGTCAGGAGGAAGCCTGGGTCCACGCGTTTACAAATGCGCTTCAGCTGCTTCTTCCTACGGGGACGGTACTTATAATTGGGGTAGTCCTGCATGTGCTGAACCCTCAGACGCTCCGCTTCCTCCACGTACGGTCTCTTCTGCGGTGGAGTTAAAGCTTTCCAGGACTTTCCTGTTGGAGAAAAAAAAGAACAGACACATTAGACTTAATAATGCTTTTTTGGAGTTTTTGAAATTCACCAATTACAAACTAATAGCTTGACAATCACATTAGCACCAACACAATATAATTACATTAGCATAGCTACAGAGCCACATTTAGTTTGTCTGCTTATATTCTGCTTAATGTCTTCATAAGCATTTTATTATATTTCAAAAGAAATAATAAAAATAATCATCAACTATAATTGTTTATAATGTCAGTTACAAAAAAATTCAATTTGCACCACGGTATTTAAAACTTTTTAACGGTACATAATTTGTTACTTGGCATTAATTTTTTATAATGTTTGAATTCCAATATTGGCAGTAATTATATTGAGTTAATCATTTTTAGCTTTTAAAAATACTTAAAAACCAAAGCAGTAGAGAAAAATTGTGAAGTAGTAAAAAACAGAAATGACTCACACATGCAAATTATTGTTCCAAATCTTCTTATTAATTATCCAATGAAGGTTTTCATTTTTGCTTTATTTCTTATGAAAACCTGAAGGTCAGACTGATTTTAAATGAATGAATTGAAAATTATTTGTATGTTGTTTATATATTTAATTATTCTATATTATTTTACTAATTATTGTTACCCTTACTTAAATGGTTTAAGTATTGACACAATATTTACATTTCATAGGCCTACTATATATGTATGTATATAATATATTATATATATAATATATATATATATATATATATATATATATATATATATATATATATATTATATAATTTTTTTACACACAAATTATTTTTACAGATGTATAAAGGCCTAGTATAGCTATTTATGTCTCCCACACTTGTGAAATGATAAATGTGCCCTTGATCTAAATTCAATTAAATACAATCAAATGTGCCGAATCTCACTGTGACTGCTTTATTTATTTCGGTTTTGTTACCGTTTATTTTCAATTCAGGTTCGTTTCGGACAGATTCACGCTCTCTGTGTGCTTTCCGCAACAAAAAAGTATTTAACTTATGTCTACAATTAGTTTACAATTATTAGCTACAGTTAGCTACAATTAGAAGGAATTAAACATCCCACTTTCTCTAATCAATGCATTAAAAACAACTGTGTAACAGAGAATGATGTCTTAAAATGAAGTCTCGCAAAACTTGCCAATGATATCTCATTTTAATAATAATAATAATAATAATAATAACGATAATAATAATAATAATAATAACGATAGCCTAATAATAATAATAAAAAAATGATTATTATTAGACTAATAATAATGTTAATGTCTTACCCAGCATCTTGCTGAGCTCGGCGTTGTGGAGGTCTGGGTTCTGCACTGCGAGTCTCTTGCGCTCGTCTTTGGCCCACACCATGAAGGCGTTCATGGGTCTCCTGATGCGCGGCTCCGACACCTTGTCCGCGGGAGCTCTGTGAGAGGTGTGTCCGTCAGGTACGTCCGCGTTTCCCGCAGAGCACTCAAAGCTCTCCGGCCAGGACGAATACGCGCTTATCAAAGCAGCCATGTGCGCTCTCAAAACTTCACCTTCCCCTTTAATTCAAACTTTGTTTCTCTGGCGCGTATGTGACCTAGAGATTTTCTTTCCGTTTTGAATCTAAATCAAAGTAAAGGCGCAGCAAGAGATGACTTTGACTGAGCAGCTGGTGGTTGAAGAGCACTGTGAGAGAGATCGACTCCCTCCTCTGAAGCTGTGATTCACTGTTTCCTCCGGCATTGGGAAGCGCTTTATATGTGAGGAGCAGCTTCCAGCACAGGCCCACGGGAGGATCTCAGCTCCTCCTTGACTGCAAACTGAGACCAACGACGGTGAGGAAAAAACGAGGTGACAAAAATATTTCAACAGCTTTACTAAATCACGTCATTAGCTGTTGGTTGGGTTTGTTTTCATGACACGTTATTTTGATGGTAGGCTACAGTGAGGGTACAGGTAAGGCTGTTGCCCGTTTTCAGTCAATGTAGTAGTAGACACTTCATAACAATTATTCAACAAACAAATAAGAGAATATAATTGTTAAGATGTATACAAAAATAGGTATATATTATGCCGTACTTTTATTTGTTTTCCCAGTTTTGTTACGTTCGTGAGAGGTGAGACAGGCAATCACCTATGTCATGTGACCTAGTCAGGGACTGTTCCTGTTTTGTTTAAATAAAATGTCCCAGTCAGAGCGACTGGATGTTGTGAAATAGTAGGTATGCCTACGACGTGTTTCGTGTGTTATCTGTGTGCTCTGCTAACAGGTTATGGGCCCAGTGAGAGTGTTATGGAATGTCATCAGAGCTGAGATGGCAAATCACTACTTTGAGAAAGGTTGCGAATCTAAGTGACGGCTATTTCAAGTTTTTTAAAGCTATTTAAAACTAAAACTAATAAAGTTTTTTCTTCTTCTGGTTTATCTTACAAGATAAGGGGCCTGTTTGGGTGGATAAAGCCTAATTACAGGTTCTTCAGTGGTTCTTTAGTTCAACAAATCTCAATGTCAAGTAATTATTAGACAAATAATTACTCAATATCAAGAACAATTTTTCTGGTTCTTTGGAGATTAAAAAAGTTCCTGATGTCACATTATAGGTTCTTAAGATCAAGGTATTGGTTTCTAGATTCTTCAAAGCACCAATACATCAATATAGGCCTGTATAAATATAGAACATTTTGGTTCAATTTGAAACATTTATGTGTAGGACTTAGTTATGTCAGGGATACTTTCTACACTGCAAAGTGAACAGTTGGATCAACCTAAAAAAATTACTTAAATTGGTAACACCTAACGTTTTAACGTGATAATTTAAGTTGAGAAAACTTAATTTTTTTAGGTGTTACCAATTGAAGTAATTTTTTTAGTCTGATCAACTGTTCACTTTTTACAGTGTAGTTCATAATTGCGTGTTGTTATATCTGAATGTTTGTTGTCTTGATACACAATGATATTATCAAGACATGAAATGATTAAAAATTCTCAGTTGCACTTCATTTTAAGGTGTCATTGTTACAGTGTAATTATTAAGTGCGGACTAATATTAATTAACAACACTTACTATATGGGTTAAGGTATGATTAGGGTTTGGTTGAGGGTTAGTTGCATGTAATTATGCATAATTTACTGTTATTATAAGGTCAAGTACATGTAACATGTAAGAAGGACACTGTAAAATAAAGTGTTATCAAATTCTCATTAGGACAATTCCTTAATTTTTTAATGTCAAAATGAAAATGCGCACATCCAGCTTAAGTTGTTATAAAATATGGATGTAGGAAGCTATTTAAAAAATAAGTTATTTAACCAATAAGGCACAAGAGGCCATGCTATATTGTGAATGGTCACGGCTAAATGGTGTTATTAGGCACTACCTGCATTAAAAATAGCAATCAGAGGCCAGGAGAGGGATTATCCATTTTATGAATTTTGATTTAAAATTTGGAAGCCTGCAATAAATGATGATGCCAGGCTCAAGAGAGTGTGAGTGGGGCTATTTGGCATTTGGATATAAAATTAAAATAATTAACAATAAATGCATGTTGGGGTTGGCTGGCACTGATTTTTTTTAAAGACACATTTTGTCGTGAATGTTTTCACCAACTAGGTGCAAATTAAAGCTAACGTTTGTTCTGCTAGAGATATTATGCAGATAAAAAGTGTGGTAACCAACACTGGTTTCCCCTTTGCACTTATACAATTATGTTGCCAATCGTGCATTGATTTTTAAAGATAGCAATGGTGGTGTTTAAATGTTGATTTAAATAGATTGCTATATTTAGTTGGGAGAGGTTAAAACCTGTGTTGATGGGGATCAATGCATACATCGATGAATAGATTTCTTCAGAAATCATGATGCTTTTTACAGCTGTAGTGTCATTATTTATGGAGGAAACTGTTATTTAAGTGTCACAAGCGTGACAACACTTTTCCACATGCAGGATCTACATCATCTTAGTCATCAAAACCGGTCGTTGTGTTCATGACTCACACCTCAGATAGTTCAGATCCTCGTACTTCTAGCTTGAGGGCTGCTGGGTAGATTGAACCAATATTGTCAAGATCAGATGGTGGGGATCCTGTTGACAGGTAGTTCCTGCAACCTGCCCGAAAAGACAGGTAGAGTTCAGAATAAACCAATGCTCTACTTAGAGAATCTGAACAGAGAAACTGATCCCACGTTTGACTTAAATGAATAATTTTGTGATTAACCTTTGAATTTGCTCCAGTGTTTGAGAGCTCATGGTAGGGTCCAGTGCAGCAGACAAGCAGAGGATGAACACCATTCAAATGTGGGACGCATTCCTTGCAGGAACAGGAAGAGGAGCTTGATTTCCCAGATTGCAAAAAACATTACGACATCATATGACACTATACTTCCTTCTCTCCTCGTCCCTGCAGGTTTGGGTGTGAGGTGCAAACTATGTTTACTCATTTGTGCCGATCACTAAACATCTTTACGGTTCTGGATTTTGAGGCATTATTTCCTGTTTCGTTTGATTAACGCTCGGGGAAATTCAGACGTGTCGAGTGTATCTGTCTATGATGAGTGCAGGGTTTAGACCATTATATTTGGCCCTGATGTTGCTCCGCCCCTTTTTATCAATAAGCTTATTGTGTTGTCTTCCGGTTTGTATTTCCACAGCATGAAGGAAAGATCTTATGGATAAGATGTTTTAGAGGCTAAACTGTAATGCCCCTTAATCTAAAAAACTGTCCATAATTTTTGTAACTAATTTTTTTTTAACATCTCACTGAGGATGCTCACCAAGGCTGTTTATTTGATCATAAATACAGTAAAATTCTGAAATATTGATCCAATTTAAAACAAGTCTTTCTTTCTTTTTTTAATAAATTTGGAAAAGTAATTTATTCCTGTGAGGGCAAAACTGATTTTTTTTTTCAGCAGTCATTACTTTAGTCTTGAGTTACATGATCCTTCTTTGTAAATCCATGTTCTTTTTTTGGCCATAAAATATTAAAAGAAGCAGTTTTTTATAAATAGTAATCATGGGGTAAAGTGTGTCAGAAACTTTGTGTAAACAATCAGCTAACATGCTGGTAGTAACTGATAACAATATAATCTGGATTACGTAATCAGATTCCTAAATTGTATTCCTTGTATTTAGATCTTATTACATTTTAAAATGCTGATAATCAAATTAGTACTTTTTTTATGGATTACATTATTGCATTTTTCACACATATTTTATTGATTTTCCCTATACTTCTATCCACAATTTATTTTTTTCTTTCTAAAAAAAATCAGATTGTGTCATGCTGTTTAGTTTTGAATATATTCATAGAATGGCTATGTAAATGTCATGTAAATAAATGTGTGATGCTTCTAAATTTGGGGACAAATGCACCTTTAAAATATGTGATGAATAATTATGCAAGCTGTGAAACACTGTCTTCATCATATACAGTGACTTTTGATCATTATTGATCTGGACAAAATTCTGGATAAAAATATTTCAAACAAAATGTTAAATATCAATGCCATTTTCTTATGTATTTATTTACTTCAAGAGCCCTGAGGTTTTATATTTGCATGTTCAAATAATGGTTACATTGACACAGGTAAACAAAAAAATATTAATATTTTTATTGTTCAATTGTTTTATTTTATTTTTTCAAATATTTTATTCATTTTAATTCAGCATTTGTTATGATTGAATCATCTTTAATCAATCCCAGTTTGGGGAAACCCTGGCACAATGTAACGCTTAATATTATTGCAAACAAAGAATGGAAAAACACATTCTCTACACAATAATCCCATTCATATCAATGTGATAAAGAGTTAGGTCAAATGGTAATCAAAAATGAGTCTGAATACATTACCTAAAATGAGAAATCTAGATTCCGTTACTAACTACAATTTTCGTCATTTAATTTTTAATCATTAACAAACTACGATTTACAAAATAAAAACCTTTTCCTGATTAATTTTATGAACGTGTTTAATGTTTTGCAAAAATATGGCAAACATTTTCAACAATTATTGCTGTTACCTGTACAATTAAATCATGATCAAATACAATATCACAATATTATCAATTTTGAATTGAGAATTTAATTCCGGTCGCTGGCCCCCCCTTATAAATTTAACATGACACAGCTTACCCCTATTGTGGGACAAGTTGTGTCACTGGACCACTTTATTTTAATGTGTATTACTATACATTTAAAAGCTTGTTTATCCTTTGCTAGAAGGCAAAATAAGCAAAATGTGACAATACTCCTATTCTAATTTAAGGATTTAATCTGCCCTTTATATGTTTTTCATTAAGAATCAATTGAAACAATGTCCATCTTCTTATCCCTCTCCGTTTGACAAGCCCCTCAAAAGATTCTGGACATGGACCGTGGGAATAGGTAGGATGTAGCTCTATTATTTCATCATAAACGGGTTTGGCGATGCTTTCAGATTTACCTCAGAAGAAGATGCCATTTATAGCAGCAGTCAAGACATGTAAACAAACTAAGCCATTGCGGTTCAGCAGATTCTACAATTATTGTTCGGAGTAACATAAGCTGTCCGTTTCCTTTCCCCTCTTTTTGCTCCGTACGCCCACTCAGACTCCAAACAAGATTATCTTGTTGGGGTTTCTGCTATTCTCTCAAAATGTATACTTGAAAATGTTACTTTTTGCTTGTCTCTTTAGTGAATTCTTGACAGATGCCCACACAGGTGAACAAACAGCGCACGAAAACGTCAGTTCCATTGGATTTGATTAATCTGGTAAAACAGGACATCCTTTGGTATGGTAGATTTTCAATATTGACTGTGTGACAAGGTCATTAGGATTTTAAACAAAAGCATGGTATTTGTTGCCAGTTACTCCGCACCATCTCAAGACTTCAGTCATATATACTTAACATACATTGGATAAGCTCAGCACAATAGACAACATTATCATTATGAAAAGACCTCAAAACCACACATTAGCGTGACAAAGAAAAGCAGGGTCGTACAATTAATCATGCGCTTCAAAAAAAAGGAAGAAGTGTTTGTTTAGCGTCATCATTAAGGACACGTATATAATAGGGGAGATTAAAATTAAGTCCCATGATCCATGTCCCAAAACTGTCTATTTGTATAAATCATACTGACAGTAAACATTGCTGACATGTTGGGCTGGTCAAGTTATTCCAGAGAAGACAAAGATGAATCTGGCAAAATGAAGACGATAATTAAACAAAAAAATATTATCTAAAAATAAGATTAAGTTAAGATTCAATTGAACTTGAATGGGAATGACTTAGTCACTGAAACAATAAAAATCACTCTTCAGCCATCATCTTATGCAAATGTTTTAAAGGGGGAAAAGGGTTCCCGGGCAGACACCTTTACGCAATTTACAAGCAATATTCACAAAGCTGGTTTGTCAACATTGCATAAGTTATGCATGTGAAAAAATGCCACCAATTTCACAACAAACTATAAATAAGCTATTTTAAACACAGTAGCCTCTATACCACACAGGATGATGCCTAGAAAAGTTTTACAAGGACGTGTCAAAATAAAAAGAGCTTTGTTTTGACTATTTTCAGTCATTTCAAATGTACGTGTGCCCAGCTTACATAAGGATCATAGTAATGTCATACTATTTATGATCAGTATTAACTAGTTGGGTGGAACTCAGAATTTAGGACATGGGTCAGAATTTGGATTGAAATTGAATTTTCCCTATTTCACACGAATTCAAGTAGTCCAACATAATTGACAAAGCCTAACTATATCATTGATATTGACAAATTATGCCTGTGTTTATCCCATAATGTAGAATACCTTTTTATTCCCATTTTGTCAAAACTCGTTAGTCAAATTTCTTGAAGTTAAATAAATGTTCATTAACTCAAAAACTCATTAACTCATTAACTAAAAAAGACTTTATATGATGAACAGACTGAATTTAGGCTTTTCTTCACATATAAACATTCATCAAATCACTCATCAGTTGTGGAAAACTGAAGCTAAAGCATGTTTGCTTGACGTGTGAGAACCAATGAGGTTCAATCTCGTGTTAGGCAGCACGTTTGAGCTTCACCATTTTCTTTCCATATAACATATAAATACTATGGCCTACACCTATTGCCCATTTTGGTCTTATAAAAAGCATAATGCTACTTTCTGGAAAGCTGACAACGACAACAAAAAAATCTTGTAAATATAAACAAACACACTTTTAGTTGACTTCCATGTTTTTAATTTCATGTTTTTTTTATTTAGTTTAAATATGGAGATACAAACCAATTATGAACTTTAATTCATGGGCTTCATTGCCATTCATTTTGGTGATCTCAATATTAAAATCATGATATCAAAAAGCCAATAGTTTCAAGAGTAGTCAGTTGTACAAAATCATTTTTTCTGTTTTTTCCTGTTCTTTTTGGCCATTACTTTGTCAATCACACCTTCCTCTTCATCCTGTTCTCTCCTTTTCTTTTATCTGAAACTTTAAAGTCCGTATTCTGAATTTCTACCGTTTTATGTTCATCTGTATGAACCTCTAGAGATGTTTTTTTCTTCCCTGTTTTGGGTGCCTCTTCTTCAGTGGCACCATCCGTTACTGTAGGGGCGCTGCACACTTCAGCCCCACCCTCCTCCCTCTCCTCTCGTTTCCTCTTGTTCTTATTCTTTTTCTTTTTCTGTGGGTAATTAGGCTCTTCAACAATGCCTCCTGTTACTGAGGTCAGAGCATCTTGCTCTATCTTTTCCACTGTGCCATCTCTGTCCTTTTTCTTCTTTTTCTTCTTTTTGGACTGTTCCATATCACTGGTGTTTGGGGAGTCCTCCATGGAGGCAGATGTAGCCAGTAGAGACGGTGTGTTGCTGCTGATGGCTGGGTCACAAGTTCCCTGAGCCTTCTTGATCTTGGCCATCCGCTGGGCAAAGTACTCTTGCATGGTCAGTGTGCTGGTCACTGTGTTTAGTTGCTCCTCTGGGTTTGGATTAGGTACTGTGTCACTGTCCTCTTCTCGCTCTTCCTGAGAGTCAGGTCCACTGCTTCCCTGAATGAAAGAAATGGACAAATATAAGAGCAATAAGATATGTTATGACATGAAATTTTTCAATTTATGGTTTAATAATAAAATTGTAAAATAATAATAAATGCATATTATACAATTTATAATACATTTTATACAAAGAAATAAATTATAAATTTCTATTATGTGATTGTTTTATTATAATGAAAATTACTATTAAAATATCAGTGTATTAAAATACTAATATATCATATTATTATTATTATGTGATAATATAGTATATTATATTTTTATAATAAAAACTGTATAATGTATATTTTTATTTAGGGGTGTGATGAGAAACTTAGTTCGAGACGAGACACAAGATTGGGTTCACGAGAACGAGATTTTTGCAAAGTATTTAAGAAAACCTCAATGACAAAATTCATGACTAGAAAAATAATCTGCAGGTGCATTTTGAAACGTTTTAACTAATCATCTTGTAATGAATGTCATTTCAGTTCTACTTTCCGAGTATGAATTATAAAATGCATTGAAAGACAATAATAAACAAGCACTGTAAAAGGTTTTGCCACAAACTGACTTCTCTCCAATACGATTTCAAGCGTCTCTTCAGTCCTTACTGTACATGAATTTCTGATGACAGACCTTCTGATTGAGGCTGTGTGAGATCACCTAATTGAACAGTTTTCCACAAATCGTAATAAATACAGTATAAATAACAAAAATAACTTTTCTCTTAGTCTTAAGTTCAAACAATAAGTGCAACCATAATCAAAGTACTCTCTCAATATCCAAAGTGCAAACAGAGACCAAAACAGAGACCAGAGTTAAGAGGTGGTTACAACTACGCAGCCAAGCCTAACATAGGTTTGATATTGGGAGAAAGAATACTCTATGTATCCTATTTTTGCGCGCATCAGGGAGCTCGCATTATTTTCGAACTTTCAAACTCGCAATCGCACGTACTTTGTGTATAGGGAGTGTCTGTACATTTATCAGACGCTTACCCTTTATTAACACTGTCTGCACACATCTGCGGCTCCGACACAGCTACCTGAGCTGATCTGGTCAATGCTTGTGTTTATATCAGCCAGGCCGTGGCACGTTTCAGAAGCAGCTCTCTGAGCTAGGCTAGGCCCTGTTGTGCAACGAATCCTCTGCCATGGCCTTGTCATTCTCGTCTTACTCTGGTCATGTCACCAGACACGCACAAGTCACATTTATCACAACACGCCTTGATTATTGTAATGCCCTGTATGTAGGTGTTAGCCAGGCCTCCCTTTCTAGTCTACAACTGGTTCAAAATGCTGCCGCTCGTCTCCTTACTGGGACTCGTAAGCGAGATCATATCACCCCTGTCCTTGCCTCTCTTCATTGGCTCCCTGTTCATTTTAGGATTGATTTTAAGATTTTTTGTTTGTTTTTAAAGCCCTTCATGGACCAGCTCCCATATATGTCACTGATCTGTTGAAGCCTCATGCTCCTTCAAGGTCTTTAAGGTCTGAAAACCAGTTTCTTCTTGTCCCTAAAACAAGGCTCAAGAGTTTGAGCTTTCTCAGTCGCAGCCCTGAGACTGTGGGCCCCTAGTGTTCTGGTTTTTAAATCACAACTTAAACACACTTTTATTCCTTGGCTTTTAACCCGGCATGAGAATTGTTTGTAAGTGTGTTGGTGTTGTATCTTGTCTATTTACTGTTTTATGTAAATGTACAGCACTTTGGTCAACCTGGTTGTGTTAAAATGTGCTTTAGAAATAAATTTTGTATTGTATGTGATCAGTGAACTCTGATTCTATGCTAATTTCACCCTCCCTCACACCCAGTCATGGTGATAGACAAGAAATCTAGTCCCTTTTTAATGTTGCTAGATCTTGCGGCATGAGAGTTATTATTATGTAATAACAACAGTACTATTTGCAATGCACAAGTGGAAGAAATTAATGATCGCATCAAGCAACGAGGGGGTGACTTGTCAGTCAGGAAGGAACAGGGCAACCCCTCAATTAATTTTAAGCAACATGATGTACACACCTATGTACGTGTCTCATTAACTGTTGTCAATCAAATTCCTGTCATGCTGAGACTTGTCCCAAGTATCTCATGACATCACAGAACCGCGTCTGAAGTATCTGCTTAGAGACATTTTCAAAACACTCTTAGTTAAATTTTTAAAGAAAAAAATTGAAATGTCTACAGAGAAATACATTTCCTCTCAATCCATCAAGAAATCGATTCTGTTAATTTCTTCATATATCGTATGTTGTATAATATTCACCAGCACGTCTATAAAGAGGAAACAGTTTAAAAGAAGGCGTATCTCCAAGTCACTGTGTAAATGGCTGGATTAAACAACTGATTCTTGAAAAACTTGTCTGATGAGTGACAGTCAGTGCTCGCATTGGCCAAACTAAGACAGTTATTATAAGCATTAAGAGAGAGAACGAATTTTCTGGCATAACACAGGTTAATCATAACAGGCAAACGATAGCATAGTGACTATGTTGAAAGACCACAGAGGAACATTTTAGATTAAACTGTCGTCCTCCAACCAATACTTTATCACGGAGACTCTCTCACCCATTCGTCTTCATTTTGCTAATGGCCTCCTCAATGCATAATGATTTGCAGTGAAGAATACCCGCTCTAAATCCTGCGCTAAACCACGCCGGTGCTCTACATTACGCCAGAGACGATGGTGAAAACGGCATTTTTCAAAAGATGTATGGAGGGACCGGATTAAAAAAAAAACTGTTTGCAAAGGTTTTGTATAGCAAAGAAACAACAAAATACATATGGACTACCTACAATTCTTAAGAGGTTTAAAGCATTCTATATACAAATAGTAAAAAATGGCTCAACTAAACATTACAATAATAAGAATAAGAATAATAATGTTATTATCATATTGTAATATATATTTTTAAAAGACACAATGTAACAAGTAATGCAACACTTTAATGAAGCTTGTCGCCATTGGCTAGATATTATTTTACTCGCCAGACTTTGTTCTTGCATTCCATGTAAAATGCAAATGAAAAATTAAATATAAATAAAATAAAAATATAACTTTCAAACATTATTAAAGAGAACAAATGAACAAACAAGCAATTACAAAAATGCAAATGTAAATAACACTGTAGTCTTCACTGTATAAATTAAAAATAGAATAATCCTTATTAAATTTACAAAAGTTATTCAGTCAAGAGCAGTGAGTGATTTTTTGCAGTGAGTCTTTTGTTGTTTGATTAACATTAAAAACAAGGACATCAAAAGTAATATGTTGTTATGGCTGCTGTAACTAAGACAATGCACGGATCCAATTTACTGATACTGTTGCGCATTTGTTGTCTTTCTCGACTGGTTATGTTTAATTAGACATAACCAACTATGTTTACAAGGATAGTAGCCAAGACATGCATGTTTAAAGATTGCTCCCTTATCTAAAACATCCATTTTAGGGCCCTAATTTATAAATATGTGCATATAATGTCAACATGAACAAGATAGTTTTGGAAATGTTCCTATATATGATTTATAAAACATCTGTATGCAGAAACGCATCTCTCCGTATAAAATCGCAGTTAATCTTAGATTCAAGCATCAACCTACAGAATGCCCACAAATATCCCTTTACTGTTCAAAATAAATACAGCACTCATCATAATTGGGCAAGGAAATTATTATTACTATTTTTATGAAATCATGCGATTAATTTTAGTGATGCAATTATTAAAAAGCAGTTAAAATGTTGCTTATTTGCACACAATCATATTAATGCATTTTGTGATACCCATTTATCTTTACATTTTCATAAAGAAATTGAATAGACAACAAGTCTGTACACATGCTGTTCAGTTGGCGTACACGAACATTTTCACATCAGTTTCTGCCTTTATGAAGCTTGATTTGTGCTTCACTTTTTGATGTAGGATAAAATCCATGGTATTTAGGATCAAATCTACGTATGTTTTAAAAATCAGACCCCAGGGGCCTCATTTATAAAACTTTGCGTCAGAAGTGGCGTGCGGATGAAACATAGGATGTGCGTACGCACAGAAATATTCGGATTTATAAAACCGTGCGCACACACATCCTACGCAGTTTTCCCTTAATAAATCACAATCAATTCTAAATGTAGCGCATCTTTTGCGGCTTCATGTCACGCCCATAGTTGCACATAAATAGTCTGTGAAATGCCCACATTTTAATATTCATCGATTGCGAAATCATGGCAAATACAGTGAGTGAAGTTATGTTTCTTGGTTTTTCCTCTATGTCAAGTAAAAATTATCGTTGGCGATGTGAAAAAGAGGAGTAAAATGTTGTTTGGAGGGCACAGTGTGGGCATTACTAATGCCAAAAAGGCACTTGAGTGGCAAAAGGTTGCAGAGCCCGTTAATGCTGCAGCCTCACAACCTCGGACCGTGGCCGAAAAAAAACAGAAATTGTCGGACATCAAAGTCGATGCAAAAAAAGCGTCTAGCGCTCCATTATTGTGATGGCATCATGGCATTTTATGACCATCCATTTGATTACATCTGCAAGCTACAGATGTGTTATGAGGATGAATTGCACAACGTGCCAATATTATTGCAGAACATATTTCACTTTTCTTTTTGCAAATATGTGTTTACTTGCATTTCTGTTGATTTAGTTTGTTTTACACTGCAGATCGACCAAACGGGTGTTCGTGTAGTAGGCTGTTAATTGTAATACTTGCTTTGTGAAGTCTTCATTTTATTTATGAGAGGCAGTATTGCCATTTCTTTAACACAACGGTAGTTTCACACACTTTCACGTGTTTCTTCCATCTGCCGACGGTGTCGCCATTTCTCATTTCACCCGTTTTTGTGCGTACGCCTGGGTCAGAGCTTAAGTGAAGGACCGCATATTTTCCCGTCAAGTTTGCTTTTTATTAGGGATGCACCGATACCACTTTTTCCAGACCGAGTCCGATACCATAACCGATACCTGTATTTTTAATTTTCAATTCATGCATTTGTAAATTTTAAATGTATTGGTAGAGAAACCAAAATAATATCAATCATATTAGTTGTTTATTAAATTTAAACTTAATTAGTTCATCAAATATATATTTCATGCACTGCATATTCATTACTTTATAAATTAAATATAGATGGATCTTTTTGTAAAGTTGAAAGAGGTAGCCTATTTAGAAAAAAGCAGACAGTCATTTATTTGTCCTTCGTTTGATTAGCCTAACATTAAAACACAGCAGCAGATTTATTTGCTGCTCCTTTAAGACCGAACGCACGTACGCCATTTTAATTATACTGTCTACGTTCACTTGAGATATATAACAGACTTTTACTAGGATACTCGCCAAGACACGTGTTTTTTACATAGTTTTGTGTGAATTCGTCCGTACAAGCGCAATATGTGAAAGACTTCCATTCAGTATTCGGGCGCTGTCTGGTGGTTTTCGGGGCGCGCGATGTGGATGTTTGAAGTTCATGTAAATTCTTGACCTGCAAATGTCCAGTAATAATGTAGGTAACCACTCGTTAAACACAAATAAGGTAACAATTCATGTTTTACTTACATATACGATTTAGTTTTAATCCAAATAACACGTGCTGAGTGAACGATCCGCAACCAACAGCATTCAACAGAATCTCTCTCTCTCTCTCTCTCTCTCTCTCTCTCTCTCTCTCTCTCTCTCTCTCTCTCTCTCTCTCTCTCTCTCTCTCTCTCTCTCTCTCTCTCTCTCTCTCTCTTCTCTCTCTCTCTCTCTCTCTCTCTCTCCCCTCTCTCTCTCTCTCTCTCTCTCTCTCCTCTCTCTCCTCTCTCTCTCTCTCTCTCTCTCTCTCTCTCTCTCTCTCTCTCTCGTCAGTTAACGTTATTAATAAGCTACATGCCTCGTTTTACTTTATTTGCCATTGACATCCGACTGAACTACAAACTTTCCACTGACGTCTGTGAAAAAGGGATGCGCTCGACCAGCTCGCGCGTCTGTGTCATAGCGTGCTTAATCCACTGCACGTTTTTCTCTTATCAGCTTGCGCACCACAGTTAATAGGCGACGCGTTAATATATTCTGTTTAATATTACTTGTATATTACTTCATATACAGCCTTCTTTTTTATCCCCATTATAATTTCTGACACTGTACACATGCTGCCTGGTATCGGTTGTTGGTATCGGGGCATTTTTACGAGTACGAGTACAAGTACATGAGCTCAGTATCGGGCCCGATACCGATACTGGTATCGGTATCGGTGCATCCCTACTTTTTATAAATACCAATTATTGTGTAGAGAGCGGCGTACGCCTTCTTTTGTGCGTACGTAATGTTTATAAATGAGGCCCCAGGTCTTTAAGTCTCTGTTGATGAGTTCATTCAGATGTACAGTAGTTAAAATTTGAAGTGGATCAAAAAAGTTAATCAAAGTTATCCTAAGACAAGAACGGGTATTGTTCAAAATTCATGTATAACTTTGATAAAAGGTTTTGATCAACTTTAAATGTTGACTACTGTATTTTAAAAGAGAGACAGAGTTGCAGGTCGACCGTGACCAGGGTTGGGAACCAATGTTCTAAATCAGAGATGAGCAACTTCGGTCCAGGAGGGCCACTGTCCTGAAGAGTTTAGCTCCAACCCTAATCAAACACACCTGAACAAGGTAATCAATGTTTTAAGGAAAACTCTGCAGGACAGTGGCCCTCCAGGACCAAGTTGCCCATCCCCGTGGTCATCGTGACTACAAGTTGCTGCCATAAGCCCCTCAAAAGTTGAAGTCACCGAGGGAAGACTTGGAGAACTGCAGATTTAGGCTCGTTAAAAAAAAAGAAGTCTCCCTTTTCCCTCCCAATAAAATAAAATCTATATTTCTGGTTTAAGGGGACCAAAAATGGTCATCAGAGGAGATGTGGCTGACAGCATGTAGCAGGGACTTAGAGAAACGACTGGGGGGCATTTTGAAGCGACCTGTGAAATTACTCTCCGGAGAGAAAGAACGAGGGAGAAGGAGAAGAGGAAGAGAGATGGAGCGAGTGGGGAAATCCTCTTCATCGGAGAGGTGGCGATAGTGTGTGTGTGTGTGGGGTGCGACGTCTCACCGCCTGGGGACCTCCATTAGGCTTATCTCTCTAATGTGCCGAGAGAAGTGCTGCTGGTAGCATTCCCTCAACAGTGCTGAGCACGGATTGGGTTATACCACACACATGCAAGCACATACGTGCACACGCACACAAACAAACAAGCCAGCAGGAAGGCTGACATGGAGATAACGCAAGTCCAGGTTTCATGACTCTGCTTGGACGTCCTAATGAGGGTGTAAACAACAAAAATGGCCCCCATATGTTCTCAGACACTCTCTGGCTTCTTCTGCCTCCACATTCCCCTCGTTCTTTCTCTCCTCCTGGCAGATGGGAGGCCCCAGGAAGAGGATGCGTTCCCCGAACTGTGTGCAGCGTTCAGATAAGGGCCCTGCAGCAGGAGCTACAGGCTCTTTCCTGCTCCGGCTGGAGGGGTGGGGGCGGTGCGGCAGTGGGGCTGGACTTGGAAGGGGGCGTCGGGACATTCAAAAGGCCGCGATGAGGAAACCGAAGAACAAGACATCGCAGCTGACGCCAACACATTGCAGCAGACAGTCCAAAGCAGCCAGGGACGGTGAAAAAAATGTTGTCAAAATGCCTCCGGAATGTGTTTTATAAACCCCCCAAAAAAGAAAACCCAAATCGTGACACTCTTGAATTTGCTGCTGAAAACTGCAACTAATTTGTCCCACTCTGTGGTATGTCAAAGAGTCTCTAATTTATAATAAAAAAGTAATATTCCTCCCTGCATAGAGACACGGCACTCTGACTACGCTAGTTTAGCACTGCAAATGCTGCGTCAGCAATGAGAACTTCTAGTGTCCAGGGATTAAAGACTGCAATATGGTACAATAATACTGTGCTATATATAAAGTTATGATTATTTCTAGTACAGATATTTTGTAATTCTCTTAAAATACTCCCAGCTAAGGATGTTAAACCATTAAACAATCCATGAAGTTATACATAAATAGTGGACATGCAGTACAAACAGGGTATAGGCAAGTTCACAATTTGTTAGTATTTGTTAATGTGCCATCTTTATCAAAATGATTAAATAAATGCATAAGCAACATTTAAAAGGGATTTTTTTTGGTATCTCTTGCTTTGATTCTATCTTGCAAACCAGACTTAATGTCATTTTTGCAATTATAATTCCCATGTTGCTTATTTAGATAATCTTTGAAAACTTTTTAAAAAGTACATAATTGTGCCTGACAAAATGAATAACTGACTCAGCTTTTGGTGTAGCATTAACTGTAGAAAACAGCATTAAATTTAAACATGGTAAAAAGCTGGAGTTGAATGATCAATCAATCTTCATTCAGGATTTTCTTTCCCCCCAAAAGACATCAACACTGTTTTTTCTCTTCTTATCCTCCCAATTTTTGAGGTTGAAGCATTTGAGAATAATTTACTCCTTTGAGGGCTCCAAGTTAAACTATATTCTAAACAAAATGGATCACAGTCCATTACGCTCACAGGCCGATGGATAATATTGAGACGATATTGGGAAGAGGGCTGATTGTGCGAGCTAGTTCTCATTGTCCTGCCACTATTATAAATTTGGTAGTGGCCTGGGCTTATGGATCGGGACCCAGATTACCCAGCTGTCCCTCCCTGATGAGGGGAAAGGACCCGCCGCGCCATCCTTCATACCATTCACGTAGGCGGACAGAAAAACAGGTGGCACCCACGCAATACAGTGCTTTGCATGGTTTAATGAGCATTTTAACATTTATCATTATATAATACATTATGTGAATGTAATGTAACGAAGCAGAACAAAGCAAATAGTTCAATTACAAGCCATAATTTGATTCATGTTTAAGTACTTTAAATGTATGTTTGGCATAATGCTATTCTTTAACCAGGCAGCACTATAAATCGTGGATACAAAAATATTAGACAACTTGGCATTTAAAAATAAATGCATTTAAATGTTGCATAAAATGGCTTCATAGCAGTGGATGAAAAGTTGAAATACAAATTGATAGATAAACAAGCACATTGCTGCTTATAATAATAATAATAGTACTAATATTGATTAAAAAAAATCAGATATACACCAAACGCATTTAGGTTGCCTGATGCATGCTAATTTGGTATAATAATAAATAGTTGTATTAATAGATATCATTGTTAATAATAATAATATCATTATTAATATTATAAATAATAGAATTACTTAATACAACTTAAATTTGCAACAGGCAACAACAAGAATTAAATTAAATATTTTTATTATTATTCATCATACCAGATATACAGGAAATACATTATTTTAGGTTGCATAGTGCAAGTTAATTTGGTAAATCATAATATAACTAACAACAACAATTATTATTATTATACTGAAAATAATTATATAATTAATACAATTTAAATTTACAACATAAAACAATGTAAATAAAATGAAAACAAAACCCTGAAACGGAATGAATAAAATGGGGTAAATGAAGGTGTAAGTATTTGAATAAAGACGTAGACCTAATGCAAACAGTAAGCCAGCGTGATGCAGACCTCTCCACCAACCCTAGACTTCATTACTTATCATGAGTAACAAATGGCGACAACACACTGCATAGGGCATCATCACTAAACTCTGCTTGCTTTACAATGTAAAGTGCTTGCCTTTCCGTGCCCTCCAAGGAGCTGATGTGTCAGCCCCAAGATGGAGGACACACCATTTATTCTCTGCCCTGCAGTGATTTATTAGATTAAACTGGCGGTGATTAAATGCAAGCCGAGACCCATGAAAACAGCAGTGGTGGTGGCTCTCAGGAGCGTCGGGTGGTTAGCTTCCTCTGTTCGTACTGTAATCACCATGCCAGGGCAGCCCTGCCTGGGCCAACAATGACTGCTTAAGTTGGACACTTCAGTTACCATTTTTAGTTAATGCCGCTTTTTTCACACTAATTTGTACATGTCTGTGGGTTGGCATGGGCGTAAAGCTAGTTGCCGGAGGGTATGTCGCAAGCAGTCATTTCGGTCCGTTTCTCCATTATTCTGTAGTCCTGTCAACAGCGTAAGGGAGGCTGCGCTTTTGTTTGAGGCAATTAGATGTTATCTGAGAACATATTAGGGCTCTCCTGCTTCCAAACAAACATGCCTTTGAACACCGGCGTCGGTTACCGCATTAGTTGAGAAGTTAAACATGCTGGACCACATGGTTGCAACGTGCCAGTTTGCACTGCTGTCTGGTCCTGACTGATCACAATTCTAGTCATAATATGCAGTCTACTCTGGGCTTGTGCAATAATAAGAAAAAGCTTCAATTTTCAGGTTTAAAGCTTTCAAAAAACGGAAAGACAGAGGACAGAAAATTATAGGGATCTCTTTTGAACTTTGTTCATCAAAGCATGAAAAAAGTATCAGTTTCCATAAATATCAGACAGCACAAATGTTCTCCAGATTGATAAGAAATGTTTCTTGAGCAGCAAATCAGCACACCGAAGACTCAGCTTTGATCAAAAGGATATTACATTTTAAATTATATTAAAATAAAGATAGTTATTTGAAATTGTAATATTTCACGATATTGCTGTTTTTACTGTACTTTGATCAAATAAATGCAGCCTTTGGAGAATAAGACATTTCTTTTAAACCCATTTAAAATTATTTCCAACCCCAAACTTTTATAAATTCTAATATATAAATTGTACTTGAATATTTAAAAAAATGTTTTAAGTAATGATTTAGTTTTTAAAATAATGTATATAAACTATTATTATTGCTGATGTTATTATTATTAATAATTGGTTATGCATAACTTTTCAGCAAATATGACATCTGTATACAAATATTACATTTGCCAGCAAATAAATGTTGAATGGGGACTGAAGCTAATCTTTAGTCTTTATAGTCAGCAGTGACCTTTACAAAGCTCTAATCAATATTGTATAATTTCCAAAATATCATACAGGTTATCATCTGTGTATTTATATTAAATGTTTATATTAAATGCCTGCTGGCATATTTGGATCTCAACTTTTGCATCCTCAGCAGCATTTCAGTATTCAACTCCACCCACCAGCCGTCTCCCATGCGGCCAATGACATCACTGCCTCTCGCGCCTTCACCACATCTGCCAAATGGTGCAGCCTCTTCTCCTCATTTGGTGAGGTGGCGGCATCGGGGGAACGGGCGAGTCAACTGGCTGGCGATCCTTCATGAGGACGGGCGTGGGCTGATTCAGAAAAGCTACAGGTACCACCCTCTAGTCTGAGGGCTTTGTGTTAGAGCTGCCGTGGGAGTGGGAGAGGCCACAGGGGGTCACGCCAACCCCTGGAAACACAGAGCGAGGAGATGCCTGACCGGAACCATGGAGACAACCACAGACGCGAACCGTCTTGCCGCGGAAATCGGTTCATTAGTCATCATTTAATAAAAATGTAAATAAAATGTTTGTGTACTTACGCATGTAGTATATTTACATTTATGTAGGAAGAATGTAGTAAAAAGGTATAGATTTAATATTTGCTTAAAGTTATGCATAACCAATTCCTAATAATAATAATAAATAAAATCATAATATACAACAACAAACAAAAGCAACAACAATAATAATAATAGTTGGGTAGATTTTTTTTTAATTGTAAAATACAATTTTAAATAAATTTTCTATTTTAATATATTTAAAATATTTTTTATTCCTGTGATGGTAAAGCTGAATCTTCTAAATTGTGTGGAACTGCTACATTTATTTCAAGATTCTTTGGTGAATTGAAAGAACAGCATTCATTTGAACTGGAAATATTTTCAAAACATAAATGTCTTCCCTGTCTCTTCTGATCAATACAAATTTTAGAAGTACTTTATATATATATAAAAAAAATTACTGAGCACAACCTTTTCAATGTTAGTATATATTCTAAAATGTGTTGATTTTAAGCAAGGGACTTGCAGCAACAGGTAGCAACATCTCTTTTAGGCTAAATTAAATGGCGCAGGCACAAATAACTGATTTTATAATTTTTTTAAATGATAATATATATCACAAGAAATATCAAATTTATCATTGGATTTTCAAACTGAAAGTCTATTGTTTGCAGCTTCAAACTGAAAAATCTGGGGCACAATAATATTGAAACTAAACCTTCAATGGTGGACATTATGCTGAATAGACTATATTTATTGAGCAATTTAAAGGGCGCAGACCAAATCAGACAATTGTCTGAAATGCATTCCACACACACACTACACACACACACACACACACACACACACACACACACACACACACACACACACACACACACACACAGATGGAGTTTCACACGAAATATATAAGTGTAGGCCTTAGCGATCCACCATTGACGCAAAGAGCAGTGGTAAAAAATGACTAAGTTTCACTGATGTATGAAGCAGGAGGGAGTCCATTTATCAGCGGGCCCTCAGCGGTCGCCTGCTCGGGTCCCTCAAGTCACAGGCCGCGACGCTCCCCTTTTGACTGATTAATTAGCCAATCACAGGACATTTTTCACCAGCAGCAGGAGGGTTTATTTCAGCTAATGCTGGGGCCTCGCAAACCGAGCCACGTTCAAGCAAACTCGGCTCTTTCCTTTGGGCCTGCCAGAGTGGAGGGGGCTACGGAGGGGCCGAGGGAGATAAATCACACCCACTCCTCATGACTCCGTACACACTAGCCTACAGCCTAACTAAGGCCCCCGAGAAGAGAACGAGCCAACGGCAGAGAAAGGGACGGGGAGGGAACTAAATAAGAGAGACATCAAGAATAAATACTGAAAGCTAAAAATACAAAAAGAAATGTGATCAAGTAAAGACAACGGTTGTGAGAAAGGCACAAAAGCAAAAATGTCAAAAGCACTAGTCGTGAACATTGCTCTCCCTGCCACTGAGATTTTCCCACATCATTCAGTGCAAAAGGCAGTGATGGATGACAGTGCGGCCTCCAGACACGGCCTGTTCGGACACTGCCGGCTCTCCAACATGTTCGTGACGGCCATCCGTTATAGCAGTGGTTCTCAACCAGGAGGCCTCAGCAAATTTCAAAAGGGGTGGCAAGATGGATTGAAATTATGTTAAAATATGACAAAACAAGATTTAAGTTAAACAGCTAAAAATTAAGATGTAAGCTGGCATTATGATTCCCACTTTAATTAGTTTCTTAAACAATTGTTGAATTACTCCTTTTTAATTATGAACAAGGATTCACACCGTCTTGAAAAAACTGGATATAGGAGGACATTTTAAAAGTGTGAAAAGTCATGGACATTTCTATAATTAATAATAAAAAAATTATATATATATATATATATATATATATATATATATATATATATATATATATATATATATACACACACACACAATTGCGTAACAGTTTCTTAAATCAAGGTAATGAGATCAGGGGCGACTTGGAACGACCTCCCATGTGTGTGTCAGAGAACACTGTGACAAGAGATAAGGGACTGACAGGAAGCTCTGAGAGAGGGGAGGAAAACCCCTGGTGCAAGAGGTGGGAGTGAGGGCTGCCAAGACACAGCAGCAGTGAGATCGGACCTTTGCATGGACACTAACTGAGTGATGCACTTAAAACCTGCAAGGTGACACCTCTCGGTCACAAAAACTGTATTAAACAGGTTTATAATCACCTTCACGTCCCATTGTGAACCCAGGATGCATCTATGAACTGAGGCAAAAATCTTCCACAGGCTGTATCACCGCACAAGCACACAATGCACACAAACAACGCCCCCTCATTGGCTTCCTATGCAGGCCTAACTGCCCCTCGTTTACAGGGCTCGCCACCAGCCCTTCGCCACACGGCCTCCTGGGATGCCATTGTGAGCCTGTTCAGATTGGTTTTCAATCCGGTCAATGAATCCCTCCAGACTAGGACAATAACAAACTGCAACAAAACGATTAGCGGAATAAAAAATATAGCACACTGCCGGCACTTCCAAATTCAAGCAAAGCATGAGCTGCTGCTATTGTGTTGCTTTCTCAGTAAAGGAGGCAGTTCAGCGGGGGCTTCAGACCTGCAGCACATACATTAGATGTACTTGGAATTGCTATGTCACGAACACTGAGGTAAACATTGACAACTAAGAGGGAAATGACAAAAAAAAAAGAAAAAGGGATTTAAATGTGAAAACCCCAACCTGATAGATATAAAAGATAAAATTGCTTAATTTACTAAATATTTTTTACGATAACAAATATATTGATTATACTGGAAAAGTACAATATATTACTTTATTAAAAAAAATGCCCAAATGACCTCTGTTCAGACTCCCTCATTTCATCTATTTAGTTTAGAACAACCACAAGTATGTCGCAAGAATGTGTAATTCCATACACAACTGGCACTTAGCAACTAAATCACTAAAAACTAAACAAAACAACGTAACCAACTCTTTATGAAAGACATTACTAATTTGAGCAATTACCTGTTTGATCAGTTTGTTACACTAAGGAAGTGTAAGTAAATTAATTCCTCAAAGGCAACAAGGTTTTTCGTTCTCAATTCAACTGAACTACTTATTGTATATTTAAAGTTTAAGGCAGCAACTTTTTTTTACATTGTAGAATGTTTACAAACAAAGTACAAACAACTTGGAGGTTTAATTCATTTCAACTTAAACATGAAACTGACTTTACAAGAGTTGAATCTTGTATAATTTAAAAAAAATTGAAAATTTCTTAAACGTACAGTATGTAACTTTTGGCCACCAGGGTCACTCAATCAAAATAATGGCAAAAGACGTATTCTGATGACGTCGTGAAAGAGCGTGTACTCATGGGAGTTGTTGTCGTTGTCGAGAGAGAGAGAGAGAGAGAGAGAGAGAGAGAGAGAGAGAGAGAGAGAGAGAGAGAGAGAGAGAGAGAGTGCTCGCGCGAACCAGCTATACGATGTTCATTGGGACACGCGCGATCTGTCATTCCCCAGCCATATAGCATCTCCAGCAGATAACGTTCACTGACGAGGTAATGTGTTGTTATTTATATTATATCTCTATTCTTGTTACGTTTAGTTACGTTTAGTTACGGCTATTAACTTTATGTAATGCCATTGTAATGAACACGCGCGCTCTGTCGCTCCCCACATTCCTCACTCATTCTAACTTAGTGTTTTTAAAATCACGTCTCTTCGAACGGAGAGATATATGAATTATCAGGGCTATTGAATCAATATTCCATCTAGCTAGTATTAATAGATGTTAAAAAAACACGGTCACCTTTCGTTAATAATTATAATTACGTTTATACTATGATATTGAAAAAGATGGTGAACTGCATATGAAGCTACTTTCTGCAGCTATATCTACAACAAATGTGAATTTACATTATACTGTACATGAGAGCTAGTCCGTCTGCGTTTTACACATGCCATCATCGTTTCACAACATATAAGTTACGGATAGATATAGTTAGCTGAATATGGGTGCTTACTTGTTTATTAGAATGCAAGCGAGATCAGCATCTCTCTGTAGTTCCAGTTTGTCACGAGCTCGTGGAAATGCAACTCCAATGTTAACGCGAGTCATGTCTCTTCTCCTGTCCCAAACCCTTCTCGGGTCATTTCTGTCACCCGTGCGTTTCCGCTTCACGGATCTGCCTCCAGCAGCAGAACGTGCAGGCAAAGCATAATCATGGTCCATTATTGATATCCAACTATTGATTCTTTATCGTCTTCTTTTATTTTAGTGACGTGCGTCCGCTGTTTACATTTGCGTTTGGCGGTTTTTCGCCGGGATCCGCACGAAGTTAGAGAAACTAGAGTCAAAGGTTATATGACGTCATAGACGGGCGACGAAACGGAAATAAAGACACGGCCCGTGTCTTCAAATTAAAATATAAATTTCTCCGGATTTGAAAGTTGGTGGGAACTTTTGGGATAATGTTAGTACACAACTAAAAGAAATATATAACATAGATACAGTTATTTTTGCTATTTTGAAAGCCGAAAAGTTCCATATTGTGCCTTTAAGATGACACTGACATCAAAATAAGTTGAGTACACAAATTATATGATCAATAAGTTTAAGATTAAAATGCATTTCAAAAATCTCCCATTGACATTGTTTGAATTTTTTTAATTAAAAACGGGCAAATTAACTTATTTATTCACATTCTGAATTGTGGTATGAGAAAGCACCAAAATAACCAACTCTTTTATACTGTATGCAAATCAACATATAACAACTCTGCCTTTGCACTGCAGCCAGAAAATGAGACACGTGCCGAGTGTCATGACAACAGCAAAGCTGCTCTGATGCGACATTTCATTCACGAGCCAAAGCTTAAAACCTAAGATTACCTAAAACTATTCTTCTGCTGCCTTGCCAGCACTGGTGTTTCTTTGTGGAAAAACAAATCCCACTAAGAACTAAAAATCACAAAAAAATCCAGTATAGTATTTACATCACAACAAAAATGAGCAAATGACGTGTCCACTTGCAATTCCAAATTTAAGGTGGACTTCCAAAAGAAAATACTAAGGGCTGGTAAAGCCACCTTCAAACTGAATCCAAACTATTAGAGCCGTGTAAGCCAAAAAGTCTACTAAATAATCCCTTCAACCAAACTTCGTCAAACCAAGTTTCGAGGGTTTGAAGGGATCATCAGTAATTCTGTTTTTTTACTTCCATCACTGCCTCCTGTACCTGGGAGATGATGGGGAAATGCAGTTTGATCATGCCCACCAGCACATCATCAGAAATACACCACCTGTATTTGACCACAGAGGTGGCTGACAGGACTATGGGGTGAAAAGGAGAGAGCGGGTGCAAATCCTTTAAGGGGATTTCAGCGGGATCCCTGCCTACAGTGACTCGTGTGTGGAGTCAGACTGCACACTATGACACGGCTCATTATCAGCCTGCAGCTTGCGGCGAGCGGGTCGCGTGAAAGCAGAGGTCAGCGGTACTTACAGATGGGCTGGACCATAAGGTGACATGCAACCTGCTGCAATAGCTTTGCCACATCTCAATATTATTCTCATGTTTTATGTAACACCTATAAGATCATTACAAAACACAGTGTAAACATGGATCTAACAAACTTGGGTACGACATGCATGTAGACTACGATGATGACAACTATTGAATCAAGTTAGAATAGAAGAATAAAATGTCTCGCATGTGCTAGTGGTAACTAAAAAAAACAGCAAGATGAATCGCACTTTGGCAATTGAGGCATTTACGTTCGCTGAAAAAAGAGGAGGAAGCGAAAGAGGAGAATATGGATGAGGTCATGGCTAGGGAAAAAAAGCTAACTCGGCATTGCCAATTTTGCAAATTGAGCTTGGAGTCAGTAGTTTTAAGTTTTAGCATCATTTCTTGTTGATCAATAGGCCATTTCATGTTGCAATTTTTATTGGCTAGTCAGTAGACGTAGGTTGTAGCAGAAAACACACTGTCAGAAATTTAGCATGATCCTCTCACACTGTCAGAAAATGATTGCAGGTTATCTTAGGTCGCAAGAATGTGACAAAGGCCATCTTTGAACCGCTCTCACTGTACAACATAGGACAAGCATTTAGGAGCCACGACCACAGAAATCGCCACGGCTGGTCATCTTTCTTCTGGAACAGCGTAAAATCGTACAATGTGTACCAGACATTAAGTTACGATGAGGAACTTACCATGAAAGTGAATGGGGCCATTTTTTTTTTACTAAACAGCTTTCTGTAAGTCAACACGGCAAATCAGTAAAAAACTTAAACCCAATGAAATCTGCATGGGGAAATCCTTCGCTCTCACGTAAATCTCAATCGCATAGATTCTGTCTCAAATAGAATTGCTTATACTTGTACTGAACCTGGAATATTGTTGTACAAAAACAGATGTGTCGCCAAGTTTCACTGCTTACCTCATCTTGGTCTCTTGTTTCTTGTTTCGATCGCTTCCCAAAAATACAAGCCAGGTCTGTTTTGCTGCGACTGGACAGGTCCTTTCCTGTGAGAAAAGGTTAAAAACATGAAGACTTTTTATAGATCTTTGACATTATTCCACACAATAGAGCATGCGTGTAAACATTGAGTTCTAATTTATTGTAAGGGCGGTGGAGTTCATTTCAACCTGTGCTTCTGTCAAACTACCATCCGCTACCAAATACATTTTAAAAAGACATTTTCGATCATTACTTTCCGATTTAGAGAGAGAAACGTGTTAATGCAATTCACAAACGTCTGGAGAGATGAAAAGGAAATGCTTCCGGTCACAACTTGTTGACAAATGGATATTTTTCTAGTGCCGTTCAACTGTGTAAACTATTGATTTAAATGGATAAGGGTCACAGGACAGTTTTGAACTCCTGCCGAGAGGAAAGGTTTAGAGGTAAAAAAAGGGCATGTCGCAGGGGATGAAACGGCTGAGGAAAAACAAACGGTGCAGGGCCGGCCCCACCTCACACCTCCCGTTTTCCAGCAGCTCAAAGGCTCCAGGAGTGCCTGGGCGCCCGTCTCAGCCGCGAGTCCTGTTCGTACAGCTGCTTCCTCTTCCTCCAAGCAGCTCCTGATAACACTCGCTTATTTATTGCTCTAGGGTCTTTTTCAGCATGGCTTTCAAAGGGGAGACCTTGCCTTCAAGTAACCAAGGTATCCTGTAAGCAGTCTAAACAAAAGACCAGGCCGAACAAGCTGTCCACTGATCACAGTGGACATCAAGTGGAGCCCAAAAATGACCTTTTTACTTTTAGAAATGAGATCTATCAACTAACAAAGGTTAGTTTTGGGTGTAACTACACGTGCCCCAGAAAACCTTTAAGGGATTAAACAAAAATTAACCACCAAAAATGAACATTTGAAATCATGTACTTATTGTTCCCCCCCAAAATAACTGTAAATAAAAGAGGACTGGAGATTTCAAGCTTCAAAAATTAAGCAAATGAACCATAAAAGTATCATAATTTCAGTTCATGACGACTCGTACGTTATATATATTCCGGGTTTTCATCATTCATATGATAGCTTTGAGTGAGAAACAGTAATTATTTATTGAAAAACTTGTGACCAAATCATTAATCAGTGAGTTGAACTCAAAAAACAGATCTGTTTGATTTGTGATGAATCACTGAATCAGTCTGTTAAATGTAAGAACTGAGATTCATGAATCATTCAAGTTGGTTTTCTGAACTTAAAGGGGTGATGAACTGAGAAATCAAATTTTACTTGAGCTTTTGACATCTGTGAGGTCATCATATTATAAGAATATCCTGTAAGTTTCAGAACTGAAAACGTCCTTGTTAGTCCAATAAAAGCTTTTATTGACACCAGCCTCAGCAAACGACTCGTTTTTCAAAGTGGGGAACTATGACGTCAAAGAAATAAAAACACCACCCCCGCAGAAGATCAACGCCTACTTCAACATGGCCGGTTTAGCCCCGTCCACCGATTCGCGCATTACACGCATAGCTAAACAACATAGGCCTACCTCGTGATGACAAACCGGATCAAGCTACCGAGCAATAAATATGCCGTTTACAAAATATTGTGCAGTGTCTGGTTGTGGAAGAAGACAGTCGCTGCATAAGCTTCCTGTGGAGTCCAATAGGAATGCTTAAACTTTATTTTCAATGACGTTCCAGCTGATGTGGGTCCGTTTGTTCGCTTCATTTCACTGAGGATTGTTTTGTAAACAAGACACAGGTCGAGACTGGATTTGCAGACCGATTAAGATTAAAAAACGGTGCTGTGTTTTCTGAGGAAATGAGTTATTCTACACATTCTTTAAAAAATGCTTGGGAGGAGGAATTGGGTACACAGATCGGAGTTGAAGTGTGGGAGGAGAGCCTTAGCAGGGTTCATTCTTGTTCTATTAACTCCAGACATCAGTTAATCCAATTTAAGGTGATGCATAGATTGCACTATTCAAAATCTAAATTACATAGAATTTTCCCCACCGTTTCTCCTACATGTGACCGGTGTAAATCTGCAGAGGGCTCTCTTACCCATCTCTTTTGGACATGCCCTAAGCTTTACGAGTTTTGGTGTAACATTTTTAAGTGGTTCTCTGACATGTATGGTTTTGTGTTTAACCCTGATCCGGAGATTGCATTATTTGGATATTCTGTTTCTTTGTCAGACCATAATGTATCTGTACAAAGCACTATTATTTATGGAATGATTATTGCGAAGAGCATCATTCTAAGACTCTGGAAATCAGATACTGTTCCTCAGTTCAAGACCTGGTTGACTCAGCTCACTGGAATACTCCACATGGAGAGAGTGCGGTATGGAATTATGAGTAACCTTGATAAATTTTATAATATATGGCAACCATTTCTAGATCATCTTTCCCAGTTTAACACTGACTCTGATCAGTAATGTCTGCTCTGCCCTCTACTGAATTTTCGCTTGTGCTCTGAAACTGCATATGCCCTGGTTGCTCTTATTTGTTTTATTTATTTTTTATTTTTTTTATTCCTTTTTTAATTTTATTTTATTATTATTTCTTTTAATTATTTTACTTTCTATTTTATTTATATATTATCGTTATTAATGGTGGATGATATTCATAATTATTCATATTGTTGTTTCTGCTGATATTATCATTCATTGAGTTGTATACATCTAAATGTGTTTTGTTTTCTTTCGTTCTTTTGTAAAATTTAAAATCCTAATAAAAATACTTATAAAAAAAAAAAAAA
This sequence comes from Chrosomus eos, assembly GCA_036326025.1. Taxonomy (NCBI): domain Eukaryota; kingdom Metazoa; phylum Chordata; class Actinopteri; order Cypriniformes; family Leuciscidae; genus Chrosomus; species Chrosomus eos. Next base: position 17,091,867 of record CM070829.1, read on the forward strand.
AAAACGGTGCTGTGCCTTCTATCTTGGATCCGACAGGAATGGTGCAACACACTTATGTGAGTAAAATTTTTATTTAAAAAGTAATAATAATCTGTATGTGTATCAGTCTAATCGTTACGGACCAGATGAAACTCATAATATGCAAAACTGTTATCCACTCACAGCAGTGGGCGTTTACTTCCAAGTCTTCAATGCGAGATGCCCATAAAAACCGAGCGTTTTTGGGCTAGGCTTAAAACTAGGGTAGAAAATAGCCTATTACTTATTCATTTTGAATGTAAAAACCAAGCGGACGTTATTAGTTGCCCTCAGACAACAATATAGACAACAATATGCTCTAGGAGTATTTCACAAAGGATTTTAGCACTAAAACCAACTCCTAAATCTGTAAAAAGTTAGAGCTAGTCAAGAGATACTGACTTCTCTTAACTAGCTCTAATTTTTCTTAACAATATCACAAACAATCATAAAATGGCTGTTGCCGGCATTTTGCCCAAGCAATCCGCTCAAAGACACAGTAAACCATTGAGGAGATAGGGCCTTGGGTGGGAAGCCTTTTCTTCATAAATGCAATGATAGATTTTAATGTACGATAACATAAAAGGTTAATTTATGTACAGGCACTAAAAGTTGAAAATAAATGTCCTATAGTCTGTGCTGATAGCCTTGTGGGCAGCCTGGGTGACTGGAGTTCGAGTTCCAGGTCCTGGACCTTTCCCGATTCCCTGTCCAGAAAACTGTGAGGGTAACTAGGTGAGTCGGCTGTGTATATATGCCTCCTCTCGAGCGGATTAGATAGATCGTTTGAACGTGCTTCTCCCAAACTTTATTTATAAAACATAATTTGTCACTTGAATTCTGCAATCTCTCGAGATGCAGGCATGTAAGAGGCAGACAATTAGCTATTTACTTGCTTAATTAGTAATACTTATTCAAAAGAAATTTAAAATGTAGGTTACATGATCCCGATCCTATTTTCTGTGATTAACGAAAAATTGAGTTTTGAATTCACCTCGCTTTAAAATACTTAAAGTGTATGGTGCACTTTTTGTGTCACTTTTTTTGTCATTTTAGAGATTGACAGCCCCAGTAATAATTTACTGTAATATATTGAAAGTATAACATAAAATAAATACTAAAATGCTTTAAAGTGTCTGAAAGCCATCGACGAGAGGTAGTATAGTCTACAAGTGCACATGAGGTTATGAAATCCTGTTGGGAGCAAGGTCACTGTTGAGATGGCAACGAATGTGACGGAACTCTGGCCAAACCAGATTAGCGATCACAGAGGCTTTTTTGGATCGACTTGCTAATCTGACAAGCAAAATACTAATTGACTGCCTTATAAGACACCTACATAAGTTCTAAGCTTGTCAGTTGCAAATAAATGAACAAAGACAGGCTTTTCTGGAACAGGAAGAGAAGGTGACAAAAAAAGAAAGATCAGTGGGTGTTCTTTTACCTGCTTGAGCAGGAAATAGTAAAGATGAAAATATGACATGCAATGGTTTGTTTCTCAAAAGAAATCAGGTTAATTATTAATGAAGGGTCCCAAATTGTTCCGTTCTTCTGTGTAACAGCTTGACCCACTCAGATGATGAAGTGCTTGCAGTTCAGCTCACATCAAAAAATGCTGGATCAGTTGATAAATGGGCGGCCAATTAAATCTGGGTTACTGGTTTACACTGCTTGTGTCTAAGATGGGCGCTGGAGACGCTGGTGCCTTTCTCCTTGTCTGAAAGACATCCATCTTTGAAACAAGCTACCTCAATCCTGTCTAGAGTGGGGCTCGGCTTGCTTCCATTCTAAAGGATCAGTCCAAAATCAGTTATTAAAAATGACATTGAAAGAAATATATGCAGTTGTACCATTAGACACTGCACATTCATATCCTGACAAAAGATATTCAGCACTAAGAGGATGTTCAACACCAAGAGACCTCTATACACTACATTTAAGGATGCTAACATTTGACAATTTCTCATTCTTTATTACTGTTTTTCTTAATAATAGTGAAGTAATCTGCAGTAGTCAACATTTGAAGTGAATCAAAAGAGTTCAAGTTGTCCTGAGACAAGAACTGGTATTGTTCAAAATTCATGTATAACTTTGATGAAAGGTTTCGATCCACTTCAAATGTTGAATACTGTAATTTATGTATTAAAAGTATTGGAATTATTTATTTGAGTTAAAAGTAATACAATCTTCAAAAGAACATTTTCATACCTTACAAAAATTGGGGACAGGAAGATTTAGAAACAGTAAGAAATACTTTAGGATGCATTTATTTGATCAAAAGTGACAGTAAAGATTTATAATATCATAAAATATTTCTATTAATTTGAATAAATGCTGTACTTTTGAACTTTCTATTCATCAAAGAACCCTGGAAAAAATAGCATTGTTTCAATAAAAATATGTTTTTAATATTAAACGTTTTTGAAATTGACAATAAATGTTTCTTGAGCATCAAATCAGCTTATTAGAATGATTTCTGAAGGATCATGTGACACTAAAGACTGGAGTGATTATGCTGATAATTCAGCTTTGCCATCACAGGAATACATTACATTTTAAGATGTATTCAAACAGAAAACTTATTTTAAATTGTAATATTTCAATATTATTGTTTTTATTGTATGTTTGATCAAATAAATGCAGACCTAAACATTCCATTTTGAACAGTATTCATTCTCCAGACTAATTGAAGCATTTACTTTACTAAAAAAATAAATAGAGTAACATACGTTTAAACATTAGATATAACTATTTTATCTCTGTTCAATCCATTAAAGGCCTTAACCTGGCAACGGCTTTGGTGGGGCATACCCAAGAAACGTACAACGGGTGAGGTCTTCAGAGGGTTACAGATCAACTAATATCAGCAAAAGGTGATCCAATCAACAAAGCCTCCACAGGGGACATGGGCGGAACCCCGACGCGCTGCCAACAGACAATTGCCATGACAACAAACTACAAATCCATTAGCAGTTGTAACAACCAGTGTCACGTTTGTCATTTCAAAGACGGTTAGACGTCTTAGTTCCACTTTCAGGCACAGCAACTTAAATCTCAAATAGACTGTTACGGATCAAATTACTGACGCCACACATTCAGAGAACAGTCTTCTGAGAATTAATACATTTAAGCAGAATCCCATTGCAATATTTCTACTATTAAAGGGACAGTCCACCCAAAAATAAAGTCTGATATTTATGTCGTTCCAAACCTGTATGCATTTCTTTCTTCAGCAGAACACCAAATAAAAGGATATTTTGAAAAATAAACAAAAACAGCTTCAGTTCCCATTGTCTTACATTGTATTTTTCTTTTACAAATAAACAGGTTTGGAATGACATTAGGGTAAGGAAATAATGACAGAATGTTTATTTTTGGGTGGGCTATCTCTTTAACCTCTGAATGGTGATGCTTTTACAATAGGATGTCAACCACACCAATAGGGGAAAAAAAAAAACGTTTTACTAATGAGCTTGAATGATGCTTTTTCACTTCAGGAAGACACAAAATGAGACTTATGGAGGCAGAGGTCAACACAACCAATCAGAGTAGAGCTGAGGTCATGGACATGAGGTTAGTGAGGTAGCCCAATTGCCTCGGGGTGTCGTGATGAGGTTGTGTGTGAGAAGTCCATTCGGTCTCAAGAGACATGAGACCCATCCACTGAAACTACGATCTTCCTTCTTGTAGTTAAACAAAGGCTTTAAACAGACAACGGCGGCAACAACAACAACATTGTTCTGAATGTGGTGTTATCTGTGAGACTCATCAGGTGCTGATGAGGCCATTTGAGTAGTAGTGCACTGGCCTGTGCTCCTCACAGGAAACAGGAAGTCAAGCTTAGGAGCGGTATGCTACGGTGTCCTCTCGCAGGTGATAAGAGACGTCCAGTTTTTCCCCAACATTCCTGACATCTTTTATAAACATCCATCATGGAAAATGAGACAAGGTCTAAAAATACTACCCTTAAAAGTGTCATAGCATCATGAATGTTTAGACCTGCTGAGACCAAATAAATTCCCACTCAGAGACCACCAACAAACATCAGGCCGCCCTGCTCTCCATGCTGGGAAGGATGTGAGCCATTCAGCAGAGGTCAACACTACGTGACAAAACATTCAGGGAGATTGTTCAGCTGCCTGATCAAACTCCTGTTACTTGTTTGTCTACATGATTGTCAGAAAACATGGAGCTTCATGAAGTGCCGCCCTGTACTAGGGGCAGCACAGGCTGCTGGTTAAGCTGACCGCCAACTTGATCATGCTGATATACTGCAGCAGTGACCCGTGAGCTTTTACTACATGTGCCAAAGCATACAGAGTTCAGCTACTGAACACAGGAAGTGATGGAAGGGGGGCTTTATTTATAAAGGAAATTAAAAAAATAATACAAAAAAGAAAAAGAAAACTGGCTCGGCTGCATGGATGTTTTTCAAATTAACACTTATGTAGGTTATTAAAAAAACAAAACAACACACACCTTAGACATAAATAGACAAACCTGACTATGTAGAGACTCAAGTCAACTCTTTTCAAACAGATTAATCACCAAATATAGCCCCACAAATAAAACAGATCAATAATAACTCCAGAACTTTTTTAAAATAAAATTGTATGAATAAAACTATTGATTCTACAGCAGTGATTCTCAACTAGAGGGCAATAGTCCTTGATCCTTGGGGCCCCAAGATGACTTAAAATTATTTTAAGACAAAACAAGCATTATTATTAATATAAATTATTTAAAGAACCAGAATTCCCACTGTCTTGATACCCTGGTTATATAAGGAAGCAAATAGTTAAAAGTGTGATTTCTATCCCTGGAAAATCCTGTAATGCTTTAATATATTTTATCAGGCACAAACTGCAAGGGGAAAAAAACATTATTATAAATTATATAAATATTATAAAAAATTATTATTATTTTCATTATTATTCTTAAAAAAATCTGAACATCACAAAGTAACTGGAAAAGTAATGGGGCCTTTGAATATTGCTGTGAAGATAATTGACCTTTGAGTCAAAAAGGTTGAGAACCACTGTTGTAGAGCAAAGTTCGCTCAAAATAAAGTCCTGTAGCTTAATGTCAGATTTGCAAGACGACACTGAATGGCTCACCTTTAGTGAATTTCATATAATGGACCCTTTTCTTTGAGGTCTTTGATTTCTCTTCCAAACTAAATCCTTGCTCCTGTGTGGGATCTGAAAGTACACAAAGGTTAAAATAAAAAATAAACAATCATTAACACAATGTTTTTAACATAAGAGTGATTCATGCAACTAAAATGTAACAAGACATGAAAACCATATTACATTGTCCAGGTCCTTTCAACATTACAATAGCACCACCTATTGGACGTTAAGGAGAATTTAAAACTACTTTTTACTTTTTAGCTTTGCCTTTGATGTTCAAAATTCAGCTTACTGTCAGTGTGGCTCTGTCCATGGCAGTTGTTAAGCTCCGCAAGGAGTTGATTAAAATCATCCTGGTGGGCAATCCAGTTGTCCTAACAACACAAACCCCCAAAAGAAAGATTGATGTGACTAAAAAAACCAACACAAAATACAGTAGCTCAAAGAGAAAGAAATAGCAATGGTATCTCACCTCGTTGTTTACAGAAGTGCCCAGACCCAGTTTGTTGTTCTTGGCTTTAACCTTAATGTTTTCTGTAGACCCCTGTTCACTCCTGCCAAGACCCTGCCACGCAAAACAAACCAGGAAAAACGTGAGCACACAAATAAGACTATTAGAAGAACTATTACATTTCCATTTCCACACAAGCAAGACATGCGTTGTATCCGAAAACACATACTGTACAGTAGATACTACATTTGCTACTACAAACTTACTTCACAACCATTAAAAAAGTATTTTCTATAAAGTATGTTCTGTATTAACGCGTGTATAAGTGAAATTCAGACTTACTACAACTGTAAATACTACAATGTTGTCATTGTCATGTGGCCTAATCCTCTCCCAGGGCTTCAGGTATAGTAAAGTCACCATTGGATGCGCACTTCAGAATATTGCCGCAAGTAGTAAATGATCCGGGTATTTTTTTATGAATACGGATACTACTCGTCTCACAAGCTGGTTTCCAGCTGTTGTTCACCGATTTTCTCCATGAATTCAAGCTTATCCAACAAACACCACAAGTAAAACAAGAGCAGTCATTTTCGTGAAATTTCTAAAACTTTTAGCCTTTTATGTTCAAACTGGAGTCAGAAAGATGGAGAGACTTGAGAAGTGACAACATGTAGACAACATTTCTGAATGGTTTGTTGATGAATTTATGTAGCTTATGTGTAGTTATCTTCTAGTCATTGATTATAATATTCTGTCTTGATAATCTATAAATCGTGTTCCCGGGGGCAGGGTTTATGTAAATTTTAGGGTTGGTGATGTCACTAACCCAAGAGGAATGTTGTGTAGTCCCTAAGCAATTTCTTTCAAATAAAATATCTCCCTTTGCTTTGAACTTTGAGCATTGTAACTTTGCAGATGTGGGTTATACTCAAACAGCAACATTACACACGAACTAAAGATAGAAAAGTGAAATCACAAATCAACCACCCCTTTAAGATAAAGTAGAAATAAACCAAACGCAATGATTTTAAGTTTAGATGCTGAAAAAGCCTTTGATTCGGTTAGCTGGAGCTGTCTCTATAAGGTTTAACATAAATTTGGCCTTCACAGAATTATAATCAGAAGCATGCAAGCACTTAGATACACAGACTGCACAAAAAAAAGCAAAAAAAAAAGCCGCCTGTATTGTATGGTAAGCACCCTGACAAAGGCCTGTTTGGGCTGACATGTGTCGGTGGTTTTTAAGATGTAGCATTTTTACCTGTCTAACTATGCAAGTGCCTGGATGTGGATTTTCTTTGTTCATAGGACCCCACCTACTATTTTTGATATTTTTTCCCCCTCTGGAGCACCCATAGTTTTGTTTGTGAGTGCCAGATGCAACCCTGGTTGAGTCATTTTCTTTGATAGATGCATGTTCATTTTCAAAATAATGACTTTAATGAAAGTTGCTCGAGTTTATTCCAGGTGGAATTTAATTAGGCCGGAATTTAATAAAGGTACTATTTCTACCTTTATTTTATTCTATTTATTTTAATTATTATTTATTTATATTATTGTCAATTTAAAAGTTGTACTTTGAAACAATTTAACAAATCTGGATTACAATTTACATTTAAAACACTTTAAGCAATTGTCTTTATAGTGTGAATTATTTTTTATTGTTTAATACTATATACATACAATGCCAGCCCACAATGCTTTCACTGGCACCATCACAAAAATAAATAAATAATTCAAATTAAACTTTTGATTAGTTTAGTTGGTACTTTAAAACTATCATAATTTGCTATGGAAATTTAACTCTTTATCTATGTCAACCTGCTAGATAATGTTGCCATTGCAAGCAACCTGTTTGTATAAACCGAATTGAAAGGTGTTCAAGAACACAAGTAGTCATAACACAATGTAGGTGGATCAACAATTTTAAAATTTGTGGGGGTATATATATATATATATATATATATATTATATATATATATATATATATATATATATATATATATATATATATATTGGCCTTAAATTATCTTACATCAGGAGATTCAAGGCATTCCTCATGTTTTTTAAATCACTGGAACAAAAGTTTGTATTTGTGGTGTTTTAAAATATATGTTTTTATTGATATAGACCTGTGTGTCTAAAATATAATATAAGTAATAAGTATAACGGTGTTTTTACACCTTTCGATTTTGAGTTTAGAAATAACTTCAGTTAAACTTAATATTCATTACAGACGTGACGTATGGTTTTATTAGTGTGTTACTTAAGTTCAGCCCATTATACCTTTCCTTTGGCCCAGCCCATACGTTCCAGCATCTTCTGTCCAAATTTAGACTCGTCGTTGCTCCACGTGGTGTTTTGGGGGTCCGCTGCCCATTTCTGTTTACGACGTGCTAACAAAATACAAACATTATGACGTGAGCGTATACAAAATAAGCGACTACAATACTATGGGATGATTATAGTATCAAAATGATTAACACGTACAAGCGCACTTATCAATGACTACATGTTGCAGAAATGTTTTATCCATGCCTTTCAACTTGCGTGTGCAAAATTCAAAATTGAATGAATGCGAAGCAATTTGTACAAATAGAGACATTTTTGTGAATGCAAATGTTTTCCTTTGTATTAGTGTATCATAATTTGCACATACAACACAGAAGATGTGCATGTGTGGATCAGGTGACACGCGTGCATTCATTGACTCGTTTCTGAGTCGATCCTATTTTGATTCATTTGGATTTTGAGACTTTCATTTCGCGGGTTTCGCCTTACACGATCCACACACAGCTGTCTGAGAAAACCTGCTACCACTAGATGGCAGTATTCTGCTAAAACAGACAACGGCAGCATAATCAGGCGTTCTTCCGCATTTAAGACGCTTAATGAGAGTGATATTGAAGCACCAAATTTAGTACACAATAATATAGGCCTACCCTATTAATAAAGCATACGTTATAGAGGCAAACATTAGATCAGATTATGAACAACACCCATAGAAAACCATTATAAAACGCTTAACGTGCAATCGCGCGTTGCAATTCTGTTCAGTAAGGTGTATGGCTGAGTTTAAATATCACCGTCTTACTGCATTGACGTTAAGCTTTTTCTTTATAATATGCTCTATGGGAGGAAAACTATATAGCCTACCTACAGACAAGAGACTACATGAACGCAACGCACGGCGTTTCAAGTTAATACAATTTTAGAATTTTAAAATTGTAAAATTGCAGCTACAGGCCAGTTGATTTAATTAATATTTCATGTCGATATACAATGGTTGCATATTGTTAAAACTCATCGTGCTATACTATAGCCTATAAACAAATGTACTGCGAAAATCGTCTTTAATATTTAAAAACAGACATTTTCAAATTCCAAAGCTTGTATACTATGTATACAATGTGTAGTCAGATAAAAATAAGCATATAATATGAACGCAACTGCCAAATTTTACCCTTTTTTTAACAGGAAGGAAAATTATATTAACTTGAAACGCCGTGCTCAAATTCACTCAAATGAATCGTGTCTGTAGGCTATATAGTTTTCCTCCCATAGAGCATATTATAAAGAAAAAGCTTAAGCAGTAAGACGGTGATATTTAAACTCAGCCATACACCTTACTGAACAGAATAGCAACGCGCGATTGCACGTTAAGCGTTTTATAATGGTTTTCTATGGGTGTTGTTCATAATCTGATCTAATGTTTGCCTCTATATCGTATGCTTTATTAATAGGGTAGGCCTATATTATTGTGTACTAAATTTGGTGCTTCAATATCACTCTCATTAAGCGTCTTAAATGCGGAAGAACGCCTGATTATGCTGCCGTTGTCTGTTTTAGCAGAATACTGCCATCTAGTGGTAGCAGGTTTTCTCAGACAGCTGTGTGTGGATCGTGCAAGGCGGAACCCGCGAAATGAAAGTCTCAAAATCCAAATGAATCAAAATAGGATCGACTCAGAAACGAGTCAATGAATGCACGCGTGTCACCTGATCCACACATGCACATCTTCTGTGTTGTATGCGCAAATTATGATACACTAATACAAAGGAAAACATTTGTATTCACAAAAATGTCTCTATTTGTACAAATTGCTTCACATTCATTCAATTTTGAATTTTTCACACGCAAGTTGAAAGGCATGGATAAAACATTTCTGCAACATGTATCAAGTTCATTGATAAGTGTGCTTGCATGTGTTTATCATTTTGATACTATAATCATCCCATACAATAATAGCAGATTTCGTTTAAATGTTCATGTTTGAATCTTATTTTTTTTATGAATGTCACAAGGGTTTTGTGTCTATGAGGTAGGCCTACAGTATAAAGCGGAAATATTTTAAAGTATTAGACAACTCATGATTCGCCCTGTGATATTAAAGGCCAAGGTGGCTAGACTGCTAGCAAACATACTAAACAACGTGGAGGAATGCAAGATGACTTTAATATACGATATTCATTCAAATCAAAAGCACATCCCTAATTCAATCTTACAAAACCGACAACTAATGTTTTCAAACACATACAACTATCCTAAAATACATTCCAAACTGTAAACTCACGTTCGGCAAGCATGGACATCTTGAGGGGTCCTTGAACACATGGAGTAACGGGAAGGTTGTCCTAATTGTGCCTGATTTTAAAAAGCTCATATCTGTCGCCGATCTCTCGTCACAAACATAACAATATTATTATATGATATTTAATTATTCAAAAACCATTAAAAAAACTAAATGCACGTGCTTTTAGATTATTTACGCCGTTAGTAGCCTACATATCATCGTATTTGAACACTTTTGTAACAGTAGATGGCGTAAGTGGGTTAACTGCTCAGAGTTTTTTTTTTTTTTTTTATTACAAAAACTAATTTTAGCTTTTACTAATTTCTTTGCGTTTCTTTGATGATAGTGTATCTTTATTACAGTGGTAGCTAATATCTTAAGATTTTAAAATAAACATTTTATTACTGTAGTAATAACTGCACTTGGTAAACTCTGGTTTCCATGGTAGCTACATCATTGCAAGGCCTGGCCAAAGTTGCTTAGATGATATGCTGTTTTTAAAGCTAATTATGATGACAGTATTATCAATGTAAAGATTAAGTAAAAGCCTATAAATGAAAATCCCCATATAGCCTATAATATGTGTAGGCTGTGTATGTGGTCCTTATATGAACAGTTGTGGAAAATGTTTTTACTGAGCTTTCCCACTCTCTTATGTCTCTAAGCATTGAGCTGAAGATGAAGTGATTACCATAGCAGCCAATGCAGGTATATCAGATTTTGAGTACACTCTCTGAATAACAACAATATAGTTTCACGTTACACAAAATTACACTGTGGACAGTCAGTCCCAAAGATCAGATTTGAAAACCAAATCATGTGCAATGTTAGCAAAGTATCTTGCACTTGTAATGTACTCGATATCTTAAAAGTATATATATATATATATATATATAGTTTTTTTTAAACTGTAGGCTACTTAGGATAAAAACTTGGAGATAGTGTAATATTAATTACATAAAAGGCCACTTAAAGAGAGCATAAAAAGGCTCAATGGCTCTTCAACTTTAATCAACTTGGATGTTTAAGTCGTTCCAACGATAGGGCCTATTAAACTGACTTTTAAAAAAAATAGCTGAATCTTGCATAACTTATAAAAAATAGCAATTGAAAATTGTCTAAATCATTTTGATGAGTCAAAGCAATGTAACAAGCTGTTTAATAAAAAAATAAATAAAAAAATATTAAAACAATGTGAATTCATTAAAACTAAAAGAGTCCAGATCCGTAATGTCTTTGTTTTCTTCCCTCTGGTGCTAAAAGTGTTTTTCTGCATCACAAGGTAGTGACATATTGAAATTTTCATTTCATTGCATGAAAATCAGAGTCCAGTTGCTGTTTCTTAGGCAAGACTCCAATTATTTGTGCTTTGCATATACTTTTTATCTATTTGTCCGAGATAAAATATATAATCCGCCATCATAATGTCATGAGCCTCTAATTACCTCCAAATGTTTTGTGCTCTCTTGGGTTTGTTTCAGTGTTAGACACAAGATACAATAATTACCAGATAATCAAAATGAGCTGAATATAAATAAACTATGGATGATTTACTTATTTAATGACAGATTGAAATAGTTGGATATAGTAAGGAAATCCTATAGCTGTTAAAGGTAAAACTGTTTAAAGAAATACATTCTTACAAGGCTGAAATTTCTTGATCAGTTTTGGACAAACGGTAATTTCACTGCATGTGATTATGGAGGTGATCTTTATCTTGAGGTTGAAGAGTTCATCTGCTGTCTGTGCTGATATACAGTGAAAGAAGAGTCTGTGTGATTAATGTTACGTACTGCTGCTGATGTCTTATTGAATTCCCATCTCACTGGGTATACACTGCACAACCGCAGAGGTGAGAAAGTCACAGATCGAATTGCCATTAGTAATCACTCAGAACTGCATGTGGAAAATAGGGATGTATAGCCTACTGGAGCATTTTTCAATATTTATCTGAAAATACTATACATGAACTAAATACATACACTTTGGTGCCCTATTGCTTTTTAAAATGATACAGATGGAAAAATAAATAATAAAGTTATCGCACAATTATTCTAACAGGATAATTTTATTTAGCAAAATATCTCACCATCACTGCGTCCAGGTCGCACTCAGTCACCATATGTTAGGGTGACCAACTGTCCTGTTTTCCCAGGACATGTCCTGTTTTCATATAACAATATAACAAATTTCTATCCATACAGAGGAGGCATAACCTACTTTAAATGTATTGAAATTAATAAGGTTTCTTTGAGTAAACTTCGAGTATCATTTGAGTAGGCCTATCTGTTTGCCAGGCCGAGTGTCCTGTTTTTTCAGGACAAAATATGGTCACCCTACCATATGTTTGGTCTAAAATGGAACTGCTCTCCTGTATTGCCGCAGGACAGCAAATGTGAGTACATTTTCTGTCATCTTTGCAGTTATGTGATATGAATAGTGTGCAAAAGTAACATATTTTAGCAACAGTGTAAAAGTGAATAGCACATAACAGGCACAATACCGGTAAACATGAATATCTATTGGTACAACATGGATCACATGACTAAACTTACGTCATCGTTTTCAAATACCTCCGGCTTCACAGTCCACACTACAACGCGAAAACGTCGCGTTTTCAAATTTATCCGCTTTGGAGAGCGTATTCCAAAAGCTACGTTTTCATTGACTTAAAACGCCGTCTCAGTGAGGACGGAAGGCCAAACTGGAGAGAAAAATATACGTTTTCAAACGAAAATGTATTAGTGTGGACATGGCCTTAGACTATGTGACCTTTGGGTGACTTCTTTCACGTTTTTCAACCCCCTACGAAACAGGAGCACCTTTGTGAGAGGCTACGATTTAAAACGCCGTTTCAGTGTGGACGGAAGGCCAAAACGGAGAAAAAAATATACGTTTTCAAACGAAAACGTAAATCAAGTTTTTTTGTTGTTGTTGATAACTAGGCTATGTTAGATAAAATATTATCTAACATACAATTAACTTATCATGAAAAGTAGCTATTTTTTAACAATTGTTTATTTAAAACATGTATAATAATCAAGTAAATAATCTATTTTAGTAGGCTATTTTAGTTAATAATTTTCCACTTTTCACATTTTTACACAGATTGTAACTGCAAGTTATTGTAAAAAAAAGAAAAGAAATGAAGACAATTTTTACATTTTGTCTATTTCATTTTGATGTTTGACAAAGTTTAGCATCCCCTTATTCATGGAAAGTGTCTGGAAAAGATCAGTAAAACATGTTTGTTTTTTCATTCAAAAGACAGTCATCAGACCATAGCAACGTGGAAGTCCTTATATGGTTGTTGTCCGTTTCCATAGCAACTGGTCACAATTTGAGTTTTTTGGCACTCCCCTATTTAAAGGGATAGTTCACCCAAAATGAAAATTCTGTCAGTAATTACTCGCCCTCATGTTGTTCCAACCCCGTAATACCTTCGTTCATCTTCGGAACACAAATTAAGATATTTTTGATTAAATCTGAGAGCTGGATCACTCCTCCATAAGCTTCTAAAGGATTGAAACTTGACAGCCCCGAAAAGTTATTAAAGAAAACGTTAAAAGAGTCCAAGTGACTGGCTAGATCTTAAGTTTATCAAGCGACGAGAATACTTTTTGAGCGCAAAAAACAAACAAAAATAGCGACTCTATTCAAGTATTCTCTTTGGGCCTGGAGATTTCACGTAGTGTTATTGCGCAACGCTTCTGGTTGAACGTCACGCGCATCACACACATGACCAGCGTCGGCCAATAGTGAGCCTACGTGTGACGTATAACACAGAAGCGCTGCGCTGTTACACTACGTCAACAGCTTAGGACAGGTGTGCCCAACCCTGCTCCTGGCGATCGACTGTCCTGCACAGTTTATCTCGAACCCTGATCAAACACACCTGCCTTTAATTTTCAAGTACTCCTGAATACCTTAATTGGTTGTTAAGACCTTAATTGAAGACCTTCAGGTGTGTTTGATTAGGGTTGGAGATGAACTGTGCAGGACAGTCGATCGCCAGGAGCAGGGTTGGGCACACCTGGCTTAGGAGAATGACATGGAAGAGAAGAGATGGTTGAATAAAGTCATTATTTTAGTTTTTTTTTTTGCACACAAAAATTATTCTCGTCGTTTTATAAACTTAAGATTGAGCCACTGTAGTCACTCTTTTAACGATTTCTTTAATAACTTTTCGGGGCTGTCAAGTTTCAATCCTTTAGAAGCCTATGGAGGAGTGATCCAGCTCTCAGATTTAATCACAAATATCTTAATTTGTGTTCCGAAAATGAACGAAAGTCTTACGGGGTTGAAACAACATGAGGGCGAGTAATTACTGACAGAATTTTCATTTTTTGGTGAACTTTAAGGAACCAACAGGAATGTTTATAATACTGATCTTCATTTAGCACAGACAGTTTGCCAGCTCTGATATTCAATATTCATCATCCCCCATGTTGACAGACTCCTTCCTCTCGCATTGGTTGACAGGAGACATGAGGAGGTGTGTCGACAGGATCAATGGTTACACAACATGACACACATTAACTTCTCTGACTGTGCTCTGCCTCCACCAGACATTTGAACTTCATTGCTCAGTTCTGAGAAAAACAACGAGGGTTTCTTGAATTAGGTGTGCCAGAATGCCTGAGAGAATGAGTGGGCGGAGCTTATGCTGTCATATAGTGCCATGCAAATGAGTGTTATGCAATGATGATTGCATGACATTTAGATTATGGTAAACATTGCTGTTAACAGTGTTAATAATCTAAAATAAAATGGATAGGTGGATGTTTACAGCAATAATAGGATGTGAAGGTTGGAAGGTTTTACTGTGCAAACCCAACTTCCAAGAAACTACCTGTACAAAAGTCTTACATCATGTCTAACGTGATTTATGCATGCATTTTGCAATAAGATATGCTGTGCTGCTGCTCTGCGTGACTGTGCACATGATTATGACCCTCTGTTAGATAGCTATATGACAATTGATCTGTTCAATAAAATAACTTACCTGTTGAGCAGCAATTACAACTTTTCTGTTTTTACGGATATGACGAGCAACATGTTGGAGAGTAGCCTAACGTATACATTATTTCCCGCGAAAACCATCCCGACATGTTTTGAAAGAAAGATTGATGATGTATTGACTAATTTAAATGATATTATTTAAAATAAATGTACATAATGTACCTTTAAATACATTTTACTTAGAATTAAAAGTGCCTTATAAAATGTTTTATTGTTTATTAGAATTATTTATTTATTAAAAAAATGTGAAATTTGTCTCTTAACTATGGAGCATTTGTCGAGCTCAGCAATTTAATTCTGTTACGCAAATTATTGTAAGACTTAAAGTTATTGAAGAAAAAAAAGATCAAATGAGATTTTAATCTGCTTGTTCCTAAACTATATCTCCTTCAGTTTTACAGCTTAATATAAGCTAAATTTGCAACCCTGTAGCATACATTTTTAATATTATGTTTTGAACTTTATACATTTATTATCTTATGTTTGAAAATTAATATAACATATTTTTTCTATTTAATTGTTTGATGTTATTTAATGCATATTGGTGTCAAAAACACTCAAATCATATTTGTCTATATTAAATTTGTTATAATAATGACTGCTATTGTTATTATTAAATTGTATTTATATATGGCTAGTTGGCTACATTAGGTGACACCAACAAAAGTAACTTTATCAGTTATAACTATATCAGTTATCTTAAATGTACAACTACATTTTCACTTTTTTCCATTGTCCATTGGATTTGCCCAGTTTGGTGGTCAAGGTGAGGTCATGTTTGTTTTAAAGCATACCTCGCTCATAACAGAGAGGATTCCAGACGATGTGATGTGTGACAATCTCTACATTCTACAACATTATGAAATGGTGGAAAGTTATGAAATGATGGAAATACGTATAATCAAGATTTTGCAACATTGTTATTGAACAAAGGATTTATAATTATATCAGATACAGAAAGAAGCCAAATAAACCTGTTGCAACCGCTTACAGTAATGTCATTAAAATTGTCATAAAATTAATAGCCTACTTTTGTTACAACAAGATTAGAAATTAATCAGTGTAAAACCTGTCTGTGGACATTACTTTGTCACACCTTCGCTCACATTGTGCAACAGTGGAGACAAACAACATAATATGTATTCACATGATCAAACTTTACATGAGATATAATTTCATTTGGAAGAACTGCTGACAGTTAAAATGGTCCTCAACTGAAACTCAGCTACTGCATAACTCTCATATTACAGACAGCAAAGTTCTTTGCCAAGCAACTCACCACAAAACGACACTATGCAATCTTTTTTTTTTTTTTTACATTTTTGCAGTGTTCACGCTAGAGACAAAAAGAAAACTTCAAAAAATCTTATGACAGTTTAGTCAGCATTGCCAAGTACTTACATAACCCTGTTTATCATATAACTACCGCCCTATAATTGCCCCACTTTATGAAAGAATGGTAAATCTTTTGTTGCATATACAGTACAAACAGACATTACATAACTCGCTTTAAAAGTGTACACTTGCAATCTAAATAAAAATGAGACTCAGTCTAAAGGCACTAAAATATTTACGTGGCACGACTCCAATCAAAACATGCAAAGGCAATTGGCCGTGGATAAGGAAAATAACTCAAATGGTTCAGAGATAACTTAGGGAGATTATAGTCTTAAGTCAATGCATTATGTGCTAATCACCTTGATCAGAAGTGACAAGACATGCAATGCGAATGTGTATTAATGTACAGGTCTGGTCTTGTGCAGTCAGTATCGATGCCAGTGACTGTCATCAAAAAGTAGATCATATTTCCCACAAAGTTATAAATAAAATGTTTAATATAACTGGCACGATAGTCAACCGAGTAATACTTAACACAGATAAACACAACTCATGAAAGACAACGTTAAAGATAAAAAAGCTTTATTGACACAAGTTTTGTGATCATAAGAACAAAAATGTGGATGCAAAGCTTCACTAAAAAAAGAATAATTTAATTGTGTTTCCCAATCTCCCCTTCTTACAGGACAATATATATTCGCTGTGGGAAAACATTTATGGCCAAATGCAAGATAGAGAAATTGCATTTAACAAAAAGCGACTTTATTAAAGAGTGGAGCAAGACAGAAACTTGCAATTTACTTGTGAGCAGTCTGAATAAATAGATAGTGCACAAGAGAGGGAACGCAACCAAAAGGGCTATGATAACATCATTTATCATGACAACCCCCACGTTCCCTGAGGACCTACATTTGAGTCCCACCCTGTTTAAACCACAGAATCTTTTGTCTGTTTATTTTAGAACGGGCTGCATTTGCTGTTACAATTCCTATTACTCCGAACACACAGCCATCAGCCTTTTCCCTAATATATTGTTCTTCTACAAAAGGTACAATACAATTATTTAAATAGAACAAAAAAGAAAGAAAAGAAACTCAGAAATGGAGTAGAATTTGGGAAGCTAAGTTTTAGGAGCTGCAGCATTCATTTCTGGATTTTCATGTCGGTTTGGTTCATTTTACCTGGAGACAATTTTTTCAATAAATGCAAAGCACTAGAGGACACGTCGGGTTTAAACCCAGTTACCTGTGCGTCTCTGATGGTTTTCCCCTCTGACTGGAAAAGAGACCCGACCTCTTTGTATAATCTGCAATTATACATACATAGCCTTTGCTAGTCTATACAGATGACACAAAAGAGAACAGGAATATGACTATTTACAGACCATGGATCTCTCTTCTGCGTCACCATAAATCTTTTATAATATGTACATATTTTCATTGTCCATGAGCAGACTCAGTTGGCCTGAGCGATGCGGGAGTCTGAGCCGATGAAGTTGAGCATCGTCTGGACCAACTCTGGCAGATCGTAGTCGTGCTTCCAGCCCCAGTCATTGCGGGCGTTGGAGTCATCAAAGTTCATGGGCCAGCTGTCAGCTATGTAAACAAAAACAAGATTACACAATATTTTGCACCATTTATTTTGATGATGTTTCTGAGTGTAGATTTATTGGCTCATACCTATAGCCTGTCGTACAGAGTCGATCTCATATGTGACCTGAAGGTCAGGAAGCTGTTTCTGGACCTCATTTGTGAGTTCCTCTGGAGTGAAGCTCATGGCGTTGATGTTGTAGGTGCGCATACTGAGTGTTTCCGTTGGCGCCTCCATCACCTCCAGCGTGGCCCGCAAACAGTCATCAATGTACATCATGGGAAGCCGTGTATCTGGCTTTAGGTTGCACTCAAACTTGCCATTCTTGACGGCGTCATGGAAAATCTGCACAGCATAGTCTGGAGAAGCCAAAAGAAACAGACTTTCATGACTCACTGCTGTTTTTTTTGGCCAGCAGCCTCAGCTGGCTGTAACAGTAAAACTGTAACAGCTGTAAAATAACTTTCAGGTTTTAACATGTGACTTTAGGCAGTAGGAGGTGTGGTTTAAATGGCTGGCTGGCATTGGTGCAGGCTATCAGTATATCTAAAAATACTCAAAGTGAACACCCCCGTTCTGAGCATGTGCCCGTTGCATAACTTCATTTATGTACACGAGCAAGGTCATCTGTGGCAAAAACACAGATGGTGCAGAGCGCACCGTACCTGTTGTGCCACCGCCGGGCTGAGAGTCTGCAGAGATGATACCAGGGTACCGCAGACAGCGGAAGTCGAGGCCATAGCGGTGGTGGTAGTACTGCAGAAAAAGAATTCTGGGTATATTAGCATTCTGAGTGAACAGTACTGAAAATACTGAAATAAGTGTGACCCGTGTCTTACCTCTCCCATAAGCTCCGCGTGGACTTTAGAGACGCCATAAATGGTACGTGGTCTCTGCACACAGAGGTCAGGAGTGGGGTTTCGAGGTGAAGTTGGTCCAAAGGCACCGATGGTGCTGGGCACAAAGAGCCGAAGCCCGTGTTCTGCTGCAATGTCGAGGATGTTGTGTAGTCCTACAGAAAAAAAAAAAAAAAAGATTTTCATTTTCTGCCCAAAAGGAATCAAAAGTTAAGCTATTGTAATAGTAAGATAAAAGTAGTTGAGAATAAATTTCTGTTTGATAGCTGAATGAAATTCTAAACATTTTCCAGGTAAAACTTTAACAACATCCATTAAAAGTACTTTAGGTGGGAACGAAGTAGTTTATTATGAGAAGTATGAAGAATGTTAAATTTAACTGTATTGTCTAAGGCCCCGTCCACACTACTACGTTTTCGTTTAGAAACGGAGACCTTTTGCTACGTTTGCACCTCCCGTCCAGACTAAAACGGCAAAAACGAAGACCTAAAACAGAGAAGTTTAGAAACACTGTAGACCCGTTTTGCATCTCCGGAGGGCGTTTTAGTGAAGACGGGACAAAACGGTAGCCTGGTAATACCAGACTCTGCTACTTCACTTTGCTTCGTAGACAGAGTCTGGCATAGCATAATAGAGAAGTGTTTTCTCTCCCACTAGGGGGCGATTTCTGAAGTTTAAAATCATTGGTTACCCGTAAGCCAATCAGATAAGTTTGTTTATGACGTATGTTATGCGGCGACACAGCCGTATCGAACCACAGACATCATGCATCGAACTCAAATCTATGATCAAACTTCCACTGTAAACACTTGATGCGAGCGAAATACCGAAGTGAACATGGCTGTAAACGACCTTTTTGATCGGTGATTGATGTAATAGAATGACTGCTGCACTTGACAGGGCGCTAACAAGCAGAGAGAGAGAGAGAGAGCGAGCGAGCGAGCGAGCCCCGGCCGCGCGCGCACTATCACGTCTTCGAGCGCTGTCTTGCTCTCTCTCCCTCGCAAATATTAATCAAAATCAATCGACTAGTAAAAGGTCGGAACACCGCAGTTTCACGTGGAGCATTTGGAGATTTTTAGAGATTAGAGACTCTAGGAACAACATCTCAAAGAACAACATCTCAACACTAAATTATAAAGGCCTGTCTCATATAACTTTAGACGCCTGTCTCAAATACAAGCCGGTGCAGTTCGACGATTTGGGCAAATAAAAGCCCGGGCTATTATTTGAAGTTTTACGGTATTTAAGACCTGGAAAAGAAAGGAGACACTGACCTGTCAAAAGGCTCCCCAGTTTCTCGCTGACGATCGGTAATAAACTTTTCCCAAAGGGAGTAGGGCCACAACATCACCTCCATTCAAAATGTTTAATACACACTCTTCTTGTTCGGGCTTCAGTTTGCTAATGCTTGGAATATTCTCCACAACAGAGCGAATTGAATCCGTGTCTCACTATCCGCGGTCGTTTTCGATTTCTCTGACCTAACTCTTAAACTCGGCGCTTGGCGAGTACGTCACGGCTTTCAGCCCGCCTTCTGTTTGCTGATTGGCCCGGCTGTTTTCAGGCCGGTGGAAAACAGAAAGATAGGCTGCTATCTCAGACTGACTACAGGAGTGAAATGAAATTAGCGGAAGTAGGAAGTCTGACGTAGTCAGGCTAACAAAACGGAGGACTTTAGAAACGATGACGCAGACGCTCGCGCTCGGCTCTCTGATTGGGTGTCATAAGTCATGGCGTATCCTTCCCTGATGCTATAATGTTAAGGAGGCAAGCTATTATTCCAGCGATCTGTGACAATTCCCGTGGCGTGTGCAGCAGCGGTATCGACCGTACATGGAGCGTCGGTTTTGGGTTAAGCCGAGAAGAAGCAGCGCATGGGATCATTTTATCAATGAAGTTGTGGTTCCTGAGGAATGGTGTTTACACCGGCACGCGCATGCCCAGTGTAGGTGAATGGTCACGTGATTCGCGTTTTCAGTCGTTTTAATGTGGACGGAGATCGTATTCGTTTTAATTCTCCGTTTCTAAACTAAAACGCAGTAGTGTGGATGGGGCCTAAATGACTATCAGCCACTAACAAAACATGGTAAGGCACTGCATTGAGTTCAAGTTTTCTACAGTCTTACCTGTGATGTTGACTGCTCGTGCCAGTGCCACATTAGATTCCCCGACAGCACTTAGAAGAGCACTGTAATGCACTAACCAGGTGATCCTGTTATTTACTACAATCTCTCGCAAGTTCTTGTAGTCCAGAATGTCAGAGTAGATAAAGGGTCCTGTGTGGAAGAGGTTAAGAACTGTTAATCGATACGTCAGCACTTGCGTGATCTGTTAAAGCTCTATGCTTTGAGTATTGTTTAAAAAAAGTTTAACAGACTGATAAGGGGAAAAAATACGTTAATAAACTATTAAAATAAATGCAAATCAATTCTCTAAGCTACTAATTATAAGAGATTGTACAGAACAGGTCATTAACACCACAACTTAATTAGCATTTCTTTACTGATTTAAATTACCTTCACATGGAAATTATCCCTTACTCAACTACATTTGGCAAACATCTGGTTTAAATGAATATGTTTATGTAATTTAATATCACAGCCTTTCATTTAAGATGAACAAAAGACGTACCACTGTGAAATACGTTGCTCGGTGGTTTCCTGATATCTGAGAGGATCACATTGTTTTTTCCAAATCGCTTCCTATAAAACAGGAATAATTGTGTTATATTCGTTTTTTCATGCAAATGCATCTATAATGCAAAACTGAACACATTTTTTCCATGTAGTACTGTAACATACATACCTTAAGAGTTTAGCAAGCCCAACCCCAAGTTGCCCGAGGCCACCTGACAGAGAGAGAAACAATTTAATGATCAAATATTATGCAAAAAACACAGTAGGGGAGTCAGGAACCACCTTTCTTAAAAATAAGCAAAACATGGTGATCAACATGTGAGAATTACACAAGTCCCAACTTTTTAAATAATAATACAATTTAAAAAAAAAAATGCATTAATCTAGTCGTTTTCATACCTGTGATGAGAACTTTGGGGTGGTCCGTCTCAGAGAAGGACACAGAATGAAAGCTGGCATCAGATCCAGAGGTGACCTGACGCGGGGAGAAGCTGATGTTGCGTATCGCCACAGTCAGAGACTGACATCCACACGCAGGGGTCAGCAGGGCCTGCTTTGCCACCTTACTAAGGGCTCTGAAGACTGGCATAATTGGTTACCTGCAAAAACAAAAGGATAGACAGGCGATGAGACATCACATAATTAAATGAATGAGTATTCAAAGAATAGTTCACCCTAAAACGTGAACTGTCATCATTTACTCCCTATCGTGTCCTTCCAAACCTGAATGACTTTCTTTCTTCTGTTGAACAATGATGATAGCCTCAGTCACCATTCACTTTCAGTGGATTTTCCCCCCTCCATACAATGGAAGTGAAAGGTAACTGTCATTTTGCCTAAAGTCTTTCTTTCTTGTTCCAAAGAAACAAGTCATTCAGGTTTGGTAGATAGTGGAAGATTTCGGGTCAAAAATCGAACATTCTTACTTCAAGCTATTTCCAACTTAATCACATTAAGGAACAGAATAGCCAATTTACCCACGCAATATACACCGGTATCCAAACATTAATGAACCCTAGTGTAATGCATCTCAAAGATCATCCTTTTAAATTCATACAGTAAACGTGAGAATACAGCTTGTCATCGTCGAAATTCTTACCTTTCAAATGTGGTAGGAACTAAAGGAAGATGTAATTTGAGTGCATTTATACGGCCCCGCCTTCGTCGGCAGCCAATCAGCACGCAAGACCTGAGCGCGAGCGCTGCTCTGGCACCACGCCGAGCACGGGGGGCAAGATGCCGAGCACATCCTTCAATTCAACCTCTAAAGACCTCATTGTGCCAAGTTCTGCTCGTGTTCCCCGTTTTGCCGAATAATACAATGACACACAATCCGAGCCTTAGTATCAGCCGGTTTGATCTTGAACGGAAAGGTCAGTCAGCCCTTCTGGGAATTTAGATCAGTTTAGGATGTAAAAGACTTGCTTTTTCAGTCAACCCTGGGTTGTCTTGTTACAATTTTGTCTTGTAGACATGCTTAGAGATTGTAAACCCGGTATTAAAGTTCTTGTTTGGATATTTATAAGGATACAGCACGCGGTCCGTATTTAAATGCTTGCCCATCTGTAAGTTACCCAAAAGTCGCCACGTAGACCCGCTCTGGTCTCTTTAAGTAGCAGTATTCACATGTCATACAGCCAAAATAATACGCTCACTTCATAACCACTTTACCCGTCTACTGCCGCTCTTCGACATTTTTATCCGTTTCACTCCGACATGGAGACTAAACTCTGCGCGTGAATATTTCAAGAAATAAGCACTGTGGAAGTTCTTGATCTGTTGCTAAACAACTCGCTGTTATCTAACACTCGTGGTTAAAAACTAGCATTTAGCGGTAAGGGGACTGAAGTGATGTGCAATCGTTACTACTGACAGACTAGCGGCTCTGTGTGAAGAACGTGACGAGCAAACTCACGACGACACCCTATGAATGAACATCTTAAAATAACGAGCACATCAGGATTCGGATATTCTGTTTCACGTGAACAATCGTATTTTGTCAAACACTAAAGGGGAGTCTTGCGATGAAACGATGAATGAATAAAGGACGATCATATATTGAGCGTCATTGTAGGCCTACAATCACATAAGATATTTGCAGAGATCTTTAAGACAAAGTAATTGGATTGAAAGGTTCAAAGCGATTCAACAGAGTGTGTATCTTTCTAGTCAAGGCCATAGGAAGCTTGCGTATAAGGTTATAGTTTCAATCAATTTAAAAGCAAAACGCAATAGATTTCAGTAAATGAATTCACTCACCTATTGACAAATAAGATTTAACTGTTAGAGATTTGGCCAAAAAAACGTGCTTTTCTGGTCGACGCGAGCAGCTTTCTTTATCTGGTTTTCCGTCACTGACGCTTCTTTCAGTATCTTCCAGTATTGCATCAGCCCACCGAGGAGGTTTTATATCCGCAGCACGAGAGGCTTTCAAGAGAAGCCGGCTGCGCTCTGATTGGCCAGCACTGGAGGTGAGGTCCTGGGCACGCCCCCTTGACGTCTGTAGAACTGAAACATGACGACTGACGGTCTTCTTCAGGGCTGCACATGTTCAACCCACCTCTCACGACGAACGCAGTCAACGGGACCTTTGATTATGAGATGGGGGTGGAAAGTGAGTGTCTGAAATCTCGTGGTAAAGATTGGAATAGAACATTTTTGTATTTCTTGTAACATATTCTGTATTCCAATATGGAGGACCAAACAAATAATGATCCAATGAAAATGTTCTTTCACTAAATTTAGTAAGAAAATCGTTTATTCTTAAACATGTTAAATACTATTAAAAGTCAGCATGAAACGGAAGCTGCTGTAACTTTGAAGGCTTCTCAAGCAACTGAAACAAGAAAAAAAATGTAGGGCGGGACTTGATTTTGTCCATCGTGATTGATTGGATGGTTGTGGTTTGCTATTGCTGTGATGTCATGTGAGTGACAGGTTGCCCCGCCCTCACACCGGTAAACACGTCATCAGAAGAGATTTCTGCCAATGCTTGGATGACAAGTCAGAGCTATTACAGGTTATGGTCTGCCACACACCATTAATATGATTATGTTTTCCTGTGATGCTTCAAGGCCATTTCCTCTAAAAACAATCAATCAAATCTTTTCCCTGAAAATCCATTAAAATCTCAATTGCATCACTCCAGGTGTATTTATGACGCTTCTCAATTTAAGAGATCAATACTTGGACAGAGAAAGGATGACAAATCTTCCTCTTTCCACAAGGTTAAAAAGCATCTTCCACAGAACAAAATAGTGAATGAGTAACTCAAAGTGACACACTTTTAGGCTTGTGAGCGGTGTTTGCCAGTGGGGTTACTTCAGGTCTGCTACCGTCTCTGTGAACCTAATGTGCCTATTAGACATTGTTTTTACAAAATTAAAAGCAAAATAAATTTAGTACATGCATTATTTCCAAACATTGCAAAAAATCGTTACTGATCATCTTCACAGCTTAAAGGAACATGCCTCGAAACATGTTTTTTTTAAATAGGGGTTATTCACAGTCTCCCCTACATCTAGGTGGGCAAACGCATTTTTGTCTTAGTGCATGCATGCATTGTCTTAGTCTGGCAGCGCTAGCTTAGCATAATGAATGGAATCCTTTGTTGCCGGATAGCATGTCGTGAAAAAAATCTTGTGGCCTGCGTATTCACAGCGAGTACAAATAGCAATGCAGATTAAGACTAGGCGATTTCCTAGGCATATGGACTATATGGGGGAGGGGGAAGCACAGGCAAATCACTGCTACTTGGGTGCAGAGATATCACGCAACACCTGAAATCCCCCAACTTCCGTCAACATACAGGCGTGAATATTAGCTGGCTATTTTTCCTACAGTAGACATAGTGAATGGCGATGAACATGGGAGATTTTGTAAGAGACGAAGAGGGTGACTTCTCAGACAGTCAAGATCCAGAACCATACCTCTACGAACCAGAGTTTTCAGAAGAGGAGCTGAGAGACAGGAGGAGGAGGTTGCGATCGCTCAACAGCCTGAGGACATGAGGATGAGAGCCAACACAAACTGGTGGTGCGAGTGTGGGGGAATATGCCTATGCCGACTGAAATAGAGTGTCTGTGCTGTGGAGAGTGGGACAAGGTACTGCCATCGATGACCAGGCTCAACGTGTCATATCAAGATGAGCGTGCCTGCAGTTGTGTCACAGCAACCTAATGGCGCTTTTCCACTGCATGGTTCGGCTTGGTACGGTTCGATTCGGCGCGGAACGGTTCGGCTCGCTTCGCTTTTCCACTGCGTGGTACGACTCGGTACGGCACGGTTCGCTTTAGCGCGGTTGCTTTTCCACTGCAGTTAGTACCCCTTCAAAGTAGGTGGGACTGATCGTTACACTGTTTGTAGGTCCGGTGATAGCCGTGTGCGGCTAAGAGCTGAGCTACTTGGAACACCTTTTCATTCCGTTTTGCCCCCGCTCCTTGGCAACCAACGAGAGGAACGTCTGCACCTCAACCACGATTCAGCCATTTCTTTTTTTTAAGTTTTGATCTCTTTTTTTTCAAGAAAGTAAAACACAGGTGCTACCGCGTTGGCTGTTGTCTACTGGTTATTTAAATCTAGCGGGTTTAGTGTCTCGTGTCGCAAATCCAATGACGCTGGTAGTGACGATTCTGTCTGACCAATCAGTGATCTGCAGTGTTTCACGTCACATTTTAGTACCGGTACGGTACGCTTGGAACCTCAACAGACCAGGTACCATTTAAAGCGAGCCAAAGTGAGCCGTACCGAACCGAACAGTACCGTACCATGCAGTGGAAAAGCGCCATAACTTGCGTGATATCTCTGCGCCCAAGTAGCAGTGCTTCGCCTGTGCTTCCCCCCATATAGTCCCAAGTCAATATCTGCCAAGGAAATCGCCTAGTCTTAATCTGTATTGCTATTTGTACTCGTTGTGAATATGCAGGCCACAAGAAGAAATTCGTTTTTTTTAATTTTTTGGATCACTTTTTCTCACAACATGCTATCCGGCAACAAAGGATTCCATTCATTATGCTAAGCTAAGCTAGCGACGGCGCTGCCAGACTAAGACAATGCATGCACTGAGACAAAATGTGTTTGCCCACCTATCTAAATATAGGGGAGACGGTGAATAACCCCCATTTCAAAAAACGGTGGCGTGTTCCTTTAAGAGGTCCCGTATAAGGGGCACTTGAAACTTGAGTACACGTATTAGGCCCGTCCCCCAGGAAGCACTGCATGTTCCTGATAATGAGCAGGGAAAGCACACATATGTTTATGTGATGAGAGATATGGTGCTTTACACATCCAACGGTTGCATATGTAGCATAAGCATATGCAATGTAAAACTATCATGTGTGACAAAAAATGACAAACTTTAATACATGTTGAAGTCCTACAGTGTATATATATATATTTATTTTTAATTTATTTAAACTATATATTCTAGAA
Organism: Chrosomus eos; assembly: GCA_036326025.1. NCBI lineage: Eukaryota > Metazoa > Chordata > Actinopteri > Cypriniformes > Leuciscidae > Chrosomus > Chrosomus eos. Next base: position 17,118,920 of record CM070829.1, read on the forward strand.
TAGATCCCACTTTGTTTGCTTTTTTCTTTGTAGCACATGTACTATCAGTGATTAGTCCTTATCGGTCATTATCACTTTGCACTGATAAGATGCTGAGTCAAACTGACTACTGTAGTATTCAGTCTGACTACTGAAACTGATTACTGTGACTCTTATAGATGTCAGTTTAAATATGAAAACACCACAAGGCTGTACATTAAACAATCTTTTAATGCCCACAGAACATCATGACCTTCAGTGTAACATTTGATCAATATTGCATTTTGTAAAGCAAGGCATGACACTATACAGCCACTTATAAGACAAATCTTAATGATGTATGTCAGTTGATGCTACTGAAGTGCCAGAATGAATTAATAAAAAATGATTAACTTGTGCACATGTATAAAAAACCAAAACAACAACAATAACAACTGACTATCCAGTATCAAAACCTTAAACAAAAACACATTCATAATTGCAGCAGTCTATTTGATGATAAGAACCCACTGGAATATTAAAATGACTTTTATATGCAACGGGAGTCATACATCATAGATTTAAATAGTCACATATTTACGAAACAAATGGTTCCGAAAACCTTAATGGCACAAATATCTTGATTTATTGAGAAATTATTTGTCTATCCTCTAGTCTAGATGAACATGCTCAAGTCATTCATGGAGAACTGAAGGGAATGAAGTGCTTTTGTTCACAATGGAAAATGCAATGATCCCAGTGGGCTTTATTTTTAGATGTTCCCAAACAACGGCTTTGTGTATCCTAATAAAGATCTTCATATTCACACACACACACACACACACACACACAAAAGGTTCTGAAGGTTGTGGATGAAGATTTATGACACATTATTTTGATTAACAATATCTCTAACACAAATTTGTCTTTTTAACAAAATGCTAAATATGATTACTCTATACAAATATGTATATTACCCGTGAACAGAAGATCTTACATGTGTAAAGCAAACAGTGCCACTTTTGGCAATCTCTTATTTATGTGGCCAGAGTTATGGATCATGTAAGACTATGTAAACCACCAGTGTTATATTGAAATGATATTTCCAGCATCTCATAGTCAGTCTCTAATTCTTTCCCTTTCAAACCAGCTGTTTTATAGCTGCATTGTCTATTGCACTTTGTGACAAATGACTAAAAATGAAAAATGGCACATCAGCAGTCCCTTTTCTTTGAGAATGTGTAAACCACAGCACCCAATTTACAATATCTAGGGAAATTACATAACAACCAGCTAATCAGTTCAAAGTGTTTAAATTGAACAAGCAATAATAAGGACGAGTGCGGCATAGTGTTTGAGGAAGAAAACTACAATGATATACTAATAGAGCATCAGATCTATTGGCGATAGAGTAGAATCCATTGGAGACCAGTGAAATATGTTAATGTGAATAAAGTTGAGCAGTGGAATCATAAGGAAAGAGTACGGTTAGAGGGAGCAGTGTAAATACATGTGCGTAGGACTCATTTCATTCTGTTGATGTCCTACTGTGTCTGCAGTGGGCTGTCCTCCGTCTCCAGCTGGGCCAGCTGTCTCCGCAGACTGTTCACTTTGTTCTGCAGCTCCTTGTTGTACTCTATAATATGGACCATCTCCTGATAGGCCTCATCCAAACACTTTGTGGAGCGATTCCAGCGAAGGAATATCCCTATAGAGAAAACAAGACCAAAGTAAATCTGTCACAATGTGCCTGAAATGTGATTATATATTCTTGGGTCGCTGATCAATGAACTTTTCTAGCATTTACTCAGCTTGGCGTCGTGGCCACAATACCACCTCGGGTGTGTAATATTTTCTAATAATTTAATGTCTTCATTTACCCCTTACTTTGCAACTTCAACATTACAAATGTGTAATTACAATTTAGTAAACTTAAAATATATTACCTTTAAATGTATTATCAAATAACACTGCAGTTAAAATGATAATAAAGTACTTTATGTGTGCTTTAGTATATTATTAAAATAAGTGTACATGGGATACAAATAAGCACACTTTTTAAATGAACTTTTAGCAAAGCCATGCCATAACTCAAGGTTTTACATAAGGAAATGACTGGAATCTTTGTCGCCACACCCATGTTTCTAAGCACACGTAAGCTGATAGTCTTAAATGATGTCAGCAGCAGAGCAAACTGGTCAATACCCACCCAACTGTGAAATTAACATTAGATTAGTTGTATCTCACAGGACCTTGAAGCTTAAATTCTTTGGGCACAAGTCCTCCCATACTTTCGATTATTGCTCAATGCAAAGGCGTTTCAGATCCCATATTTTAATATGGCCTACCTTTAAAATAAATAGTTTATATACATTATATAGTATACATAATCAGTTAGTTTCATTTCATAGTTTAGATGACTTATTCTGAAGCGAGGAAAATACTATTAATAAAGAACGAGTCGGTGTGTCCAAATGTTTGACTGGTAGTGTATATGAAAGGTCTAAACATATCTGTGAGTTGTATGAGAACTGCTCATGTGACTGAAAGTGAACCCCCATAGCACTAAACTCCGTGTCTGCTTGGCTGATTTTCATGAAAGAGTCCCTTTCACTGCACCTTTAAAATAGAGGCATGACAGGTTCCAGAGGTGACGACTAAAAAAAAATGACAGGCACAGAGGTCATCGGGGTTGAATCATTGTCACACTTGTGAATTTCACGTGACGTAGTATGCATCCACTGAAAGGCCTAAAACAAGCATTACTGAAGTAGAAGTTGCTTCTTTAATGCTTAAAAATATCTTAAACATGACCGGCGGGCGAGTTTTCCTGAAACTAATTAAAATTTCAACAGATCTAAATGGATCATTAAATTCAAAATAAAATGATCTGGGAAATTTGGCACATTTTATCTAATCTGTCAAGAACACCACCGTCTTTGCCTTAACACACGAAACACACACAAAAAATAATAATTGCAGCAGACAACAGGTGTGTTCTTTACAATTTTCAGTAATTAATTTAAATAAAATTATATTAAAATATAATTATTTTAAATAATAACTTTTAATTAATTACATATGGTTATTTACATACAATTTTTGTAATTTTAAATAATTGTATTTAAACTTTTTAAATAACATATAGTTTATAGTTTAAAATAACAAATAGCGTAAAGAGGATGGCTTTCATTTTCATGGAAAGTTTGTTAAACATGGTTTTGAAGTGTCACTACATATTTTCACAAGATATCTATAGGTTTCTACATCATGGAAGAATGGTGACATACTATGTCACCACCATTTGGTTACTGTCATTTCAAAACACACAAGGATCTCACAATCCACATGTTGCACATCCAAAGTGTCAGAAATATAGCAGAAATATAGCTAAAGCACCAAACAACACGTGACTGCCACCTACAGGTTAACTGGGTAAACACATGGTGTCATGATATAATATTTTGTGGCACTCACCCTCCCACAGCAGCAGGCTCTGAGGTGCCACCGACGGCCAGATGACTAGGTTATTGGGCTCATACAGTGGGTTGAGAAATCGCTCCAGCTCCTGAGGACGGTTCACCCATGACCACAGAGACACGGTTTTCTGAGACAGCTGCAGCTTCACCCTGAAACATTACACAGAAAGTACTAAGCTTACATTTACACCCAAACTTTACAGGAAAGTTTAAGTTATGAGGAGCCAGACACATCCAGCCATTGCCATCCTTTATCTCAAATAAGCAAACAAAAAGCCTTTCACTAATTCTACTCTTCAAGCTTAACTCTAACATAAACCTTTTGAGCTTCTTACATAACAAATAGTCAGTACTCATATATCACAAGCAACACTCTAAATAATAAAGAACCTTTCAGTGAAAAGCCCTTTTTTCTTTGTGTAAAGAACACTTTACAAATCTAAACAATCTATTGTGGAATAAAAAGGTTGCATGGATGTTAAATCTTCTTTTTGGAACTAAACCCAAACCGAACCAAAATGAAACCTGTCCTCTGGAGTCTAAAGGCCAGATTTATGTCATCACACACTATTCATTGTCAGTAAATGACTGTAACAAACCTGGACATTTTGAAATGTGATGCACATTTTAGCAATAAGTGGAAAAGCATTGCACAACACATTTACCAAAACATCCTGCTCAGAATAAGAAACAAACACAAAAGGGTCACGGCCAGCTACAAGCGGACCTCTGTTGACGTAGGAGTGTTGACAGAAGAGGTCATGACCTCTGCTCCTGAACGTATCTTTCCATACAGATCGAATTACAACCTGCCAACCTATATGTGTAACAGAGTGTACTTGAAAACGTCAAGTGCAAAATATAGCCCTATTCTGAATGCCAACCCTAGCAGTTCTCCTCTGAATCCACACTTTAGAGATGGTCAACTTCAGAATAATAAAATGAGTTTGGCGTTTAGGACAGGGCCTGTGTTGGCTAGTTAGAAACTAGGGTGATGTATCTGGGATTGTAGAAACAACGTTTTTACAAGAAGGTTATATGTGATGTAATAGAGGAAATGAGATGTATGTGAGAATCTGTAAATGGAGGGGAACACTAACCTTTCAGCCACTCTGTTTCCAAGGAAAGTGCCAAACTGTGAGGCATAGGTGTGCTCAAAGAGCATGATCAGGAAATTCTCATTGAACTGGAAGGAGCAGGGGAACTGCCGCAGGATCTGCCACACACAGTCCAGGAAGAGCAGGAACACGGGCGCTTCACTTCGAGGCTTCCCGTTTGAGTATGCAGACTGTGCACAGCGCTGCTGGAATGGGTGACCGGCCTGGAGGTATAAAAGGATTTCATACATCACTGATAATAATCATTTTTTTATCAAATAAAACCACTAAATTCCACATACCCTAGTTCCCTATTGTTAATCAGAATATCATTGAATTCAGCAGTAGCAAAGGTGTTGATTCTCTACAAACTGACACTGATATGCCACTATGTAATAAGACGTAACATTATGAAATGCATCATAATTTGTCCTACAATGTTTTTCAAGAAACATAAATGTACATGCATATTATCATTCAGACATTAAACAAATATAATACAAAGCAAAATGCTGACCATACATTATCGTTCAAAAGTTTGGGGACACTAAGATTTTTTACTGTTTTTAAAAGTCTCTTATATTCAGCAAGGCTACAATTATTTCATAAAAAATACAGTAAAATTTTATATATTTTATTTTTTAAAATATATTTTATAATGTCATTTATTCCTGTGATGGTGAGTTTTCAGTGTCACATGATCCTTCAGAAATCATTCTAATATGCTGATTTGCTGCTCAGAAAATATTTCTTATTATTCTTATCATTATTATATCAATGTTAAAAACAGTTGTGCTGCAATTTTTGTGGAAACCATGATACTTTTTAAAGATTCTTTGAACAGAAAGTTCAAAAGAACATAATTTATTTAAAAATATAAATATTTTGTCACATTATTATTGTATTTACTGTTCAATTTAGTGCATCCTTGCTGAAAAAAAAAATGTTTTACACAATAAAATCCATAAATTAAAAAGCTCTTTTTAAACATGTAAAAACTAAAATTCACTCACTCTCTCACTCTCTCTCTCTCTCCACACACACACACACACACACCACACACACACACACACACACACACACACACACACACACACACACACACGCTACTTTTATGGAAAGAATAGTGTTAAACAAAACTAAATAAGCAACATACGTTCTTTCAGCTTGATATTTATTTCATGTAATATTTTTTTATGCCAAAAAATATATATTTTAAAGACTGAATATACATGTACACTTATAGAGTGTAAATAGTGCATAGCCATTAATCAACTGTTTTTTTCAGTGCATTCAGGGAATTTCAATGGAGAGAGCTAGAATGATTTTGTCAGTGGGAGAGCCTTAGAAATGGCCGACCCCTGGGAAACTAGGGAGCAGATTGAAACAAATCAGGCACATCTGAATAAAATAAAAGAGTTTTCCTGGTAACCTCCCTCACCTGTAACCACTCTCGCTCGATCAGCGCCTCAAAACCACGGATGGTTCTGCATGCCGGATCGAGAATAATCTGGGCGAGAGACGTCACCTGCAGTGTTGAATCAGTGCCCTCCGTGCCATGAACCAGAACTGACGCCCCTTCCCTGCAAAACACCACAAATAACACACATTACACATTATGAAAATGACTTAAGAGAGAAAAGAGACACACGGATGTTAAGCACTTCCTCCGATCCCAGTTTGAAATTGCACTCAGTTTGAGATTATTTAGCACACACATAGTGCTACAAACCTGATAATGAACAGTATGCCAAAAAAGCGTTTAAAACAGCAGTACTGGTGGTATAAACATAATGATGATTACAGCATGACAACAGCAGTAATTAACACCACAACAAGCTTTGCAACAAATGTGGTGAGAAACAGGGTGGCAGCAGCTTTTGTAATTAACTTAGAATAGAGCTAAAACAGTAATTAACACAGCTGCACAGTATGGCATAAGCAGATCTGTCTGTGGTGTAATGGGTCTGTGACAGGAACAGACAGACGTATGAACAGATGTACCTGTCAATGCACTGTGCAGCCAGGCAGGCCGTGGTGAGGATTTCCTTGACATGACTCTGCCAGTTGGAGGCTTCGAGTTTACTGAGCCAGCGGTCCATGCTGTGAGACTGATCATTGCACGCCTCCACCAGCTTTATCAGACTCTCCTGCAGAACATTAGACCTGTGGGAGAACAGCTGTCAGATTATAGTCCCAGTTACAGAACTCATTTGTGCAGCTGTGTTTGCCTGCTCACAAACGATATGCTTCAGCTCTGAATTGGCATTTTAGCAGAAATATATGTATTCTTTCAGGCATATGCCTAAAAGATTGTAAATAACAAGTGATAAATGTACAGTCTCAGATGGTCCATAGTTTGTTCATTGACTGTCTGATGCATATTGATCACATAATTGAGAAGTACTTTGGCAAAGTCTAATCTGACTGGCTGACTTATGGAAATGGTCACTGGATTTGCTAAAGTTTGTCATCAAAGTTAAAAATGCAATGGAACAGGAGAGAAAATTGAGTTATTTTTTAGATTATGCATAATTTACTATGTCAATTCAAAACAAGATCTTATTGTGAACGATTCATTCGTGTACAACATATATTTACAAAATAGCTGAAAAAATTATGAATTTTAATTTTGTGAGGACTTACATTTTTTTTGACATAACATTTTTGAAAGATACTTTTTGTTTAAAGGGGTCATATGATGCTATTTTAAAAGTTCATTATTTGAATTATTGGGTGTAAAGGAATAGGTTACCATGCTTTAATGTTCAAAAAACATATTTTTCACATACTGTACATTATTACTAGCCTGGATGCCAGCCCGAACCCCGCCCACAACATTTTTTGGTCGGGAAGTTCGGTCTGGACTCGATCCATTGAGGAGTAATTATGATCGGTTCAGAAATCGTCGGGCCAATCAAATTGGCAGGGCGGGCTTTATACGATGATGGACAGATGATCTGCAGTTACGTAATCATCACGTCATCAAACGTATTTCTTTCAAAAATTATTTTCGTGTTCGCAAGTACTCAGTGAATCCTTAAATTATTTTTGCAACACCGGCAAAGATCGTTAACACTCATTTTTAAAAAAATACTTTTTCCAGAGTGAGTGCAGCTGAGTTCTGTTGACAACTATGCCTCGCTCAACATACCTCACTTACTGCGTTGCTCTGATTGGTTGTAGGTCTATCCAATTGAGTGCAGAGTTGTTGTTTTTTCCTGGTTCGGTTAAGACACGTCTCATAATCAAAGCCCTATGGAGCAGTATCAGATTAACATTTTTTTATGGCGTTTCCGCGTCGGTGTGCACACTCACTTTGGCGCCCTTTGTTTAGTCACGAGGCGTTAAACGTCGGCGAATATCGCATGCGAAATTCATCCCGGTGCGAATAGGCCTTTACTGTATCAGTTCGAGTCCGAGTCAGCTTCTAAAAATGTGGATGATCAGAACCAACTTGACTTGAGCAGAACATTTCACAGCGATAAATAGTCTTTGTATATAGCCTTCGGTTGAAATTGCATTAAATCGGTTGATTTAAGTTTCAGCGACTTGCGTTTGTTATTGCTTCAATAAAGCGGCAAAAGCATCAAGCGACTTTGTCAGTACTAGTGTGCGGTAAACGTCCAGCTGCTCAAATGCTCTGACTGCTGGATGACCGCACGGTTTAATCAGGCAGCCGTTTCATCGCGTGCCTTTTGGTTGTTGTTCCCCAAGTGCTCCACTAAATAATAACAGTGCTTAATATGTTGGGACGTGGTGGGGTTTTGTTGATCTCCTGATGGCTTCACAGCCAATCACTTGCTCGGGCCCTAGGGCTTCAGCCCCGCCTTGCCATATTGTTAATGCGGCCCTGGAAGTAACACAATATACCGTTTATACCCGAATATAAGACGAGGTTTTTGTCCTAAAAATAGGCTGAAAAATGAGGGGTCGTCTTATATTCGCGATATAGACAAAATCACGGGGGAAAAGTGAGAAAGCAGGAGAAAACAGTAGACCCGCCAACACAAGCTCAAGGTAGTGTGGGGCAGGCCCCGCGGTGCGCTTCAGAAGAAGAGAAATACCGGTATGCTCGTTTTGGATGCATCCCGCGGACACTTGACGGAGCCCGTCAAAACTCAGTTGCGGAAAATGAACGGCGATCTAATGATCATACCCGGGGGGGATAATCTGCGCAAGAGGTAGGCTGAGTGGCTCCTGTCAGGCGTTCACTCACTGACGCCTACTGGAAACGCAAGGTCTCTCGCTCTCTCTCTCTGTGTCGTGCGTGCGCTACACCGTTTAGTTTGGAGCACATACACATACAGTAGGCTAAGTTCTGTCTCGCATGTTCGGCTCTAGTCGAGATTCCAGGAGATTTTAACTAATTTGCGGGCATCAGGGAGCCGCTATCAACATGCGGGATTTTTATAGGTTATTAATAGAACTGATGCGCACAGTGAACTGAATTGAAAACAAAAAACAGCGCCGGACAGGGGGATTAAAATCCGGACTGTCCGGCCAAAATCTGGACGTATGGCCACCCTAACCACAATTACACATACATATAGGCCTACATAATTATTGCTTTTGTGAAAAGGACGGTTATTCATTTTTGTCAGTCATTCATTCATTTCTCTCTTCAACTCATTAACAGAGTGCCCTTTATTTTGTGACAAATTAATCCAAATATTTAATGAATGATGTTACAATGTTTTTTTCCAATGAATTATCACTAGAATTTTCAAATAAAATTATTTTCTGTTGAAAACCAGATTTTTTTCATTTTTCCACAAAAGTCTCTTTCCCCCAAAAATAAGTCTGGAAAATGGGGGGTCGTCTTATATTCAGGGTCGTCTTATATTCGGGTATATACGGTAGTTAATTTTTTTTATAGTTAACTTTTTCAGGAGCAGCTTCTTAGAAAAACCAGCTTTATGACCCTCCTCGTTTATAAAGCAGTCTGCTGAGAAATGATTTGCGCAAACATGAACCGAACGCATTGACGTTGATCGTGGGGAATATTCCCTTCATAAACAAAACTCAGCCACTGCGTCTTCAGCGGTTCGGATTTAGGAACATTAAAATGACTGCTGTGTTCCTTATTACACCCAAGAACAGAACACCGGGTCACCAGGCGGGTCTGTGTTGAAACGCTGCTGTCAATCAACAATCGTGGGAGGGGCGTCCGTTTTATCTACGTCACTAAAACAAACGGCTCAATTTGAGGCAGGGGAAAACATATAAGGAGATTAAAACAAAAACACTGGATGGATTTTTACTAACCACCCGGTGAGTTGCACAGTTTTGAAAATGAACGTTAAGGGTTGTTTTAAGGATATGTTTGAGTATGCTCGTAGACAGCCACTCTGAAGCGCCCAGAGGCGATCTTAAAATAGTCAAAAAGTCGAGACAGGACCCATCGTCAAAATTTCTAAGTCCACCACTCTGGTTCTAGCCTGGTTCTACCAGACTCTCGTACATTTCATTTGTACATAGAGTCTGGCACCGCTCCATTGACAAACGTTTACTTCCTTGTAGGCGGGAACTCTATTGAAGTCTAAAACTATTGGATCTGCCCAGAGTCACTCTATCTGCCATAACCAATCGCTAACGTTTGGTCATGACGTATGTCTTTTCCCGAACCCCGTGGGAGGATGGCCATAAACACAAAACTAAGCAAAGATTGTTCTTACTCCGGCTTTAACTTCTTGATATTCGGCAGCGTTGCCACAACGGACCGAATGGCTTCACTCGCATCTTTCTTATTTTGAACTACAACTCAAAATAACGCACGAGTCGACATCAACGTCATCGTTCTCAGCCACTCCCTCTGTTCGCTGATTGGTCCTACAAAAAATTGATTTCTGGAAACCGAAGTCTACGGCACAGTCCCAGACGGAGTACTGAAGGAAAATGAAATTGAGCGGAAGTGCGTAGGAGGGCGGAGCCAGGCTACTCTGGTTCATCCAAAACACATTAAAACAATTAAAAACTTGAGGTCTTTTTAGCAAACTCAAAATAAATATACATTTTTCATTTTGTACATTATAATGTTGTGATGTCTAAATTTACTTCTAACATTTTAAACTATACATTTTTATTTTTCACATTTATTTGGATAAAATAATATTTTATATATATATATTATATTATATTATATTATATATTTTATATTGGTCATAAAAGGAAAATGATTATCAGCCAGATTATTAATATTATGCATCTCTACTATGCAGTTAGGATGGTTGTGCGAGAATAATTGTATACACACCTCTCAATGGCTTTATGGATCCTCCTCCACTGTGGGTAGTTGGCTTCCTGTTCAAATCCTCCTCCGCGAGCTTTAGCCTGCTGCGCTACCGCTATAGTCCGTGTGTCGATGATATAACCACGCTTCCCAGCGCAAAGCGTGGCATTGATCAGTTTCTCATCTTCTTTGCAACGCCGCCCATTGGTTCCTGTTAGTGGCTGCGCTGCTCGCATCATCACCTGTGGACAGCGAGATCAGGGTCTGTATTAAATAGATCAATATTTGGAAACAACATTGTCAAAGTGCATTTCTAACCATGCCGTTTTTCTTGTGGTAGTAACTGAGCATAGGGAAACGGCCACCGTGGCGGAAGGAAGCAGCTTTGCAGAGACTTTCATCATCGATGTCTTTGGGCACGGTCAGTAGGGACGGGTACGAGGGGCACACGCTGAAGTCTTTATTGACCTCACTCAGTCTCCATTCATCTGTCTGAGAGAGGACCACAGAGCTCAGGGTCACCTTTACAATTTTACAATCTTTTAAAACAGATCATTTAAATTGTAATATTATTTCACAACATTTGGAGCTGTATGAGTTTCTTTCTTCTGCTGAACACAAAAGAAGATATTTTGAAGAATGTTGTAATCAAACAGTTGACGGTAGCCAATAACTTGTTTTCCATAGTATGGAAAAAATATAATGGAAGTCAATGACTACCATCAACTGTCTGGTTATCAACATTCTTCAAAATATCTTCTTTTGTGTTCAACAGAAGAAACTCATACAGGTTTGGAACAACTTGCCTGCACTGACACTATTTGATACAAACTGAACTGAACTGGATGACGACATCAATGTTTTTCTCTATAGATAAAAATGAACTAATTTAATAATAAATTATCTTTACAACGGATCTGAATCAACACTGAACTGACTATAGATGAACAATGGCACTATTCTCTTTTAGAGCTGCTGTAGAGCCAAAATAAGCTGTTTGCATCTTTGAATCATTCTCCTGTTATCATAGTGTAGCTGCTTTGAAACAATCTGTATTGTATTTCATAAATAAATAAAGGTGACTTAAATTGACAATATTACTGTTTTACTCTGTCTTGATAAATGCAGCCATAAGAGTCTTCTTTCAAAAAACATTAAAAGACCTCAAACTTTTGAATGGTATTGTATGAAATACTAGCTGTATTTCTATTAAAATTGGATCTCAGAACATGTAATCATGAGTATTTGTTCCCTGGCTTCCCATAGAGAACAATCGGAAAAAACGAACAATGATACACTGAGAAAATGTATCACAATGTTTTTCTGATGACCTCAGTGTCAAGGCTTCCAGGGATAAAACAATACCATAGACTCCAGATCTTTGAAAGCCTCCTCTGGTATGAACAACTGCCATCCATCCTCAATGACCTCAAACAGAGGACGATAGAAGAAGGGATACATCAGGGACAAAGAGTCCAGTGTGGACAGAGCCTGAAAGATGAACCATCATAACCTTAACACTAACAGCATAAACTGGTGAGTAGAAATTAGTAGATCCTCATGTTATTATTTGTCTATTATTATTCTGCTTTATGAGTGAGTACTAATGCAGTCTTACCTCAATTGAGCTGGCAATATTAAGACACTCCTCCATCCCTGGTATGTCCAGCTGAATCACCCGCAGGTCTTTACACTTCACAATAATAGTTCCCAAGGATCCAACAAACCTGCACATATTAGGTCAGTAAGATTTTTTAATTAATAATAAAAAAAAAAAGTATGCTCACCGTGGCTGCATTCACTTGATAAAAAATAGAGTAAAAATAGTAATATTGTGAAATAGTATTATATGCGTTTCTGTCTTCTGTTAAACTAAAAAGAAGATATTTTTGAAGAATGCTGGTAACCAGACAGTTGACTTCCATAGTAGGAATAAAAATACTATGGAATTATGGAAGTCAATGGCTACCATCATCTGTCTGGTTATCAACATTCTTTAAAATATCTTCTTTTGTGTGCAACGGAAGAAAGAAACTCATACAGGTTTGGAATAACATGAGGGTGAGTAAATGATGACAGAATTTTCATTTTTGAGTGAACTATCCCTTTCAAATAACCTTTTGGTATGTCAGTGGTACCTTTTCTCAATAGAGTCAATGTTGGTATGAAGCAGCCAGAGCTCCTCAGTGTTATCCTGGCGAGAGGACAAAATGAGGTGATGTCCCGTCAGACACAGAGTTCCCTCCACGGTGGGCATGAAGGGTCGATGCAGGACCACCCCATCCGCACGAGGGGTTTTGATCAGCTCAGCAAACTCCATGATGTTTTGAGAGACACAAGAAACCTGGAAGAGTCAATGGGACATGAAACAGTGATGAATACTGTAATGCATTCGTAATATATTCATTGCGTCTTAGATTCATTTTTTTAGGTTTGTTATTGTTGTGTGATTAGCATATATTTAGTTAGGTATATGTATATAACATTCTTTTTTTTATTTAGCTAAGAAATGTCTTTGCACTGTTGATAAGAGTTTTGTTATTATTAATGTCTTGTAGAGGTGGATTTTTTTTTTATCTACTGCAGGCTGAAAAACAAGACAAGCAAAGAGACAGCAGTAAGAAAAATACCACATTCGTCTATTTCACTTGAAGGAGCATAAATCAGACATATATGTTTCTTTATAAACAATTATTGTAACATATATACAATGTATCATTGCACATTTCTCTCGGCTCGCTGTGTCATCACACTGAAATTATGACAACAGACGTCACGGGATTTGCTCGTACAAAAAAACTGTTCAAAGGCACTCGACAGAAAACCGTAAATGCAATGTAACTTGTCAAGAACAAAATGTGCATTATAAACATGTACTTAGATTAGATGACAGTAACAACAACATTCCTCTCACCAACACTTCCTTGTCTTCCACTCCTTTGTTGGATCTGACAACAGACAGCAAGCAAACGTGAAGCAATATCGCCCCCTACTGGTTTGGGTGAACGCGAGGGAGAATGAGAACATCAAAAAAATATATGAAAGCTGAATAATCATTCTCACTAAAAATAAAACCAATTGAGTGATTATTTTAATAAATATAATTTTAGAGTTCAATTCAGGTTTATAAAATAAATTGACTTCACCAGAAAGACACGATCACAAAACGTGATGATCACCATGACAATTACAACATGCAAAAGTTAAACAATGTTATACACAATACGATTGACGAGGAACAATACGGAACGAGTTATATATTTTTATATTAGGCCTTTATTTGCTTGCAAATGGGTTCCTTTTAATTACTAGGCTAAGTAAATAAACAAATAAATTGAAATGCCTAATTAAAGAAGCACTAGGTAACTTTTCAACCTTCATAATATATTTCCAAGTCTCTTAATTGTGATGGTACATCGACTTACGATAGGTTGAATGACACGTCTGCCATAGCCTGACGGGGTCTGTAGTGTTTTTAATCGTACTTTTAAACTTCGGGTTTCGGGTAGTAACCGGCGAACAAAGAGAACTACAAAATTCGACTGCTTTACGGCATATACGTCACTTCCACCACCACCCCCACTTCCTTAACATCGGACGTGCGAGCCAAATGTTATAGTCCTGGCCGAAGCAGCACAGAAAAACAAGAAAGCAAAGGTTTTATCGGAGCAAAGCAAAAAGAGAAAAAGAGAAAGTGATCGCGTTAAAGGCAGAACGAGGATCAACATTGGGCCAGCGTTTTCTCGCTGATGGCGTGAGCTGAAGGAGGAGGAGGGGTGCCTGACCGATGCGGATTTGGCTGTCATGCTTTTGGACTAGTAAGTATATTGCTTGCAAACTATCTCTTTGTTTTTTTTTTGTCTGCCTGACTATGTTATGGAAGCTATCTTATCCTCTGTTTATCTTCATGAATCAGGTAATGATTATTTGTCTTGCCTCAAGCTATAATGCAAATCGATTTGTAAAATTTGCAGATTGATTTATTGTAGTTTGATATTATAATATTGAGGATATATGGTTATTATCTACCACTCAAACATTGCATTGAAGTATCATATAGATTCAGTTAAACGGTAACCAATAGACTAGGCTACTATAATGATGCTGGCTTGTAAACGTGATCATCGCGATCATTTGTAGTTAGAAAAAAAAATCGGATCGATCGAATCGGATCGACTCAGGACGAAAACACGGATCAACATCGGCAGAACTTTTGAATTATGGAGAGACCTCCGCTATTTTTATTGTGATAAATTACAAGTTTTCTGATATGCTGAAATAATGGTAAACTGTAATGAAATAGCAAGGTAAACTGCAACATATATGAGACATGAAATGAATACAAAAGACTGTCCCAGGATAACAAAAAGTAGGTGCTTTAGGATGTAACTTTTATTTTATGTACTAGATCTACTGTCTAACGTCACTCAGTCATCCCGCTACTATCATATTGTTTAGGCTATAATACACATTTCCAGACATGTTCAGTATAGTAATGTTACTTCCTAAGATCTTAATGTTACACTGAAATTGTTCAGTCTAGTTCACTAACCGTTTTCGTTATCATATTGACAGATGTTGACATTGCTTATTGTGAAAGATACACGAATAGTTCGTGAAATGCATTATGCTAACACCACAAATGTAACGTTATCATGGTACGAGCATGGAGCATTAGTTCAACGTCAAGCTGATAAAAGTACCCTATTTGTAACGTTGCAGTGGGAGTTTACATGAGTTTCCAGCCTGTTGTGTGATGCTTTCTCCGGTGTGTTGAAAGTCTCAGTGTGGCCGGTACCATGAGTGCTGAGTGCTCGCTCTTGTGTTCGAGCAAGAGCACGAGCACTCTTGTAAAAATTGGTTGCAATCTAAAACATCACCGATAGAGGCCGCTAAAAAATACATACAGCACCTTTAATAGCAGGATCTATATCTGTATTTAAATACACTAAATTTAGAAAGCTTGACAAGGATGCATTTATGTAGAGTCCACAATCAGGACTGTTATTTTCAATAGTTGAACTGTGGACTGTACATTTGTGGAACTGAACAATCAGTTCTGGAATGTATTCCAGGGAATACACTTGCTTCTTAATGTTATCCATTAAACCTTGCAGGTGTTACAGTGCTGAGAGTTTAGAACACTGCTGATCTGAGCATTTTTGGCAATCAGTACAAAAAACAAAACGTTTCGTGGCACAGGAATTTCAAAACAGGAAAGTAAAATTCTCATATGGTCACCAATGTACTAAGTCTTCTCAATGACTTTATGTTTTAATGAAAATATGTATAATAAAAAAACCCCTAAAATTCTCATTATCAGTCAGTTTCTCATAATCTTCATGCAACGGACTGTTTTTCTTTCTGTGATATTTTGGAACTGTATTATAAAATTGTACTGTATAATTTCACAAAGGTTTAATGTGGTTATTCTAAAGAATAAAAAAATAAAATAAAATAAAATAAAATAAATGTCTGCACGACTACAGGATAACTGGTTTGGATAATGGTTGTATTGAAAATTCTAATATCTTTGCTCCATTATTTTACTGCATTATAATATGTCAAGCATCTTTGACAGATTTACAGCATTTTGACTTAGAGAATTTTTCAGTGTGTGTGTGTGTGTGCTTGTTTTTGTGATATATGAGGACACAAATGTGTATAATGACAGGCATATTACACTGCTATTACAACTTACACGTGATATATGAGGACATTGCATGAGTCCTCATATTTCAAATAGCTTAAAAAACATAAAAAAACAATGTTTTTTTTAAATGTAAAAAATGCAGCATGTCTCCTGTAAGGGGTAGGTTTAGGGACAGGGGCAGTGTAGGGGGATAGAATATACAGTTTGTACAGTATAAAAACCATTACGCCTATGGAATGTCCTCATAAATCACAACAAAAAAAAAACATGTGTGTGTGTGCGCGCGTGTGTGTACACCTGTATGAATCTACAACAGCTCCTGCTGTAGTCATAGCAGAATCCTGCTGGGAGCAGAGTGGCCTCCTGTTGAGGAAGAAGATGAGTGTTTCTTGAGCGCTGTGAGCGATTACAGTCACTGCATTATTTAGCTTGAGTTACATGTGTGCCATGAACCCTATACACTCCCCCCAAAAATATGCAGCTCCATTTGCTCTCATTAAAAATGCATGCTGTTTGTGTGTGTGAAAAAAAAACATCCCCTGACTGAGAGCTGATATTTTTGTAAACGTAACTCGAGCGTTGTATATGGAGCCAGGCACACATAAGCACACATTCTCATCTCATGTTATTATATCAAATCAAACCTCAAACCAAAGGTTTTAAAAATAAATGTGAAGACCTGCTTATTGTCATATGGCATATGCTATCATGAAATTATTATCTGTTTGTTAACACTGCAAAAAATAGCGTGAAAAAAGTCTCAAATCTGGTTCCACTATTGCTAAACATTTCAAGATATAGCATATCAATCCTTTTACAAAACAAAAGCTTTAATAATGAAGACCTGCTTTTGTCATTTGCCATATGATATGAAATAATTGTCTGTTATCATTGTGTGTGACACCAAAGGCCATAAAGGCCATGAAATGCAATGACAATCTAAAAGAGATGGTTTCTCTTTTCTTCAGGCCACTTTGATATAGTGCCTTCTTACATTTAGTAGCTGAGCTATGCAGCTTGTCATCATCAAACATTTCTGTGAAGTTTCATCGGCTCTAAAACCCAGAGGAGACACTGGCGCTTCTCTAATTCAGACCTGCAGCACTGTGCAAACTCAAAGTCACTGCATTTATGAATGATTCCCAAACATTTCCTTGAGTAATCATTTGTGCATTCTAGATGAGGCAGCAGTGCACACATTGTCTGAACATCTTTCTTTCAAGTATTCACAAATTACCATCAATTACCAGACTTTTGGTTGGACAAAATGGTTGGAACAGGAATGTCATTCTCTTACATGGATTGCTGTCATAAAAATGATGATTACCGTAATGCCACCATGACAGTACCTTAAGCCTGTTAGCAACCATAGTGTGAGATCATCTTATTAATGTAACGGTGACACTGTCTTAATCCTGGTAATGCGTCCCTGCTGCTTCCACAGGTGTTGAGGATTTACAAAGGCTTGTGGGAGGTTGAGACGAAGTGGCATCGGGCATTTGCTGGCAGACAAACACGCTTCGTTTTGTAATCAGAGCTCAAGTGCTATGTGGTAAGGTTTGTTTCTTAGGATAACAGAAATGCTTTGGCAAAGTTTTATTTCTCTATCGTTTGCTCCATCTCACTTGAGTTTGATTGATACCTGGAAGAAACCTGATGCAAGGCATTGAGAAATAGCCGATCTCAGCGTTCAGATCGTCTGCTGATGCCATGGGTTTTCAAAGAATAAAAGGCTGAAGTTAGAAGTCAAATAAATGGTATATATGTGTGGTTTTCAGCTGTTGGGGAAAACAGTTTAACGAGACCAACGTGGAGAAAAGTCAGAGTTGCAATAAATTGTAAATTGTATTTCCATTCTCCAAAATACTGAAAAGCATCTTTAAACCAGAAAATAGACCAAAAGATGTAGGGTGGTACTTGATTTTGTCCATCAGGAATTAATTAGATGGTTGAATGGGTGTGGTTTGATAAAAAATGGGCAATTTTGATCTCTTCTTGCTTTTTTTCAGCAGCGTTGACAATAGTCATGACAAGTGTGACTAATTGAAACCAATGAATCAGTTTTATATCAATAATAAATATCAAAATTATATTTAGTCATCTTGTCAAGATTGCAGAGAGAGACAGAACATGAGAAAATGAGACAATCTGCAGAGTTGCCCACAATCATATTTGAATATATGACCTCGACTGACCAATCAGAAGTAGCCAAATAATTAACAGGATAGAATCCATTAAATCCAGATAGATAGATAGATAGATAGATAGATAGATAGATAGATAGATAGATAGATAGATAGATAGATAGATAGATAGATAGATAGATAGATAGATAGATAGATAATAGATAGATAGATAGATAGATAGATAGATAGATAGATAGATAGATAGATAGATAGATAGATAGATAGATAGATAGATAGATAGATAGATAGATAGAGTAGCTATAAATTAGGATCGTAAATCCACCCCTTCACAATAGACTCACAATTTAGGAATAAGAAGAAGAGACACACATAGTCCCGACTGCTTCAGCACGCGCGCGATCTCATAAGGACAGATTTCTTGTCACAACAATATTTCTCGCGCCTCATTTTACAGATGTATGTACTCCACATTTATTCCTTCTTCCATCCAGGGAGAGGCTGTTACGTTTACAAATGTACTAAGCTTTTCTTGTTTTCACCGAAAAGGGATGTTTGTCACAAACAGAACAGCAGATGCGCGCGGTATCTGCCTGCAAACACGTCGCCCTCTGCGCTTCCACAGGCCTATTCGAAGTTAAATTCATTTGGGTTAAAATGTGTTATGATGATCAAGCCTACAAATTTAATCATGGGTCTTGTAATTTTCATTAAAAAATAAAGGTGATAATTAAAAATAGTGTGCATATTTTGTTAATAAAATGGCAGTGTTGTGGCCAAGGAAAGGCAAGTTCATTTATAGCACCAATTCAAAGTGCTTTACACAGAAAGGAATTCAAATAATCACAAAATAAAAACAAGGAAAATTAAAACAGGTTTTGAGACAATTAAAACAATTAAAGGAGATATATGATACAGTTATAAAAGTTGTATAGAAAACATTGAGAACATTTTAATTATAATACCAAGAGATAGGTTTTCCTTTTTTTTTGAGGAAACATAAGCAATTTTGAGGCTTGAAGGAACGGGTAAGCTGATCACATTAAATAAAAAAAGGTTACCTATATATTTTTGTAAGAGAATTCGTTCAACAATGCATTTTTATATAGTTTCAAGCATCTGTAAACGTTTAATGTTCGGTTATGTTTGAAATTTGAGACATTGTTACCATGTGAAGAGTAGCTGAATAACTGCATGTTGCTTTGTTCAATGAGCAATAACTTTGCTAATTTATGAGATTTTACATGATATAGGCTATTCAGCATTCCATAAAAAAACAAGCCTTAAAAAATACTCAAAAATATAATGTGTAATAGCACATAACATTGTTTGCAACCGGCCTAACAAATGCATACAAAAGCATGACGTTAGTCGGGAACAGGTCTAAACAGAGTAAAATCATTGGAAAACCTCAGAGACAGATATCAGACATATTTGATGCATGGCCATTCACATGTTGAACATTTGAAACGTATACAGAAGAATGTTGTTTTTGGTGTAGCCTAACTTTTTTTTGGCTGGGTCTGTGCGCTATTACGCGCAGGATGGAGCATCACCAGGCAATGACTTAACAAAATATTTAATGTCTCATAGCTACACAACACACTTACAGACCAAAAGGAAAGTACCACATATGATCCATGCCCTATTTGATGATTTTATTTAGTTGTATGTTGTATTATTTAATTTAAAAAAAAAAACGAATTTATATAAATATTTATTTCATTAGGTAATATCGAAAGTCATGATGGCACAGAGGAGGTGGATGTGAATGGCAGCAAAGCCTATGTGTGATTGTGTTTTTCCACCTGATGATGAGTTTTCCACATGAGCGTGGATCTCTTCTGATAGCCTTTTTGCAAGGGTTAAAGAACAAGAGAGACGAGCTCACTACTGCATTACATCATTCAGCAACCCCCGGTTCTGGACTGTTGAATTAACACAGTCTCATCCCAAGAAGTCATATATTGACGTCTTGGGACGTCTTTTGACCATACGTCAATATCCGCCTTTTTAGGGTACCCTTAAACGTCGGTAAATGACGATCCTGGGACGTCATACAACTGACGCTTTACCTTTAACGTCAGTAGGTGACGGGGTAGGTTTAGGGGTAGGTTTAGGTCTGGGGTAGAGTTAGGATCCGATAACGTCATCTAACCGACGTTTAAGGGTACCCTAAAAAGGCGGATATTGACGTATGGTCAAAAGACGTCCCAAGACGTCAGTATATGACTTCTTGGGATGAGACTGCGCTGGTTGAATCGAGCACTAGGTGGCATCCTCGATGAGTAAGCATCCGCGTCTCCTCTCTCTCTCTCTCTCTCTCTCCTCCTCTCCTCTCTCTCTCTCCTCTCTCTCTCTCTCTCTCTCTTCTCTCTCTCTCTCTCTCTCTCCCTCTCTCTCTCTCTCTCTCTCTCTCTCTCTCTCCTCTCTCTCTCTCTCTCCTCTCTCTTCTCTCTCTCTCTCTCTCTCTCTCTCTCTCCTCTCTCTCTCTCTCCTCTCTCCTCTCCAGTCCAGACATCCAGTCAGTGGCGCCGGGTGTCTCAGGGAACAGTTCCTCGCTCGCTCGCTCCCTGTGCGGGGATGCTGCGAGCACAATGTGCAGGTGACAAGAACCCGATTCCAGGAGTTCGTCTCTGACCTGTACCGCTTCGAGGACTAGTTCAGCGCTGACTTCACCGTCTGGAGCGCCGCAGGAGGAGGAGGAGGATGCTCTGCCTCTCTGGCGTCACCGTCACCCCACAACTCCATGGCTATCTCATTAGGGGTACTCTGGAGAAACAGGTGTCGGGGAAGTGACGTCAAGAGCCTCGGAAACCGGAGGTGTGCGCTTTGGAGAGCAAGATGGCAGCGAAATCCGACGGTCGGGGGGTCGTCACCGGTTTCGCCCAGCTGCACAACCTGGACGAGACGGTGGGAAGCTGCGAGGACGACCCGCGGCAGAACAGCTCCTTCCACATCTGCCACTGCTGCAACACCTCGTCGTGCTACTGGGGCTGCCGGAGCGCCTGTCTGCATTACCTCCTGGGCAAGGGGAGAGACGTCAGGCGGCCACCTCACGAGGAGGAGCGCCTGTGGTTGGACTGCCTGTGGATCGTTCTCGCGCTGCTCGTCTTCTTCTGGGACGTGGGGACTGACTTATGGCTCGCGCTCGACTACTACGCCAAGCAGGACTACCTCTGGTGCGGACTCACACTGTTCTTCGTGCTGGTGCCGTCGGTGCTGGTCCAGATCCTGAGCTTCAGGTGGTTCGTGCAGGATTACACGGGGGCGGCTTGGGTTCCGTGGAGGGTCTCAGCAGCATCCGAAGGGCCACGTCGGGCACGAGCGCAGGGGTGTACGGCAGGGCCAGATGCTGTCGCGTCTCAGTGTGGGTCTGGCAGACGCTCATACACATCCTTCAGATGGGACAAGTGTGGAGGTAAGCGTGCAGACAGAGTGGATCACTCGAAGCATGTGCTTTTCTGTGAATGAACATCATGCTCGGGTAAAATATGTGGCATTAGTATGTGCGAAAGTGCAGTGCGTTACTGAGGTGAGTCTCAGTGCATCTGAGGATTCATTCTCCCTCACTGACTGCTCAACTCTCTCAGACCACTTGGCGAGACGGCCATCGGGTTTTTACAGGCTCCCTCAGGAACGACATCCCTCCTTCCTACGCTCGATACCATCGACACAATTTGCGTTCCTTGATCCTTAATAGTGCATCTCACTGAATCATCATCATCATCATAGGTGCAGTGCATTATAATGCCAGTCACTACATGTCTCGAGTGAGGAATAGTTCTGGCGCGTGCGGGGAATATCGCCCGTGACATATTGTACTTAATGTCTGATCCACTAGAAATGATGCGACAGTTTTCCCGCAGCAGACAGACGCAGTGGCCGCATTCACGCGTATGTGGAGGCGTTCAGTTAAGCCAGGCGATTTAGCTTGATTTCGATGCCATTCATTATTCACGTTTGCTTGTGTTCGTACTTTCTGCTCTTTACGACGTGATTATTGCTGAAAGATGAAGTTCTGTGATCAGTGTCTGACAATTGTCATGATGTCATCGCTTTAAAGGTGCTACAGCATCTCACGCGCGCTCTCTCTCTCCCTATGCGTGTGTACAAAATAAATTCCTTCTCATCTTTCATATAGTCACGAAACGGCCGTTGATGTCTTTTCTAAGATAGGCTACATGTAGATAAATCTACCTCGAAAGCCTTATGAAACGCTCATTTTGTACAGTAGCCATACAAGTTACAAAATACTTTTCTCCCAATGTAAGATTTTATGTGGATTTATATTTTATATTTTGTTTTGTTTTATGTGACTACGTTACACTGGAATCTAGTGCTCATGTTGATTTTCTGAGGTTGCTATGCAACCAGTTGTGCTACTAGTTTAAAGCGTTTTTTTGGCACGCGCGTCCGTTCTATAGTTTATATGGGCCTAGTCTTTATATAGTAGGCTATAGGATATGCAAAAAGCAGTATTTAATAATATCAGATGTTAGAATACTCAGTGTCGAACAACATATTTGCTGAGATTGTGAAATATTTGGACCCTGAACTATCCCATAATGCCACAGGTGCTAACTTCATTTTCATAAAGATGCAAAATAAAAAAGGCAGAGACAGTGAGCTGTGTAGCTCTTTTTTGAAGCGCTGTAGGTGCTAAGGTTTTCCCACAGATAGCAACTTTTAGTAGGGATGCAGATATATTGGCAAATAAATCTAAATCCAAATTTGTATATAATTTAATTTGTGTGAGTCTGATCACAAAAACAAAAGCAGTCTGACAGACTTGCACTGCACATGTTGCACTTATCTGCAACTTCCTTTAAAAAAAGTGATTCTAATCATTTTTCAAGCAATTCAAAACCATTATGGTGAACAGTGCCTGAAGTGTCTCAGCTGAAGTAAATAATCCATTATTTATCGGCTTTAATATATCGGCCATATTTTCTTATTGGGCCGATATCATTAAAAATGAACTGAAATGGTGGCCGATATATCGTGCATCCCTAACTTTTAGGCCAAATGTGGAAGATAGCTGTCACATCTGGCCTAGATATGTCATGGCTAAGCACACTTGGGCCAACTTTTCACAAGGGGTAATCCATCAGCCGGAAGTTGAAGCCTCACGGGAGCCGCCATTATAGCAGAACTTCACCTGCTGTTAGCATTCCATTGACTCCCATTCATTTTGGCGTCACTTTGACAGCGAATAACTTTACATCTGAGGCGTCCAAAGACTTCATTTGTCCATTTTATTTCTAAAGAAACACGACAATGTATAAAAGGCTCCATTACTTTGTATCTTACGTTATGGCCCTGTAGAAGCCGTTTTTGTAAAAAATAGGCTAACGATTGCATCATAACCATGCGACTTTCTGGCGCACAATAGAGACATTACCGTATAGACAGGAGGAGAAGCTCGCATGCAATCTTTTACTGTCTATGAGGCAAACGGGGGGACATAGAGGCATAAAGTCAAGGGAGAAGCCCATAGATAGAGAGTCCATAAAAGCAATGGGACAAAATATTTCAACAACGTTTTTGAGGAATTAGGTGATTCAGATTTGTCTTGCCACCGCTACTAGAAGATTTACAACTGTCAGACTGTCGTCACGCTCAGTTTGAGCATGCGCAGTTGCTCAGCCATCAGGAAGTGCAATAATCGGGCTTCAGTCTTCTCCGTTGAAATCAATGGGGTCGCTGTGTCCATTTCTTTTACTGTCTATGACTTTTCACCATATATGTTTTGCTATTCTTAAGAATTGGAGGGAGTTTTCTTTTGGATCACCATTTGTATTCAGGTATATGGCCCAGATGAGAGTACGCAACTGAGGATCATAAGTGGCTTGGCTATACTTGGTTTATACTTGGAAAAAAGTCATGTACATTTTTAGGTTTATGGCAGTCCACACCTATTCAACAACGCTATTGGTTGCTTTGCATCTTACATTGAAGTCCTATTGGTGGATTACAAATGTGACTTGCAGCTATTTAAATAAAGTTATTTCCGTTATTTCCTTTTCTGCTCTCTCTTCACATCAACAGCCTTTGCCCAAAACAATCTCTTATTAGCTTCAGGTAAGTGCTGTTTTTGGTGTTTTAAAAGTTTTTTTTATTATTAATATTAAGTAGATATTATTAAGTAGTATGTCTAAAAATAGCCAGTTACTACAGTAGCCTTAGTTTTGAATGGTAGGAAAGCAATTTATTTAATGTTTTCTTCATTAAAAATGGCTGCACAGCAGCACTCATGCTAGGCTACTGTATAGTTGCGTCCCAATTTATATTATTTTATGAAATTTTTACACCAAAAAATAACTTTCACTGTTGTTAGTTTAACTCAAAACATCCTTGTTCACATTACTTAAAAACTAATGTTACTACATGAACTTAATTTAACTGAGTTGTTTCTGCTAAAAATGAGCATTGTCAGCTTTACTTTATAAGTGTTTATTCAGTCAATTTAATATAGCAAATTAATGAAACAATATTATACACGTAGCCGCCTATGCTGAAGTAGTGTGATCACACTGAAAAGTCCACATAGAAAAGTAAACTTTAAATACCCGGATGATGCACTTATTGGGAAAGTAAGTGTGGACTGTTGGACACTACACAATTCATGCACTACATGGATGAGTACATTGTGCGTACATAAAGTGCAGAGAGTATAGTGCGTAATTTGGGACACAACTTATGTCTTGGGTGGTAGAAACACAGAATGTGTGTTGTTCTAAAATGATTAGTAATAGGCCTATGCTATGTGCTTCTTTTACAATTCAAAATACTATCTGATATATGATGCAAATTATATGTTATACTAATGTAATTATTTTTTTATCTTCCTTTTCCTGACAGATGGTGAGTGAGAAAGATTGGTGAGACATACTAAAAGAAGCAATTATTGTAAATGTATTCACACATTTGACACTTCCAACTTTACTACCAACATAAGCACACTTCTGTTATGTTTAAGATGCTATATTTAATAAAAATAAAAATGTGTAAGTCAATTTTTGTGTAAGATTATTTGATTTAAATAAATAAAAAAGGTGTGGTAAATATGATTAAACAATGGCTTTTGGTCTGTCAGCCACATGTGGGCCACGTAAGGGCCGTCAGCCCTTTACAGAACTCAACCATATAAGAATTTCATGTCAGGTTCACAAATGGGCCACATTTGTTGTTATTATTTGGCTCATTGTGGGTGGAAATATGGCACTGTTTTGGTTTAGCTCTAAAACAAAGTGGACCAGATTTGGCTAGTAAACACTAATCTGGGCCATACCGCAGTTTTTTATTTGGGTCAAATCTTTGCCAAAGTAAATTTGCTGACGGTTAAAGTACTTGTTTAGTTCATCATAGGTCAAAGTATGTAGTATGGAAGGTATTACACACCTGCATACCTCCTTCAATGGTCAAAAATGTAGATCTTCATTGAATTCTGTACTATTTGGAAACAGCTTAAGTAAGGACATTTTTAGCTATATGTCTTGCTAGCTACCTCGATGAAAGACTTGCTGTATCTTTTGGCTTTTCAAATATCTTTAGCCTATTTCAAAGATGTGACTCAAGCACTCATGGTAATACAAAACAGTTACTGCTTCATTGTGCAATAAACGCAAAACCCAAATAAAGGCAGTCTGAGGTAGAATGCTCAGCGGTGTCAACATCAAAGAAGTGTCGTTTTACTCATTTTAAGACTGTGAATAAGGTGTCCATAAATAGATTCATATAGATACATCTAAACCAAATAAGTAAAAAATATACTGCTTCTTGCTTCACTGTTCTTATGTTTGTCGATCTTGAACTGTGTTTTGTTTGTGGAATTGCATTGCATCTGTGTGCATAATTTCAATGCTCATATTATTGTTTTCAAAATATTTCAAATATTATTATATGCAAATATCTTGCAAATATTATTACTTTCTACCATAAACTTCTGAGGCCACACTGTCATCACCTTTTTACTTTTAACAAACTATACTGTTAATGCTATAAACTATAATGTTCTCAGGGCACACAGCAAACATTAGCAAGCAAAAAAAAATCTATAAAGTGGAATTACACAAATCTGTCTTTGCGAAAGCCCCTGACTTCTAGACATATCCTTCTACCAAAGACTTTAGAAAATGTGCATTTTAAGAAAGTGCATGAGAATTTTGTTTCAATTGGATGTTTTTTTTTATTCATGCTTGGCATGAGAGCCCGGCAATGGCTTTGTTGGCTTCGGTAACTAGTCTGATGCAGCAGCTCCGCTGCCAAGACCTCAAGCCTTTCCAAGTCGTCTTGACTTGGGAGTCAGTCAACGCAAGCGTCTTGAGAGATAAATGGGAAATAATGCTCGATTAAGCAGCCCGGGGCACTGGTTGTATAATTTGTTAGCCCTTGGCATAAAAATTGCTGTATGTCTAGTTCGGGCAACTTTTTGAAAACAATTACAGCTCAGGATTCTCATACCCAGCATGTCTGACATGCCTGTGTAACACTAATAATATATAATATATATTATAATATAAATAATAATATATAATTATTAATAAATATATCACTAATGTTCAAAAGCTTTGGGTCAGTAAGATTTAGTTTTTGGAAAAAAAAGAATACTTTAATTCAGCAAGGATGTATTGATTGATCAAAAGTGACAGTAAATACATATAATGCTACAAAAGATTACTATTTCTTTCATCAATGAATCTTGAAATAAATGTATCACACTTTCTTCCCCCAAAATATTAAGCAGCACAACAACGGTTTTAAACATTGATAATAATAAGAAATGTTTCTTGAGCATCAAATCATATTAGAACAGAGCTGAACTGGGGATAAAATCTGGCCCTGGACAAATCCAGCACATCCGGCCCACGAGTTGAACAAATACAGTACCGATGTGTTTCAAATGCGGGAATAAAGTTAACAAGAAAAAAAAAAACTGAAGAGAGGAACATTTAAATATATATATATATAAGCATGAGATTACTATTTTTACTTAACCTGGTCATTATAATTTTACTTAATGATTTCTTCATTATTTAAATTAGGTTATTTTTATAGGCCTAAATCTGTAATAAAAATAAAGCTATTACTGTCGTCGTTTAAATGTTTATATTTCATCAACAAATTGTAGAAACATAATTCTGGTATAAAAATGCCTTAAGTGTAATTTAAATGTTTATAAAGCGATGTATTATTTGAGTGTTGATTATTAAATACATTTGATGTATTAATTTATTATTAAATATATTTTCCTTTTCATTTTTGGTGTCGGTTTTCGGCCGTGTGCATCCTGAATTTTCCCTTTGGTGATTCATTCCTATTAAATGTGTACACTCACAGGATTTTTTTTTTTTTTTAGTTCATTCAACAATGTGCATAATGTGCATAAAACTAGTTTTATGAATGTAATTTAAAAATGTAATTTATTTGCATATCAACTTGACAAATAAAAGAAATAAAGAAGTATAGAAGAAGAAATAGATATTGAAATTAATGCAGGTTACCACTTTTTTCCCCGTGTATGTTTTAGTGTGCCACTATAAGACTTTTACTGTCCCCCTTTGGCCACCCCATTAAAACAATTCAGAGTGTAATGAATAAGTAATGATTTTGAGCATTATACTATGAGTTAAGATGAACATATTGCTGGTTTGGTGTTGATGAAGGGGTAGTTCTTACTGATGGTGCTGTTGGAGTATCTAAGACAAAAATGTTTGGGAAACACTGCTGTAATCCACGCCTTCCCTACTGTTTTAAGGCTCTTCCTCTGCCTCGTTCCTTTTCAGTGCTGTCTGGGTAAAATCATTGCTTTGCTGCTCTGTCCTCCCCATCCACTAGTTAAAGTCATAATATGCACTTTCCTCTTCTCTCCCTCGCTGCCTGTTTTCCCTTTTACATAAATCTCCACTTGACCTCCATTCCTGTCGAGGAAACTGGAGCATCTGTCAGCCTTCCCATTATTAGAGACTTTCCCCCCATATGCGTGACTTTAGAGCACCCCCCCCACACACACACACACGCACACACACACTCCATCACCTCTAGGAAACTCACTGTCCCCGTTCTCTCCTGTTTGCCCCCTCAGTGTCACACCTCTCACAGGGGCTCAGTTGTAATGGCTGTTTGAGAGTGTATAGTGTTTGTTTGAGAGCGAGTGTTTGGAATGGCAGTTTATATTGTGTAAAGTGCACTGACTTTGTATGTTTGTACTCATGTCATAAACTCAAAAATGTCAGGGTGGTACTACTGTAAAATACTTTATCAAAACGTTTAAAGATGCGTAGGCCTACATTTACATTTATTCAAAAATGGGTTGCACTTTACTTTACAGTACATGCATTTTCAATGTACTTACAGTGTACTTAAAGGTGGGGTATGTGATTTTCTTTTTTGACCATTTTTTCAAAATCACTTGAAATCCTATTCCTAACCCACTTACTGGCTGTAAATTAGAAGCACTGAAATGAAAATGAAGCAATTTAATTATCTGTGGAATGGGCAGGACTCGAAAAACTCCAGCCAATCATTTTCAAGACCGTCTAGAATCATTGGACAGAAAATGCGTCACTCAAACTGTTGTACCATGCCCCCTCCCCCACCCCCGCGCGTGTCCCGTTCGTGCGCATACTCAAAGCTCGTGACCCAGTCACAGGAAGTGCAAGTCGCCCCGGTACAGAGAGAGAGAGAGAGAGAGAGAGAGAGAGAGAGAGAGAGAGCATCTGAGTTTTCGCTCGTGCTTGATTGCGCGTCCATGTTTTTCGAATGGGTGGAGTCAGGGCCAGCGTCGGAGAAGAGAAGGTAGGACCTTATGTGTTGTGTATTTTCAAAATCTGCCGGCCGTTTTGCAAATCACATACCCCACCTTTAACCACAAAAGTACTGAATAGTGTAAAGCCTTGTTTATATTTCGCCTGGCTCCACAGCGCGAGGCTTGTCCTTTATGTTTATTAAAAATGCTTATTATACTATTGCATGCAATTAATTAAGACGCACAAACTGGGTACCGGTGTGATGAGACAAGTCGTTTATCTTCGGATGTGGAGCCACTCGTACTGTTACAAAATCTTCTCCATGCACAAATGCAAGCGAAATGGGGCCCAAAACCCAACGCGCAAGACCGCCCAGACCGCGATTATGTAATTTTTGCCGCGCACCTTCACGCTCGTGCGGACGCAGCGAGTATTAACCTAGCTTAAAGGTGCTCTAAGTGATGTTGGGTGACGTCACTTCTTGTTGACGTTCGAAGTATTGTCAAACAAAACGGAGGCAAGCTAGACCCTCCCTCCTCCGCGCACTAACCCCCCAAACCCCACCCCCAAATCCTTCTTGTCAGTTATTGGCTGGAACAGTTTTATGTTTCGTGGTGGGGTTAGCCCAGTTTGTTTTTGTGGCCGTTTTTGGAGCCTGGGGTGTATGCAGAGACCGTTTTTTTTTACAGTGTGTTCAGGGGACAGGCAGTTAGCGGATAGTGAGGAGATGTTTGCTGTATGTGACAAAAAAAATTTTGGCCTAAAAAATGCTTGACATCGTTTAGAGCACCTTTAAGGTAACTACATGGGTTAAGTTAAAGTAACACTAAGTAAATTTTCCTCTTCGGTCGCCCTACTGGTTGGAAACAAAATTCTCCATTGCCGCTGTCGTAAATAATCTAGCCTACCGTCGCACGCACGCTCCCTGTTTATCCAGCACCGGCTTCAGAATGAACGATGTCCACAGACAAGGTAGAGTATGTTACATGATTTCATGATGTATTGCGACATCAGAAACGAAGAAAAACGAAATAATGACTATTGTAGCGCTTGACGTAAAGCAGTCGAGTTTGTAGTTCTTTTTTGTGCACGGGTTCCTACCCGAAACCCGAAGTTACATAGTGCCAGTAAAAGCGATACAGACCACGTCAGGCTATGTTAGACGAGTCATTTAACTTATTTTAAGTCGATGTACCATCACAAGGGTCTTGGAAATATATTGTGAAGGTTGAAAAACTACTTAGTGTTACTTTAAGGTTTAGTGGTAAGTTCAGTGTTAGTACCTAGTTATTACCCAGTTAGTGTCATCAATAAGTACATAGTATGTACATGGGGGACAGGACTGTAAAATAAAGCGCTACCCAAAAATGTTTCATTTGATCTATGCTTAAACCACATGACATTTTTAAAGTAAATAAATTCTAACTTCTTTTGAAAATGCCCTAGACGTTTTTCAAAACCAAATAAAACCAACACAAATACAAAGCATACATTTCTAAGAACTTAGCTTGTGTTTTAAATTTTGCGTGTCTAAAATCCAAGGATGACACAGAATGAACGATTATATAACTTTGTAAACACTAGGAATGAAAGAGCACTACAAAATGAATGTAACGTTAACACAAGACAATGAACAGAGGATAACTGAACGCTTAAATACACTGGAGGAAGAAAATCAATGAAACAGGGAACAGGTGAGAACTAATGAGAAACCATGACAACTAATGATTCAGTGTCCCAATGTGTAGGGTCCTTTCTGTCCTTACCAGTGCCCGAATTATTTACACAATATACTGATCACGACCTTGGAAGCTAGTGAACAGATTGAGACGCACCCATGAACTCAGACAAATGGTCACAATGAAAACTATGACTAGAAACTAAACATGACAGTGAAGCTAAACATGTCTGTGAAAAAAAAAACGTTTTTTTCCCCCTCATTTTTTATCGTGGGCTCTCACACTGTTGTTAACCCACAAACACTAAAACAGATACAAATAACTTGGTCTCTAGAGCTTTTTAAGCACCTCTTAAGGTGCTACTTTATTGTTCAACTGCCTCCTCAAGAGTTTTATACGAGTATAACAGCCTTCCTTACAGTTTAGTAAGTACTGAAGACCCAGCAGTGAGTGGGCTAATCAATGCGTTACACTGCTGACATGTCCTCAGATGTGCTTACAGTAAATACTACTCGCAGCGACCTTGCAAGCATTGTAGAACAGTCTCAGTGAGAGTCTGGGCCTCCTCAAAGACCAGCCGCACTCCATGAATTCATTTACACACATAAAGGGTTTCAACACAGGCTTGCCAGAGTATATGATCATATCATAGACATCTGCTGTGGAGTATGCATACATACAGTATGTGTGTAATATGTTGTGTAAGCCAATATGATACATTGTCACAGCATGTGTGCTAAGGACACGGGGGTGGAGAGATTGACATATGCAGACATGCTGAAATCAGTCCAGCTGACAAAAGCCAAATGCACAATCTAATGTTATGACTAATTGGTGATTGTTTTCTCTTGTTAGTGTGTTGGTGTGATGACCAAACTGGGTAATTCATGTGTGCTTTCATCATCTTGGCAGTAAACTGTAATGACTAATTTGTGAGTGTGTTTACAGATTGGACCACAGAGCACTGTGAATAATCTAAATGTGTTTGATCAAACCAGCTGGGTTTACAAATACGATTATGACCGTATATATAGAATGGAGTAGCCTATTTATTTGTGTGTTTTTTTTTAATGTACACTGTCCCTCATGTTTATTAACCAGTGCTTTGTCTTGTAGAGACTGGTTTAATGGTATGGTTATGGGTGGGTTGTAAGGGCAGTAACCTCAAGGCTCACGTTTGACTTGTGCGTCAAAGAGTTAATGGGAGATGGAAACACAGTTACTGAATAAATTCTGACGTAGCGAACATTAAACCCATAGACTAATCGGCTGTTTCCGCTGATGGTGTTGTATTTACTGTTGGTTACAGGTTACCAATACCACCGTCATCCGATCGAACAACCTGATGGAAACGCACCTAATTCGCATTTGGTTTTTATTTTGAACTTTGAAAAGATTCGCTTCACGTTTGGATGGAAACCCATCTATTGGTAGCTTGTCTCTCTTATCTTATCACTCAGTGTATATGTGATGACAGACGAATGAGTCCCCTGAGGCCCGAGAGAGAGACAACCATCAGTTTGCGCACCCACCAGACAGCCATTAACCATTAGACATCACACTATGACCCACAGCTGCCCCTTCTCTCTCTCTCTCACACACACACACACACACACACACACACACACACACACACACACACACACAACACACACACACACACACACACAACACACACACACACACACACACACACACACACACACACACACACACACACACACACACACACACACACACACCATAGTTTTCGTGATCTAGAAGCACATCACACTCACAACACGATTTATACCACCACACACTATATACACAACCACCCACACACGACCCCATCCCCAAAACACTAACCCCACAAAAACAGAGCACAAGCAGACACTACACAACTACACAGACTTAACAAAACAATTGTATTTTTAGATTTTGATAAGCTATTTCAAATAGAGGACTCAGGCATTCTCCCATTTATCCTACATAAATATTGCAGTTGTGAGAATCAGTGTAAAATGCATCTCGGAGCTAATACACATTCTGTCCTCATTTCACAAATAAAAGCATACAAATTAGAACAACACAAACAAGATGAACTACACAAATACAAACACAACCAAGGACATTACGTGCAATACACTGCATCATCCAACAGGACAAACATTATAGCAATCCGATCAGAACATATCAATGACTGCCGGTCTTTCTTTATGCAAAGAACAAAGAAAAGACCTCACTCTCTTTGTGACCTGACTGAGATGAGGATCTGTTTGTAAAATGCACTTGATGAAGTGTGTTAAAAATCTGATTTGTTTAGCCATGATGAAAGTGTGCTATTTATACAGTCACGACAAAAGAATCTCTGATTATAATTCAGAGGATAAGAAGTTAGCTGCAGGCTGTCAGGATAAAGTGAGCATCTCTTTTGCTGTGATGTTAATGCAGACTTTGTAACAGTGTTCTGTTTAGGTCTGGAACTTAAATAGACATGGTGAAGAACTAAATAATGAACAGCTGTGATGATTGAATAAATATCCAGTGTGACTTTTCGGAAAAGGAGAACAAATGAACACAGGAAAACAGGTGACTGACCAGACTGATAGAAAACTAAACCAAAACTGAACATAACTGTGACAGCCAAGTATTTCATTCCTAATCTGAATCTGTGTTTTGAACAAATAATTTGTGCGAGCGATTCAGTGACTCAGTGACTCGCCACCACCTGCGCAAGGATGTAATGTGCTTTTCTCTAATTTTTTTTTCTAACAATACAACACAATTTGAAAGCAATATACTTTACTCTAAACAGTTTCTACTGTAAGACACTGTTGAAAATACTCGACTAACAAAATTAGTTGACAAAAAAATAATAAGATGCATGTAAGCGTACAGCGAGGTCAACAAATTTGACTTTGTTGTGCCTATTTGCAAAATAACGTGGTCTTTTGAACATACAAGGCATGCTGTAGGTGATAATGATTGTAGATAAAGCATTAGAAGCTGCCTTTAAAGTCACCATGAAACTAAAATTGATCATTCTTATTTGTTTACAGACTGTTGTGGTGTTTATTATAAATGATTTATTCATGCACATCATTTTTATTCATGTGCACTCGCAATCTTTAATCAAAAGCATTGACCTCCCCTCCCCCTCCAAATGATGTCTGTTCTCTTGTGTCTCGGGTGGGACTAAATATACACCAAAACTGCAAACTGGCATTCAGATCTGCCTCTATTTACTTAGCAATGCCCAACTTCCTACGATCCAATCAATTCCGGATGAACAAAATTCAGTCCTGCCCTACATTTTGCTTTCATTCCACAAGACTTTTCACTTGGATATGCGTCACAATAGGGACGGCATGAAATGGAAATTCACATTATTTTCTAAACGCATGTAACTGGTCTTATTGTAAACGATTCATCCATGCATATGTTTTATTTTTTAACAAAATGTCATCTGTATCTTCTAGTGAAATGGCAGACTTCTAACTGGTGACATATGCTGGACTTCTCCAATCATTTAATCAAAAGAACATGTGGTTAGCCCAACTCCACGACTTTAGCCAGGCTAATCATTTATAATAAACACTGCAAAATTCCAAAATAAATAAATAAATAATTGTTCATTTTGATTTCATGGTGACTTTAAGAAAAATACTTCTGTGTGGGACTCATCTGTGTTCGAAACACTTTCCTTCCCTCTGCAATGGGGAGGAGGACAAACCCTTTTTCGATAGCGCATTAAGTCTGGACGGATCGCCTCAGAAGCAATGCCCCAATGCTAAAACTGACCTAGTTTTAATGGAGAGCATTGCAGCGACTATTCAAGCTGATAGTGCTTAAATGTAATGCCCTACAACCATACTCACTGCTCTCCACTCATGTGTGTTAACTCATGCCAGCAGCGTCTACTTCCTCTCTTTCTTTTCTTGCCCAGATCTCACTGGATCACACTTTATTTTTCAATGCATCTCTTTTGCGGCCTCTTTTTCTGACTCTCTCTTCCACTCTGTGAATGTGTTGACTGTTGAGGGACTCAAGGATTTTCCCACTGTTTTTTTATTTTGAAGTTGAATGTGATCCCATGCATCCCCAGATGTTGAGACCACACTAGCCGCGTTTCCACTGCCGGGCCAGGGCCGAGCCGTGCTAGTGCGTGCCAGGGCCAGTCGTGTTTCCACTGTCACTTCCGGGGCTTGATCGGGGCTTACTCGGGGCCAACGGCCAGGATTTCTGGCCCGTCGAATACCTTGGGCCAAAGCGGGCCAGCTCGTGCTAGAGGCGTGCTTAAGGTAAATGGTGGAGTTTATCGGTGTTATGGAACATTATGATCTGAAGCAAGATGCACATTTCACTTTTTTATATCGTGCAAAATAATCGCTGCTCGAAATGGAGAATCGCCTGTACTGGTCTGTCGAAGATACCAAAGCTCTTCTGAGCATTTGGGCAGAAGAAAGGGTACAATGTCAATTTGACGGCGTGTGCAGAAACGAGGACGTTATAAAATACATTGATGCTGAACTTTCTAAGCTAAGTATTCAGCGAGCAACGCTTCAAGTTCAGAAAAAAAAATAAAGTTGCGGGCGCAGTATTGTACAAGTGTGTAACTTTCCATGGTTCGACTTGATGGACGGTGTGCTGGGTCACCGTCCCTCTGTTAGTGGTGACTCGCGAGACGATCGGGACACTATTGAAGCCACGGCCGGTGAGTTAATATACATGCTATCTTCCTAACTTAAAAAATAAATAAATTCATAATACCCGCTGAAATGGGTTGGGTTGTATGACGTTTGATCCAGAAAGGCGTGTTAGGGGCGGGGTTTAGGGGAGCGCTGCGGGGCTACTGGCCCGGCAGTGGAAACGGAAGCCCAGTACTTGAGGCCCGAGGCCACTGCACTGTGGCTCGGCTCGGCTCGCTGTTCTGGCCCGGCCCTAGCCCGGCAGTGGAAACGCGGCTACTGACTCTCTACAGCCAAGGCTGCTGGAGGAAAGACTTCCTTACATACCAATGTGTCAAGGTTTAGTTCCATGCTAAATCCTTATATGCATTGTAAAGCTTTAAAGGGATAGTTCACCCAAAATGACAGTTCTGTTATCATTTACTTTATCTCATGTTGTTCCAAACCTGTATGACCTTTTAGCTCCTGTGAAACAAAAAGGTAGAAGATTTGCAGAATGTCTTAGCTTCATTTTCCTTAAAATGCAAGTCGATGGGGTTCTCATGCTTCAAACAGGACAGAAAACAAACAAACATAAAGGCATTATCTTCCAAGTCTTATGAAGCTATTATTAGATGTGTTTCTAGAGGGAACAGACTGAAATTAAAGAGTTATTCATTTGTTTGACAGCTGACAGCTTCTACCTATTTTCGCTGGAAAAAAAGCAGCTTGAAAATCTACTTTAAATAATTTGTTTTTGTTCCAGTGAAGAAAGAAAATCTTTTAGTAACAAACTTACAAAACTAAAATACAAATAAATTCAAGCTAAAGAGAATAAACTAAAACTAAATAATACAAATGAAAAAAGCACGTAACAAAAGTACTAAAACTTAAAATGTAAAAATAAAAGCTAATTGAAAATATGAATAAATACTTGAATAATATCTCAATAATACACCAATACTGTAACATTGTACAGGTTTCAAAAGACTAAATAATGACAGAATTCTGACTGGGGGGGGGGTGTAAACTGTAACGTTAAGTAATTCTCTTCATAAAATCTAATTTATACTTCTTTTCACACAGTACAGATTAGAAACCACCCATGAGTATCAATATTTTCATCGGAAGACTATACTTAACCTTAATGCTTGCTGGTATGACACCTCTTGTCTTTCTTTCTTGCTCCTTTTTTTCCTTTCCCGGGAACATGCAGAGGCTTACACATACCAAACTCTCATCGCGTGCTTTATCCCTCACTGCATTCACTTTCTCTCTCTCTCTCTCTCCCCCCTCCCTGTGCTTGTTTCTAGTGGGTGCTGTGAAGCGATGACAGTTGTATTAGCAGTCGATTGCGAGGTCACTCTCGCTCAGCTCCTCTGAGACACAGCAGTACAGCAGAGGAGCAAAGCAGAAACAAGAGCAACAAATAGAAAGAATGAGATATCCAGTCACAGATAGCTGAATTTTCTCATTGCATTGGTTTTCCTTTATACTGTGATATGAGGGAATGTTACTTCTTTGATGACCAATCCAAGTAAGATTTAGATAACTGCAGTGACTTTTTTGGCCTTGTGATTTATTTATTCAAAAATAAATTGTATTGAAAATGCAATTCGCACATGCAATTACTTGGATATACTTATTCCAGATTAGTATTCAATTTCAAATTATAAAAAAATATTTGGTTATTTTTTGGAGTGTGTAAAGTCAAAAGTGTCTGGCTGTTCTGATATCATGGGATATCTGGGAACCCCCCCAGACCCTCATGACTGCGTGCAACTGTCAGTAAATCTCTTAAAATATCAGGGAAACTTGAACTCTTTATGACAAATCAAGGTTAGTTTAGGTTGCAAAATGTCATGTGGTACAACTCCCCAAAACCGTTAATGAATTAATAATTCATGTATTGGTAAAAATAAATAAAAACATATATATACATATATATATTATTAATATATTTGTGGAAATACTGGTTAAGATGTGTAAACGCACATATAGTAAATGTATAAAGAAAAAAATGCGATTACTTTTTACTTTATGGTTACCGATTCGTTATATGACATTTTTCACTCAATTGAATCTTTTCTTTAAAAAGTTTTTCAAAGCTATATGAAACCAACAACCAACATGCATTTACAGTTCAAAAGAGTACATTTCTAAAACTTGATGTGTCCTAATTCCTTTTAAAGGATTTTTTCTTAGTTGCCAATGCTTACATCATTGGCTCAACTTTATGCATCTGCTGCTATCTGACCTGCTGCTAGGTCATTGGATAATGCATAGATCAGGAATACTGAATCTAAGTTGTTTGTCTAGATCCGGCTTCCGGCTCTAATACAACTTTTAATAAACTATACTACAGATGGAGATGCACAGTATATAATTCCCTTGGTGCAAGCTATTTCATAAAATGATGGGGACAAAATCAGCTGAGAGGAAGTCCCTACCATACAGTAAATGACAGTTATGGCAGCTGAACATCTGGGAGGTCTCTTGCCATATCTTTTGGAAATCTTGTATCTTTGGCTGAAGAAACGAAATGAGCAGTAAATGAAAGTGATATGGCATTTTAAGAATACTGACCTATCCGTGATGCCCCATATAAGGAAAGCCAGGTTAGGGATTCCCCTCATCACTACCACAGGTCTCTGTTCAATGTGACTCGTATTGAGGTGTCAATCACGGCATCAGAGACAGCGAGGCACCCAGATCTGGCTGTGCGTCTCCCGACAGAGGAGGACACAGTCTGTTACTCCTACACTATGAATAGACTGATGAGAAGCTCTTTTGGGAACGCTGGATTCTTTGGGGAAAAAATGTGAGCCTGAGTTTATGGGCTGTTGAATGTTTGCTATACAGATTCGACAGATGGTTCAGTTGGGTTTGACAGTGGGGCACCTCGTCCTAGTTGAAAATTTAAAATCCCTCAAGAATGGTAAAAACTGCTGTTCTAATTCACAATGCCTCTTTTATGGGTGTATTCACATCCTTATTACCTTTATACTATGTTTTCCTCCTTGACAGGACATTATTTATGCACACTTGTATTATACGTGAGGCAGGGCATTATACAGTTTTACTGAGGCAAATCTGGATTACTTGGTGCTCCAGTTTAGATGAGACACGATTAAAGGGGAAACAAGTATTTTAAACTCATTTTTTAATGTATAAGATTAGTCAGTTAGTCTAGTGTTAAAGTTTTTGTTTATATGCAAGGCAACCTGCTCATATCCTGACAAAAATTCAATTTAAATATACTAAGAGTATAGATAGATATTA
Organism: Chrosomus eos; assembly: GCA_036326025.1. Lineage (NCBI taxonomy): Eukaryota > Metazoa > Chordata > Actinopteri > Cypriniformes > Leuciscidae > Chrosomus > Chrosomus eos. Next base: position 17,157,844 of record CM070829.1, read on the forward strand.
AATTACATATAAATATTTTCCTGTGAATACTGTGGTGTAATGAATACAATTGTGCTTGGTTCATTAAATAAAATTATGTGCTGTAAACTATGTGTATATGGAATATATATCTGCAACTCCTTCGGCACCTGTGGAAGTCTCTGAGGGTGATCTGGCGCAGGGGAAGAGTTGCCAAGCAGTTGAGATAAGCAGAAGGTGTATGGATCCCTAAGGAAGAGAATTCAAAGAACATCAGTCAGTTCAGAGTCATCTCACTGCTAAGTGTCCAAAGCAAGATATTCTTCATTATCCAACAACTAACTGAGTTCCTCCTGAAGAACAACTATATTGACACCTCTGATGAGAAGGGTGGAATTCCGGGAGTGCCTGGCTGTTTGGAACACACAAGAGTCATCACATAACTAATCAGGGAGGCTTGTGAAGAAAAAAAAGACCTATCTGTGTTATTGGACCTTGCTAATGCATATCACTCCATACCTCACAATTGTGCTTTCCCTCCAGCGACATCATGCTCCCAGCAAAATCAAGAACCTTATCCTGGACTATTACAGCAAGTTTAGGCCAAGAGCCACCACTGGGTCAGGTAATCAGACTGGCATCGGCTAGAGAAAGGCATAATTACAGATTGCACCATCTCAGTCCTTCTCTTGCCATGAACATGATTGTGAAGTCGACAGAAGTAGAGTACAGAGGCCCTTTAATGAGATCTGGAGCGCGACAGCCCCCATTAAGTTCATAGAAATTACCTGACTGTCATAACCACACACGTCCCGGGCAGCAGGTGGATTCTCCAAGGGCTAGATGAACTGGGTAAAGATAACCTTTAAACCAGCAAAATCAAGGTCGCTAGTGCTCAAGAGGGGAAAAGTAGTGGACAGGTTAAAATTTTCACTGGATGGAGTCACCATTCTGTCCATTACTGTAGCCAGTCAAGAACCTCTGTAATCTCTTTGACTGAAGTCTCAACGATTCTGTCTCCATCCAGAAAACCAGCAAAGACCTTGAGTTGTGGCTTAGTAAGGTAGACAAATCAGGTCTTCTTGGGAAATGTAAGGCCTGGATTTACCAGCATTCTATACCGCCTCGGAACTTGTGGCCCCTGCCTGTGTACGAAGTGCCCATAACAACTGTCCAGGCCCTGGAGAGAAAGATCAGCAGCTATCTACGAAGATGGCTTGGTTTACCTCACTGTCTGAGCAGTTCTGCTTTGTGCGGCACCAGCAACGGCATGCAACTCCCAATCAGCAGCCTTGCTGAAGAGTTCATAGTGTCAATAACACGGGAAGAATGGCAGTATAGAGAGTCTAGGGATCCAAAGGTGGCCGCAGCTGGCATTATTACAATCAGACAGGAAATGGATGCGCAGAAAAATTGCTGGAGGTGGCTAAGTCATGGCTGAGGAACAGGGCGCTGGTGGGGCCCATAGCAACAGGGCGTGCAGGCTTTGGCTACTTCCTGGTAACTAGAGTTGACAATGCTTAAGGTAAAGAGCATCAACATCGTGTTAAGGAGGAAGTGCAGGCAAGCGTAGTGGAAGTAAGAGCTATCAGGATGGTGGGAATGGGACAGCAAGGAGCTTGGACTAAATGAGAAAATGTTTGGCAAAGTAAGATCACCTGGATCGACATCTGGATAGCAGACTTCCATTCTTAGTTCAATCAGTCTACAACATCCTACCAAATCAAGGAAACATCCACGTCTGGGGTAAAAGCAAGACACCTTCCTATCACATTTGTTCAGGAAGGGGATCCCTAGAACACCTCCTTAGTAGCTGTCCAAAACACCTTTAGAAATGGGCGCTATCGCTGGCGCCACTACCAGGGCCTTAAGGTAGTTGCTGAGATAGCCACAGCTATCAATTCCATCAAAGGCCACCACAAACCAAGAACCACCAAATTTCTCAGAGCTGGAGAGAAGGCCCATTTACAACCAAGAGCAAAGTCTGGCCTCCTCACCGCCATTGACTAGCAACTGGAGGTGAATCTTGGCAAACGGCTGAAGATCCCAACCAGAATGCAGACCTGCAAACTCCTCAGAGTAAAAAAGGTGACAGTGTTACGCGCGCGGGGGGGGGGGGGGGGGGGGGGGGGGGGGGTCGGGGGGGGGGGGGGGGTAGGTAGTTTTAAACGGTTGCTAGGGTGTGGTTACACAGTTACATGTTGTTCTGGATGAACACTATACTGTATATAATATATAATTATCATAGGATTGGCAAAGGAGAAAAAGGGCAGTAAAATATAAATGAACCATGATGAGCAATACATTTGTTACTGTATTTATTATTCTTTGTTAATGAAAATACAGCTGTTCGTTGTTTGTTCATATTACTTCACAGTGCATTAGGCTAACTAATGTTAACAAATATAACTTTTAATTGTAATAATTAAGGCTACTAGTAAATAGTGAAATTAACATTACCAAAGATTAATAAATGCTATTTATTTATAGAGATTAAGAAGTGCAGTTTATGAATAGTTAATATTAACTAGTTTGGTGTTATCGATTTGTTATACACCGATTCAGATCTCTTTTGAAGAGACAGATGTTGGACAGATCAGTTATTTTAACCATTCATAAAAGTGAATCGGTTCAAATGAGTCATTAGTTCGCGAATCGGACGTGCCATTAGCTGACACACACACAGACACGGCACGCGTTGTGTGATTATCCCAGCAGATAAGGACATCGCAAGAAATCTCTGAAAATGCTCCACGTGAAACTTTGATCTTTTACTATCGTGTCAATTCTCAATAGATTTTGATTAATATGCGCGATGGAGGGAGAGCAAGGCAGTTTGAATACAGTGAGAGAGTGCGCGCGCGACCGGCTCTCTCTCTCTCTCTCGTTCGTTCTTTCAGCGCCCTGTCACGAGCGCAGCATAACAAAGCGGTAGCTAACGTTATTTGAATCAAGCAAACAACTAGCTGTTGTTTTTGCTCCAAAAAAGCTTGATTTACCTCGAATTTCACATAAGATTCCTTCACGTTATGAGTTTCCATCAGACTCGCGTGGTAGCCACTAACCAGGGGTCTCATCCACTGGCGATTCTGACGCAAGTGCTAAGATTCCGATTGGCCAAGAGAAAAAGTACTAAGATTCCGATAGGCCCAGAGAAATGTCAATTATAAGAATTATCCAATAATATTTCGCAATTCTAGGGCAGCCTATACCCCCCCCCCCCCCCCCCCCCCCCCCGAAAAAAAACTCTCCGGTTCTACGCGATTCACGTGAATGACCCATTTGACCAAGAAAACGGCGATTATCGCCGAAAAGCGACAAGTTTGCAGGTCTGAGAATGATATACACTCAGCTTCCTCCAGACATGATCATTGTCTCAGTCTCTACCAAGCAATTGATCTTGATGGAGCTTACTGTACCTTGGGAAGAGTGCATGGAGGAGGCCAATGAGAGGAAGCGCGCCAAGTACCAGGAGCTAGTGGAAGAGTGTAGAAGGCAGGTCTGGCAAACTCGTTGTGAGCCTCTAGAAGTGGGCTGCAGATATTTTGCCGGAGCGATCTGCAAAGTGTTTACACTACTAGGCATCACAAGAAAGACAAAGAGAAAGGCGAGCAGATCCGCAACTGAAGTCGCAGAGAAAGGCACTATGTAGCTTTGGATTATTTTATTTTTTTATTTTTTTATTTAACCTTTATTTAACCAGGTTAGCACATAGAGGACTCATTCTCATTAAAAACGGCAACCTGGCCAAGATGAAGCGTCAAGGTGCAGACACATATAGTTACACATAAAGGACAAGACAATGTAATGCAAGTTACAAGCAGTTGTTCAGTCAAATGGTTCGTCGTACTAAGGTAAATCGGAGTACAGTAAGCGGACAGTTTCCCTAATAGGACATATAATAATAACATATAATAATAATAAAAACAATAAATAATTGAACTATGTGAAAAGTAAAATGCAGTGAACGTTATTGGTGAATAACAATGGAGGATGAAAAAGACAGTAAGTACACTTACTTAATTACACGTAATTACACTTAATGCTACCATAAGCAATGGTGTGTCAATATGTTAGATATCAATCGTTTGAAAGCAGGTAATGGTACAAGAGTTTCAAGTCTTAAGGATTTATGGAGAACATTCCAGTCATTAGCAGAAGAAAATTGAAAATTAAGACGGCCAAAGGAGGTGCGGACATTAGTAATAGTTAATGAAATAAACCTGCTTGATCGCAGATTACGAGAGGGAGAAGCTACCGAAATGGGGTTTCTCAAGTAGGTAGGACCTTTGCCTAAGATACTTTTGTAAATAAAATAAAACCAGTGTCTTTGTCGTCGAATGTGAAGGGAAGGCCAGCCAATGAGTGTGTAGAGGTTACAATGATGAGTACTAAATGGGGCATTGGTAGCAAAACGTATAGCACTGTGATATATTACATCTAGCTTTCCTAGAAGAGTGTTAGAGGCAGATTTGTAAACCACATCACCGAAATCTAAGATAGGTAGGATAGTCATATTCACAAGAGCATGTTTAGCAGGGATAGTGAAAGAGGCCCTGTTACGAAAGAGAGAACCAATCCTAGATTTTATTTTAGATTGGAGTTTGCTAATGTGGGTATGGAAGGAGAGTGAAGAATCTAACCAGATACCTAGGTATTTATAAGTATCAACGATTTCCAATGCAGAACCTTCCAAGGTGGAAATTTTTGTTGTGTAGGAAGGTAAAAGGGAGATCGGTTAAAGATTATACATTTGGTTTTACTGGAATTTAAATTTAGTTGGAGACTGCGAAATGAGTGTTGTATGCTATTGAAGCTCACTTGGAGGTTGTCTAACACGATATTCATAGATGGGCCATAGGTGTAGAGAATAGTATCATCTGCGTATAGATGTATCGAAGAGTCACCTGCGGCCAAGGCCACTTCATTAATGTAGGCCGGAAATAATGTCGGGCCAAGGATTGAACCTTGTGGCACCCCCATAGAGACAGCCAATGGGCTAGATAGCAAGCCCTCTGATTTAACACGTTGAAATCTATCTGTGAAATAATTAGTGAACCAGGCGAGGCAGTGATTTGAGAGACCCATACTCTTTAGCCTGCCAATAAGGATGGTGTGATTGACGGAGTCGAAAGCCTTGGCCAGGTCTATAAAAACTGCTGCACAGTAATGTTTGCGGTCAATAGCAGATATGATGTCATTTGTGACTTTGAGTGTGAAAAAAAGCCCGAAAGCCCAGCTCGAAAGCCCGATTGCGTATCGGAGAGACTGTGGTCTCTCCGATATGCAATCGGAGTCTCTGTGGTTAAGAGGGCAGAACCGTGGGCAAAAACTGCTGGGACACAGGCCAGGGTCTGATCCACTCCAGCCGAGTCACCTGGGCGAGGGTGTCTGATGTTGAAAGACCCAAAACAGCCTATGACTCCAGGATACATCAATGATAATGTGTCCCAGTGCATCTGCATAATGTATCTTTTATTTATTTATATATATATATATATATATATATATATATATTATATATATATATATATATATATATATATATATATATATATATATCTTATCTATAAAAGTGAACCATTATATTATGTGATGCCTCTCAATTGCATCGAATGGACTGTGGGAGTTTCATTGACTAAGCTCTACTCATCAGTGGTGAAGCATTTACTGTGGGAATTGTGTAGAAGGAATGTTGCACTCAAGCAGTATCTACGGCAAAGTTTTCAGCCAACATGGCCACCACGCCAGACTCCGCACCTGCCCATAAGCCCACTCCAGAGTCCATTCCTGCCCATGAACCCGCTCCAGCTGAGGTCTTCCATGAACCATGGAGGTCATCCTGGAGCTATACCTGTTTGTCCTGACTTGATCCTGGTCGGTCCTGTTATGGCTACGGAGGGATTATTGAACTTCCTTCCTGTTTCATCTTGGCCAGAGAGGCCGTTCTAAATCCCTGAATCTCGGCCAAGGAGGCCCCAATTAAAGACTCTGATTGCCTTGCCACAGACATCACACCTTGATGTCTTGTCTGCCCTGTTATAGAGGCCATTACTGAACTCTCAGCATGTTTTGACAGCCAACCCTAACCTCTCTGTGCTTTTTGTTTATGTTAATCTTATAATTATAGTCATGTGTTTCCCTAGTTTTGTGTGAATATTTCCTGTTTTGCTCCATGTTTTGTAGTCCGTTGCAGTTTTTCTTCTTGATTAGTTCCTGATTGTTCCCAGGTGTGTCTTGTTTGCCTATCACCCCTTGTATATAAATACCTTATTGTTTCTCAAGTTCTTTGCCTGGTGTTTGTCCTACGGGGAAGTTATGTGCGCTCTGTTTATTTCTGTTAAAGGGGGGGTGAAACACTCAGTTTCACTCAATCTCATGTTAATCTTGAGTACCTATAGAGTAGTATTGCATCCTTCATATCTCAAAAAAGTCTTTAGTTTTATTATATTTATAAAAGAAAGACAGGCTGTACCGAGTCTTTCCGGAAAAACCTGAGCGGGTGGAGGCGTGCCGTGTGGGCGGGAGCGCGCGAAGCTTTTGCGCGTGTTGTAAACAGACAGACTTGTGGTTTATGAGGACATGATTTATTTTTACAATAAACAAACTGACACCTACAGTGGCCAGCTAAACAAATGTATTTAAACACACAAACACACACACACACCATACATTGCATGCTCCATCGATACATTAACTGTACGTGATCATGTTGTTTACTTGCTGTGCTTAACGTTACACGCCGATAGTTAACAACACACAGACATTTGAAGCAGTTTTACTCACCGCCTGCGGTTCCAACGCACGACCGTGAACCTTTATCGTTGGGACTGCTCCATCTTTAAGTATTAGGCGATCTGCAAATCCGGCGTCGAACTGGGCTTTGTTTATACAACTATTACCGTCGAAATGAAGGGAACAAACAAGAACACTTGCACAACTCCGTTGCTGCTCTGGAAAAAACAAAATCCATCCACAGGTCCCTTAACACTGGGTTCTTTGGAAATGTGTGCAGTGTTGTCTTGCACAACACACTTTTTTGGTGCCATTTTTTTTAATTGCAGCGCAGCCGAGCCCAGCTCTGATCTCTCTGATCTCTCGCACGCACTAGGCTACAGCTGCGCGTGCGCCCTTCCGGGAGAAGTGCTCTTAAGACCCGTATAAGGAAATTCCGCCCCACCTGACGTCACACAGAACCATACTCGAAAAAAACTTTCCGAAACTTGTGACAAACCGGAAGGAGTATTTTTGGAACAGAAATACTCCATCAAACTTACAACTTCAGTTTTGAAACTTTGTCCATGTTTAGCATGGGAACCCAACTCTTTAACAGTGTAAAAAAGTCACTATGCATGAAACAGCATTTCACCCCCCCCCCTTTAATCTCGTGGTTGGAATCTTCTGTTTGTTGCCTGGATTTACTATTGTTGTTTTGTTTTAATAAAATAGTCACTGCATTTGGATCCTCCTCTCTGTCATTTCTTAACTACCCCATAATAGGTATATACAGTATGTTTTTTTAATTTATTTTATTAAATATTATTTTTCTATTTTGTGTTTAGTTAATAATAATAAACCATATTACCTATCAGACATATAAACATACAGTACAAATTATCTTTCGATAATATTACAAATATATAATATAAATAAAATTTCTACTAAAGATTTGACTTGTTAGAACTGACTAAATTTAGAAAATTTAGACAATACAAAATTATTGTGATATGTAAATTTCTTAAACTCTCAGGAGACACATGCATTGTACATGCTCCACCTTTGCACTGAGAAGAGAGGAAAAGACATGAAATCAGCATCTCCCAGTGGGAATACTCTGGAACTGTGCTCATCATGGTTACTATACTTTGACACCAGGCCCCTGTGAGGCTGTCGCAGGCTGTTTGTATGGCCCCAGGCTGTGCAGGGAGCTGCTATATCTCTAAAAACATCACACTCTGCACTCTGATGGAGACATACAGGGAGACAGATAGAGAGGGAGGCGAAAAGGGGGGGGGGGGGGGGGGGCGAGGAGAGAAACTGGGAGTCGACTGTAATGGAATTGAATTAAATTGAGGGCAATACCAAATTAAATTGAGATACAATAAACTGAATCGAGGCATAAACATGCACAAGCATGAAAGAAAAAATAAAGAAACTGCTTGTTTTCCTCTCTGATTCATTTTTTGTTGAATGTTATTTTTTGCTGTTATTCTGTCATCAAATGTTTGTTCAAAAGTTACTCACCAGTTTATTACAAAACATGCTAAATCACTCATTGTAAAGCTGAATACAATCAGTGCAACAGCATGCCATCTGCTAACCAACCTTAGTCATCTGTCAAAACTGTCCTGTAATTCATAAAATGTTTTTTCAATTTCTAAGTTCAATTATAGATTCATTTATTTATTTATTTACTTACTTATCATATCAGTTCATATTGTAAATTTAAGTGTGCATACTCATTTTCTTCGTCTAATACTCACTTAAAGTTAATCAACAACACAAATTATTTATATAATCTTTAACTAATCTCAAAATGATTATCCATTTTTCATACTGTAATGTTCTGATGAATTCACTTGTAGCATTTAAAATGATTGATTTTTTTTGTGTGTTTTAATTTATTTTGATTAAATAGTGTATAATTTTATAGCCTGACTACGTCAGACTTCCTACTTCCGCTAATTTCATTTCGCTCCTGTAGTCAGTCTGAGATAGCAGCCTATCTTTCTGTTTTCCACCGGCCTGAAAACAGCCGGGCCAATCAACGAACAGAAGGCGGGCTGAAAGCCTTGACGTAGTCGCTAAGCGCCGAGTTTAAAGGGGTCATATAATGGTACATAAACTTTTACAAGTTGATTGTACTGAAATGTGTGTTGGCAGTGCCTGTACACAGCCATCATATAATGATAAAAATCCATCCAGTGGTTTTGTTTTAATCTCCTTATATGTTTTCCCCTGCCTCAAATCAAGCCGTTCGAGCCTGTGACGTCACAAGCTCGCACGCCCCTCCCACGACTGTTGATTGACAGTAGCGTTTCAACACAGACCCGCCCTCGCTCGTGAGTGAGATGTCAATCATAGTTCGTCATTGTTTACACTGGAGCAGAATGGCGGCCGTCTAAGCGATTGTGGTGTTCTGTTCTTGGGTGTAATAAGGAACACAGCAGTCATTTTAATGTTCCTAAATCCGAACCGCTGAAGGCAGTGGCTGAGTTTTGTTTATGAAGGAAATATTCACGACGAGCAACGTCAATGCGCTCATGTTTGCGCAAATCATTTCTCACCAGACTGCTTTTTAAACGAGGCGAGGGTCAATATAAATCAGGTTTAGCTAAGAAGCTGCTACTGAAAAAGGAATCGGTACCAACTATTCGTGTTCCTGCTGGACCTCCAGAAGAAGTGAGTGTGACGTTTTATTTATTAACCTTTATATGAATCTTTGCAAATCCTTTGCACGCTTCACGATGAATGTGGCTAATGTTTACACTCAGGGTGCATTACGGCATGTGTTCTATGTAACGTTACGACGTTCTCAATATAATTCATAATCCCACGTTTATAATGAAAAATGCGTTAGAGGTGTTGTGTTATTAAAAACTGTGTAAGTTACGCAGTTACAGTTAACGTAACAGGAATATTAACAGGAATATCAATGCAGTTACAAAACTATAGATGTACTTAAAAGTTTTCTTAAAACATAAAACATTTTCGTACTGCACTAAACATAAACATACAGCAAATTCTTAGTTATCCTTCAACTACTGCTAGAATCATTACTGACATGACCTCATGTCCGTTTCATTCACGAGTTGTACCTAACACTGAGATAATGTCATGCATCACTGACAAGCCTACATTTACAAAAAAAAGAAGAGTTTTTCAACATAAATCTGTCAACGAACTAACCTATAACTTACATTAGTAACGTTAAACACATAGCGTTTGTATCTCACAACTCTAACGTTACCCTGCCAGTACATACAAAAATAGATCAAAGTGACATTGTTAACCAACCATTCAGAAACGTCCTGCTCGAGCCTTAATTGTCGAACTTCTTCGGGGCGTCATCTTGTTTCGGGTCCGACTCCGGTTCAAACTGATACGGTTGCACAGATGTGTCCTCAGAGAGAATCCCGCTGCCATAATAAACCCTCAACTGTTGACAAGTTAACACTCCACGTGCGTTGTGTTACAGCGCCCACAGAACAGAGGGGCGGAGTCAGCGAAGCTCATTATCATTTAAAGGCATATGCACTTAAACGGAGTGCTGAACACAGAGCTGTTTTTGAGCAGGTAAAATGAGTGTTTTCTTAAAAAACTAATGAGAATTTTTAATAAAAGTATATTACAAACTTTTCATTTAGACCCTAAAGATTCATATTAACTTGTACAAAAATGGCATTATATGACCCCTTTAAGAGTTAGGTCAGAGAAATCGAAAACGACCGCGGATAGGGAGACGCGGATGCAATTCGCTCTGTTGTGGAGAATATTCCCGGCATTAGCAAACTGAAGCCCGAAGAAGAAGAGTGTGTATTAAACATTTTGAATGGAGGTGATGTTGTGGCCCTACTCCCTTTGGGAAATGTTTAATTTATCAACTATTGCCGGTCGTCAGCGAGAAACTGGGGAGCCTTTTGACAGGTCAGTGTCTCCTTTCTTTTCCAGGTCTTAAATACCGTAAAACTTCAAATAATAGCCCAGGATTTTATTTGTCCAAATCATCTAACTGCACCGGCTTGTATTTGAGACAGGCGTCTATATGAGACAATTTAGTGTTGAGATGTTGTTCATTGAGATGTTGTTCCTAGAGTCTCTAATCTCTAAAAATCTCCAAATGCTCCACGTGAAACTGCGATCTTCCGATCTTTTACTATCTTGTCGATTGCTTTTGATTAATATTTGCGAGGGAGAGAGAGCAAGACAGCGCTCGTGTTGTTTGAAGACCTGAGAGTGCGCGCGCGGCTCGCTCTCTCTCTCTCTCTCTCTCGCGCGCCCTGTCAAAGCGCAGCAGTCATTCTATTACATCACTCACCGATCAAAAAAGTCGTTCACAGCCATGTTCACTCCGGTATTTCGCTCGCATCATCAAGTGTTTACAGCTGGTGGAAGTTCGATCATAGATTTGAGTTCGATGCATGATGTCTGTGGTTCGATGCGGCTGTGTCAGCGCATAACATACGTCATAAATAAACTTATCTGATTGGCTTACGGTTAACCAATGATTTTAAACTTCAGAAATCGCCCCCTAGCGAGAGAGAAAACACTTCTCTATTATGCTATGCCAGACTCTGTCTACGAAGCAAAGTGAAGTAGCAGAGTCTGGTATTACCAGGCTAATAATTTTATGCCATAACGTGAAAATTATTGTTGGCTTATCGGGCAGAATTTTAAATCAGTGCATCCCTAATCTCTACGAGTGTTGCATTTTTAAGACAGCTTGTCGCGTTACAAATAGTCCTTTATGCCATTCTCTAGCCATTCTTTTGTACTTAGGCCTATAGTTGAGCAAGCATTCTTGTGTCCATCTGTTTCACAGCTAACAATGTAACACTGAGCATTATCAGTTTCTGCAAGCATCTGTGATGAAGATCTCTCTCTCTCTCTCTCTCTCTCTCTCTCTCTCTCTCTCTCTCTCTCTCTCTCTCTCTCTCTCTCTCTCTCTCTCTCTCTCTCTCTCTCTCTCTCTCTCTCTCTCTCTCTCTCTCTTTCTCTCTCCAAATGTTTTTTCTCTTTCTCCTCATCTTGAATGGTTTGTGAATCTTACACTGATGGAGATGGAGGGCTTCAGTTCATATATAGGGTCACTGCACGACATCTCATGCCTTCTGCTAATGACTTATTGACTGTTCATGCTTCATGGATGTGTTGTGATACTTTCATAAGAGAAGGGAAACTTTAAAACCCTCAAACACATGCACATCATATGGGAACATGTGCATGCAAATTCACTGACATACACACCATACACAGAGTGGAGACTAGTGAAAACCTAGTGAGACTGATGGTACGTTTACACGACAACAATATGCTTAAAACTGAGAGGTTTTTCCTTTGAGTTTTCCACATACAGACGACACGACACCCTTGTCAAAACGATCCCCATTCACACGGATCCATGAAAACAAAACAAAAACGCTGTATTCTGCTGCCAGGCCATTAGATAGCGATGAAACACTATAGACTGAACTGAACATGGAATACGCATGTGGATGCCATCATAGAATGTTTTGTTTTTTTGCGGGCCTTTTGTTTATGTAAACAGGCTATCAAAAAGTATATCAAAATTTTAATTTAGATTTATCGGCCAATATCGGTTATCGGCTTTCAAATGTATTTGTTCTGTGTTCTGTGAATTTCATTCACCCTGCCAGCTGCCTGCTGTGGAGGTGACACCAAAACTTTGATCAGGGAAAAAATTCTGTTTCTCACATGCACTACAAGCTATGGAGCTTCGAGTTCTTTCCCCCTCTCCCCTGCCCCAGAAAGGTCTCAATCCAGGTGTCCAGCAGAGATACCCCTCAGAAAGTGTTTTAGGGTGATTGTCAGGGATGAGTGCTTAAGCCTGTGTGGAGGGGTGGAAGAGGAAAGCGTGAACTGTATTTTCTGCCCACTGTTGGCGTCAGCGACTTTGTCCTGCTCAAAGCGGAGGCGCTGATTTTCCAGGACTTGTCTTCTTCAATTTGTTCTCAATGTGTCACTCTGAATGTTTTTTTTTTTTCTAAAGTAGAATGCGTCAGGGGCTCGCCTGTTTGCCAGAATGTGGAGTGCTTGAAGCCAGTTAAGAATGATAGCAGTCAAAAGCTTCCATCGAGGATATCTTTGTTTGAGAAAAGGGAGGAAACCTACCAGTGAAGACTGTGACTCATTCAGTGTTCCTAGAGTGATAACACATCCTGATTTAATTAAAAAAACACAGATAATTGTATTTTCTGATCAATCTAGTCTTTCCGGTAGAGGATCTGTGTGTGAGAGGCAGTTTGCCTGATTTGATTGACATTTGAGGTTTTAGTATTGAGTTAATGTACTTTTCCACAGATATCTGTCCTAGTTTCCCTCTTTGTTCAAGTCTTCCACCATTCTCTTCTCCATTCCACTGTCATCTCTATAAGAAATAGGGCTGTCAATCGATTGAAGATTGTAATATAATTATGTGATATGACTAATTAATTAGTCAAATTAATCACACATAGGAATATTTGCCGAGAAAAGCTCCCAAATGAAGATAAAGATGATTCATTATTGTAGCAGATGAGTAAATGGTTTAATAGACAAATACTAACTCAATATCTAAAAAAAATGTTTCTATATCATTGAACATATGTTTATCATTGGCCTACAGCATACATAATTTTAGTCAATGTGTCTGATGTTGACGTCATGCATCTGTTGACTTCACATGCATTCTTTCATTATTGGACATGTTTTATTCAATCTAATGTTTTTCAGTGTCATGAGTGCATTGCTTTTTATTAAGACTATGTGTCAAATTTAATGCTGGTTAAACTTTTACAAATGTTTTGTGAGACCCAATCTTCTGTTGCATTCTGTCCAGCTGTTTTTGAACATAAGAACACGTCCAGTGTAAATACGTCCAGTGTGAACACGTCCAGTGTAAATACGTCCAATTAATACATGCAGTTTAAATACGTCCACTGTGTACACGTCCAGTGTAAATACATCCATTGTGAACACGTCCAGTGTGAACACATCCAGTGTAAATACGTCCATTGTGAACACAACCAGTGTAAATACGTCCAGTGTGAACACATCCAGTGTAAATACGTCCAGTGTAAATACATCCATTGTAAATACGTCCAGTGTGTACACGTCCAGTGTAAATACGTCCAGTGTGTACATGTCCAGTGTAAATACGTCCATTGTGAACACATCCAGTGTAAATACGTCCACTGTGAAACACATCCAGTGTAAATACGTCCAGTGTGAACACATCCAGTGTAAATACTTCCAGTGTGTACACGTCCAGTGTAAATACATCCATTGTGAACACGTCCAGTGTAAATACGTCCAGTGTGAACACATCCAGTGTAAATACGTCTACTGTGAAACACATCCAGTGTAAATACGTCTACTGTGAAACACATCCAGTGTAAATACGTCCAGTGTGAACACATCCAGTGTAAATACTTCCAGTGTGTACACGTCCAGTGTAAATACGTCCAGTGTGAACACGTCCAGTGTAAATACGTCCAGTGTGAACACATCCAGTGTAAATACATCCAGTGTGAACACTTCCAGTGTAAATACGTCCAGTGTAAATACGTCCAGTGTGAACACGTCCAGTGTGAACATGTCCAGTGTGAACATGTGTCCAGTGTATACGTCCATTGTGAACACGTCCAGTGTGAACACATCCAGTGTAAATACGTCCATTGTGAACAAGTCCAGTGTGAACACATCCAGTGTAAATACATCCAGTGTGAACACATCCAGTGTAAATACGTCCATTGTGAACACGTCCAGTGTGAACACATCCAGTGTAAATACATCCAGTGTGAACACATCCAGTGTAAATACATCCAGTGTAAATATGTCCAGTGTGAACAAGTCCAGTGTGAACACATCCAGTGTAAATATGTCCAGTGTGAACACATCCAGTGTAAATACGTCCATTGTGAACACGTCCAGTGTGAACACATCCAGTGTAAATTAGGGCTGTCACTTTATGTTCGAAAATCGATTGCACAATCGATCGGACCAACCAACAACAAGTATCGAAACGAAAATAGGGAATCGATTTTAGCTGCCTTTTTTTTTTTTTTTTAACCAAAAATGTGTTTTAGGTGGGCAGATCAATAGAACATGTAGGATGTTGGAAAATAATAATGTCTTTTCTGTTAACCAAATGCTTTTTAATATTCGCTATTACTTCAATGCAAGTGAACAAGCGCGCCGTTATTTGTTGCCAGAGCAGTTGCTTAGTGACGTGTGTCTTCAAGTAGGCCAGAAATGCGCAGATTCTGCGCAATGCGCTGTATTTAATATATCACGAGGACTCACGAGTTGCGTGTTTGCGCTAAATCCACACAGATTTGGATTACACGGACTTCCACAGCAAAGAAAGTGAGTAAGCATAGACGCACGCCTCTTGATTTGACAGCGTTAGCCGCCAAAATTTATTTTTACCCGCATTTGGCGAGTTGAGGGTGTTAATTTCAATCCCTGAATGTAGCACTCCTGTTTGTTATTGTGCACGAAACTTCACGCCAATAAAGCATCAGGAATATTGCTGATTTGCGCCCTCTTTACGTTCGTCCTAATGCCTGTTAGTTGTCCGTGGATTTGCCTATATTTGGTGTTGAAAATGGAAACGTCTTTAGACACGGAAAATCGATTTTACAATCGATTCAATGAACACTTATGTCTCAAAAATCGAACAGGATTTTTTCACAAAAGTGACAGCCCTAGTGTAAATACATCCAGTGTGAACACATCCAGTGTAAATACGTCCAGTGTAAATATGTCCAGTGTGAACAAGTCCAGTGTGAACACATCCAGTGTTAATATGTCCAGTGTGAACACGTCGAGTCAGTGTAAATACGTCCAGTGTAAATATGTCCAGTGTAAATATGTCCAGTGTGAACAAGTCCAGTGTGAACACATCCAGTGTAAATACATCCAGTGTGAACACATCCAGTGTAAATACATCCAGTGTGAACACATCCAGTGTAAATACATCCAGTGTAAATATGTCCAGTGTGAACAAGTCCAGTGTGAACACATCCAGTGTAAATACATCCAGTGTGATCACATCCAGTGTAAATACGTCCATTGTGAACACGTCCAGTGTGAACACATCCAGTGTAAATACATCCAGTGTGAACACATCCAGTGTAAATACGTCCAGTGTAAATATGTCCAGTGTGAACAAGTCCAGTGTGAACACATCCAGTGTAAATATGTCCAGTGTGAACACGTCGAGTCAGTGTAAATACGTCCAGTGTAAATATGTCCAGTGTGAACAAGTCCAGTGTGAACACATCCAGTGTAAATATGTCCAGTGTGAACACGTCGAGTCAGTGTAAATAAGTCCAGTGTAAATATGTCCAGTGTGAACACATCCAGTGTAAATACGTCCAGTGTGAACACGTCGAGTCAGTGTAAATACGTCCAGTGTAAATACGTCCAGTGTGAACACATCCAGTGTAAATACGTCCAGTGTGAACAGGTCCAGTGTAAATATGTCCAGTGTAACAGACTGATCTCATGAAATGGCGTATGTATGACACACCAATTAGTATTTCCATTTTTGGCGTGCTATCAACACGCATAATCGCTTTTCAGCGTGTTTATGAACGCCGTTGACTTAACGTTACATTACTGTATATATAAATATATGATCTACCCTAACCCCGTCCCTAAACCTACCCGTCACTGGTTAATAGCATTTATGAGTTATTCCCTACCATCCTAGTAAGAAAAAGTAGATATACACGCATACACGCGGATAGCTCAAAATGCGTATAAATAACATGACACTTGACTTGAAAGTGGCGTGTATGTTTACGCAAAAGTCATGATGTCATGTTGAGTGTAAATATGTCCAGTGTGAACACATCCAGTATAAATACGTCCAGTGTGAACACATCCAGTGTAAATATGTCCAGTGTAAATACGTCCAGTGTGAACATGTCTCGACTCTCGACACAATGCGAACCAGCATTGTGAACCTTACAGATACGCCGCTGCTTCACTTCCATGCTGCTTATGTGTGTGGTGTGAAACGGGGCTTATTGAGCATTTAGTGCCTCGCTGTAGCAGAAGGAAAGAAAAGAATAATGTGTTTCATATTTTGTGCCTGTCTTTCCGTCTTTGGCGTTGATTGCATTAGTCCTCACGGATGGCTCGCGTAAGGCAGCGGTCTGCAGATCGAGGATTTAACCATCTAAATCTTCGCTCTTTACGTGACGTGTCACGGGGGTGTGCAGACAGGAAGACGAAGACAGGTATATATATTTCCAAACGTAGTTTAATAACAATTAATCCAAGAGTAGGAAGACAGGCATTAGCACAACACAACTTAAAGGGGTCATATAATGGTACATGCACTTTTACAAGTTGATTGTACTGAAATGTGTGTTGGCAGCGTTGATTGCATTAGTCCTCACGGATGGCTCGCGTAAGGCAGCGGTCTGCAGATCGAGGATTTAACCATCTAAATCTTTGCTCTTTACGTGACGTGTCACGGGGGTGTGCAGACAGGAAGACGAAGACAGGTATATATATTTCCAAACGTAGTTTAATAACAATTAATCCAAGAGTAGGAAGACAGGCATTAGCACAACACAACTTAAAGGGGTCATATAATGGTACATGCACTTTTACAAGTTGATTGTACTGAAATGTGTGTTGGCAGTGCCTGTACACAACCATCATATAATGATAAAAATCCATCCAGTGGTTTTGTTTTAATCTCCTTATATGTTTTCCCCTGCCTCAAAAAGAGCCGTTCGAGCCTGTGACGTCACAAGCTTGCACGCTCCTCCCACGATTGTTGATTGACAGCAGCGTTTCAACACAGACCCGCCCTCGCTCGTGAGTGAGATGTCAATCATAGTTCGTCATTGTTGATACACTGGAGCAGAATGGCGCCTAAGCGATTGTGGTGTTCTGTTCTTGGGTGTAATAACGAACACAGCAGTCATTTTAATGTTCCTAAACCACTGAAGACGTAGTGGCTGAGTTTTGTTTATGAAGGGAATATTTCCGACGAGCAACATCAATGCGCTCATGTTTGCGCAAATCATTTCTCACCAAACTGCTTTATAAACGAGGTCGAGGGTCAATATAAATCAGGTTTTGCTAAGAAGCTGCTTCTGAAAAAGGAATCGGTACCAACTATTCGTGTTCCTGCTGGACCTCCAAAAGAAGTGAGTGTAACGTTTTATTTATTAACCTTTATATTAATCTTTGCAAATCCCTTGCACGCTTCACGCTGAATGTGGCTAATGTTTACACTCAGGGTGCATTACGGCATGTGTTCTATGTAACGTTACGACGTTCTCAATATAATTCATAATCCCACGTTTATAATGAAAAACGCGTTATAGTTATTGTGTTATTAAAAACTGTGTACGCAGGTGTTAAAGTTAACATAACAGGAATATCAATGCAGTTAACAATACTATAGATGTACTTAAAAGTTTTCTTAAAACATAAAACATTTTCGTACTGCACTAAACATAAACATACAACAAATTCTTAGGTGTCCTTCAACTACTGCTAGAATCATTACTGACATGACCTCATGTCAGTTTCAGTCACGATAGTTGTACCTAACACTGAGATAACGTCACGCATCACTGACAAGCCTACATTTACAACAACAAAAAAAGTTTTTCAACATAAATCTGTCAACGAACTAACCTATAACTTACATTAGTAACGTTAAACACATAGCGTTTGTATCTCACAACTCTAACGTTACCCTGCCAGTACATACAAAAATAGATCAAAGTGACAGTGTTAACCAACCATTCAGAAACGTCCTGTTCGAGCCTTATTCTCGAACTTCTTCGGGGCCGTCATCTTGTTTCGGGTCCGACTCCGGTTCAAACTGATACAGTTGCACAGATGTGTCCTCAGAGAGAATCCCGCTGCCATAATAAACCCTCAACTGTTGTCAAGTCAACACTCCACGTGCGTTGTGTCAAAGCACCTAGTCTCAGCCTCAGACGTCACGCCCACGGAACGTTGGCTAAACGTCTGATGCATATGGTACACTTAACTGGAAACACTTCAGGAATGTCGAAGTCGTCATCTGATTGGTTGAATTTCATCGGATTTCCGGGGGGGGCGCGAGTGTCGCGTTTATTTTCGGTTCGCCGGGAAACAAAGCGCAGACGTGTGATTGCGGTAGAAAAACTGTTGTGTTTACATGAGTGACAACGAGCATTTATCAAGATCAGCTAAACGTAGTAAATGTAGTAATCAGTAAACGTAATCAGCAATGACTTACTGCTTGTTTTCTTCTCCTTCTTTGATTTTCTATGCTGACTGACTTGATGCAGGCCGGTCTGTTGTTGTGGGGACATTTCCACGCTCCGATACGTGACGCTGAACGAAACGAACTGTAATTGGTTGTTTGACATGTCGGTCAAACGGCCTTATGGGCGGGCCTTGGCCAAAGAAAGCTGCTATGAATTCCAGACCTTCAGCCGTCAGTCTGAAGGTCTGGCTACGCGAGACTACAAAGCACCCACAGAACAGAGAGGCGGAGTCAGCGAAGTTCATTATCATTTAAAGGCATATGCACTTAAACGGCGTGCTGAAAACAGAGCTGTTTTTGAGCAGGTAAAATGAGCGTTTTCTTAAAATACTAATGAGAATTTTTAATAAAAGTATATTACAAAGTTTTCATTTAGACCCTAAAGATTCATATTAATTTGAACAAAAATGGCATTATATGACCCCTTTAACATAACTGTGACCTGACTCTGAGTGATGGTGAAGGGGAAACTTAAGTACTGAATGCAAATGAGGTAATGACAATACACAGTTAATACACATGAACTCATAAGGACGGTAACCAAGGAGACATCCCCGATTTGTGGCGGGAATCTGAACAAAGAAACATGTGTGACTAACGAATACAAACAGAAGGTCGATGAAAACTGAAACTAAACTGAACATAATTGTGACTGACGGGAGTCCGGTTAACTTTTATAATTCTTCTTTGCAATCTTCTGCTGACACCACGCCAGTGACAATGGTGCGAGATCTGAGGCAAATAAGACCTTTATTTCGAATGATCTCTTTCTTTCTCAAAAATGGATTTGGCTTAATGCTGGAGAAATTACTCTTCTCTCTGAACTTTCTCGTCCTGTTAGTGCGCGGATAAGGAGGGGGGAGGGTCTAACTAGCCTCCGTTTTGTTTGACAATTCTTTAAACGTCAACAAGAAGTGATGTCACCCGGCATCGCTTAGAGCACCTTTAAGTAGGCTTGTCGCCTTCTGAGTCTTATTGTACTTTTGATTCTCAGTAAATTATGTTAAATTCTTTTAAATCTGTTATGCGCTTTGATTTAGAGACCCCCAAACTTTTTATACAGGAGTTTTCTTGATTTTAACCTGCAATTCTCCATTCTTTTGACAATATTTTAATTTTGGGGGATTTCAGTATACATGTGTGCCCTTCAAATCCCCTGGTCAAATATTTTTTTTTTATTAGAGTCATTTAACTTTTTACAATGTGTTTCTGGATCAACCTGTATTATTTTTGGGGTTCTCTGTTGGTAGTGTGAAGATTGCTGATACTTTTTTCAGATCATAAGACTTTTAGCTCTAACTTTCCTTGTGGAGCTCTAAGTAATAATGTTTCATCTCATGTAGGTCTACTCACTCCTTGCACAGCTAGTAGATTTTCAGTGATTTTTGAGCTCTCCCCTTTAAGATCGAGTCTCCCTCTCCCATTATGGGTTTTAAAGGTAAAGCAGTTTAATGCTTCTTGTTTAGATATTTTAGATGTTGTGGCTCCTTTTGAAGTCCGGAATAAAAGGTCAAATCGCAGCCCTGGTTGAACAGTACTACCCGTGCTGTCAGGCAGGAGTGTAGGAGGGCTGAACACAAATGGCTTAAAGATAAATTACAGGTCTCTTATGAGATTTTGAAGAACTGTTGAGCGAGTATCAAAGAGCTGTTAAATTAGCTAGATCAAGTTATTTTCCTGGCATGATTTCCAGAAACTGTCTTCTAGAGTATTTTTTTTCTACTGTAAATGCTGTTCTCTACCCTGTTGCTACTCCATCACTCACTCCTTCTGTTGACATGTCATGTGTGAAGAGTTCTTAAACTTTTTCATTAGTAAGATTGCTGGAATTAGATCTCAGATTTTTATCTATTAGCAATGACTTTATTGCTTTTGTTGACCCTCCTAAGTTATTGAATTGACCTGTTTTTCGCCTGTTTCTCTGCAGCAGTTTAAAGATATAATTATGAAGTCTCATATGAAGTCTACAAGGTCTCCTGGTGATGTTATTCCTTCTTCTCTGTTTAAGCAGGTACTTGATTCCATTGGTCCTAATATTTTGTTTATTATGAATATTAGTTATTAATATTGGTTATCTTGTTCAGGCAAGCTTTAAACATGCAGTTATTCAGCCCCTTCTCAAGAAAAAAAAAAAAAAAAAAAAACGGCTTAGACCCCTTTGACATGAGTAGTTTTTGTTTTTCAATTTTGAAATTGCCTTTTATATCTAAGATGCTGTAAAAGAGCTTTTAGAGCGTGCCATAGTACATAATCTGCTCTTCTGAAGATCTCTAATGACATGCTATGAGGCATTGATTCTGGAAGCTGTGTTGTTCTACTTTTGTTAGATCTTACCGTGGCATTTGATACAGTTGATCATAATATTCTGATTGATCGTCTTAGGGATCACGTTGGTATTCAGGGCTTAGCCCTGAAATGGTTCTCTTCCTAATTGAAAGATAGGACTTTTTCAGTCAGTGTAGGGGATTATTCTTCTACTTGTTGCCCCTCTTGTGTGTGGGGTTCCACAGGGTTCTATCTTGGGACCAATTTTATTTCTCATTATATCTCGTTTAAAATGTAAAGGTGATCGGGCATTCTCTGTTGCAGCTCCAAGGCTCTGGAATGACCTTTCTCTGTCTGTTAACATGTCCTTAACATTTACAAATGCTTTGTAAGCTGTGTATGTCTCATTTGCATTGTTTTCATGTTTTTGTTTTAATTTTCTCAAATATCTTAGATATTAGATTTATTTTTTCTGTCCAGCAAATTGGTTCCACTTGTGGCATTGAAAGTGCTCTATGAATCAAGTAGAGTTGAGTTGAGAGTTCTTAGCATGGAACATATGCCAATATTTATATACCCACTTGAGTTAGTTTGAACCTAGCATGAGAAAACTTATTTCCAAACCAGACACACAATTGTGTAAACACCAGGCTGATAAACGGTTAACATACTCAGACAGATATGTATTTGTTTGTGTAGTGAGCTGGAATTGGCTATCAGTACATGTTCAGTTAGGTACACGCACGCACACCGACGCAAAGCTGCTGATGTGACTAACTGTGAATCATAGGCCACCATGTAGGTGGACGAGCCAGCAGGAAATAATAATGTAATCCACCTCAAAATACTGGGAGGCGGCCCACAACCTGCAGTATATATGATGTGATGACCTGTTATAGACCTTTTCCTGCTGCCATTGCTATCCTTTCTCTAGGGAAAACTCGAAAACCCTCTGCAAATCTTTGTATGAACACCTGACCCGCAACGTCTGTTTAGCTGATATAATACAGTGTAGCTGATATAATACATATGTCTGCGTGACTCACAGTAAACACTTAGATGGCAAGTCTGTGAGAGTGGCATCCTAATGTTTTGACAGGGAGCATGTTTGGCACATGTTTGCTTATTTTGTACGGGAACAGAACGCAGTTGACTAACGCAATTGGACGTGGGTGATTGATGATCCAGCAGGCTTTGTCACCGGTATTTACTTGACCTTTTCCTCCTTCTCTCTTTACTACTTTACTTTATTTTCTATTTCTCCTCCTATCTGCATTGATGTTCATTAAACTGTGTTTTCTAGTCACCATAGCCCTTCAGCCTATGACCTCTCTTTTTTTCGTTTTGTCTTCTTCCTCCCTCTCATCATTTATTCCTTTCTGCCTGTCTCACTTGCTTTATCTTTGTAGTGACTCCAGATCCTGTTTATAGCTGTGTTAAAGGTAACATGAAATCAAAATTGTTTTGATTTTGTGGCATTCGGTTGCATGTGTGTTAGCTTTTAGCTCAATTCCATTCTACTCCTAAAAGTTGACAAAATCATCCAATATACCACATGCCTTTGTACATCCCCACATGGAAAAGCATGCCTTTGGTGACATTTCCACAAAATTATATTATAGTACGTTGCTCGATCTTGCACGTTTTGTGACACTTTTAAAGTAGATATCCAGTGAGTGGCGCTAAAAGCGTGTTCAGTTTTATCAAAGCAGATGAACATGAATCTGACAATGTTTTATTACGTTGTTTGTTTTCTGTATGATGGAAGTTTGGAAATTAAATATCCAGTGAGTGGTGCTAAAAAAAAATCACGTTTGAAAATACCTTATCACCTACACTAAAGCCTACCCTAAAGGTAACCAATAGTGTCAACAATACCAAGCGTGAGGTAAAAACAAATTTGCTGAAGTAACCATGCCATTTTAGCCAATCTTTAAGAGCTCTTTTATCATGACTCACGTTTCACAGGACAAGTGCATCGCAAGTGCAATGCTATATCAGATGAGTTACCCAGCAAGTTTACTACATCAGAAAAGCCATACATATTTAGTGGTTATGTGATGCAAACTTCAAAATTTGTCAGTTTACAAATCATACATCATGGTAAAAGTGTTTATAGAGTTAATAAAATCTTTATTAATTGTAATCTTCCCCTGTAGTTGTTGGTGTTTTACTGGCACTATAGTGCTCATTTTAGCTGACAACTGCAGATAATTGTATGTATGTTTTTACAAAAATGTAGGTAAAGGCACTTTTCTTTTTCAATATTTTCTTTTTAAAAGCGGCTCATTAAAAAGTCCAGAGTAAAGGGGAATCCTGTTTATTCATGTCTATTTCTTTAAGTATCTATTTCTGTCTGCCTCTGTAAGTATCTATAAATATCTATTATAAGTATCTCGGTCTGCATGAGTGTTAAACACTGAAGGACAGAGATCTCTTTTTGTGAATGAAATGAAAACTCTGAGGCACATTCATTCTACAGTCCTTGAATCACAGTCATTCAGATGTGTATGTGAGAGAGCGAGAGCTTGTATGTGTGAATGTGTCACATTAACAGGGAGATATTTTCTGTTATTTGTTTTTCGCGGGATGCAACATTGCAGGGGGTTTGTTTTACTTTCCAAATGGCCCAAAACACTATGTAGCCCCATTCACTGTGAATCAAATTTTCATTTGGCCAAAGATGTGTAGCCAAACAACAGTTTAGCTTGATAATGAAAAAGCTAGATGCTAACTTTTATATGTAAACGCAAACGATACATACAGCTTGGACTGTTTGGTGTATTTTAGCCTACAACATGATATGGTTTATAACTGGTCCAAAACACAGCTACCAGCTTTGTTTGTGTATGTGTTTGCATATATCTACATTCTTAAAACTCAATATTACCTCACTTTTAGGTTCATATAAACTAAACCGCTATGTAGCTGGCTCCACATCCTTGCCATTTCAAAAATTTGTTAGAGCATTCCAAGTGAAAATTAATATACCAAAATGTATTTGAAAAACGTTTATTTTATGCTAAGTATTTATATACATTTACATATTTATATAGGCTACTAAATAATTGTTCTTTTGCAATTGTACTATTGGTATACTAAATCGGTATAGGCTACTTAAAGTCTGCTAAATTGGAACAACACATTTTTTACTTAATGGTTATTTAGTTTTAGTTTTATTTAGTTATCTAGAAATTGTGCTGAGGTCCGACTAAAGATATACTTAAGTATATTTTATTGTGCTAAAGTGGAACTATTGCGTATAAGGCAAAAAGGCAATAAGGTTGTCAAGCTTGAACAAATATAAACACCAATCAACAAACACTACCATAATTGGCTGGTCAGCTCAAGACAAAGTAACTTTAGGTTCATAACATGGTTTTTTAAACTTTTCAAAGATCATTTACATCATAACAATGAAGCCAAATTGTTCGGGAAATCAGAAATAAACACACAGCTTCTTTTTGTAAATAAATGTTATAATGACTAATTCTGTTTTTTGCAGATGCATTAGATAATGTTTTATAGTTGTTTAAAGACAGCCAAATGTCTCCACATAGATTTTAAATAGATTTATCAGTGTCAGCATCATGTTACAGTGGTTAACAGTATTCCACCACGTGCTAGCCATATTAGCAAATGCATAGCAGCCCTATCCAACTAGGAAAAACCTAAACAGTGAGCTATTTAATTATGCAAACAGCAACTAAAACTTAAAACCAGTAACTTCTGTGGGCAGTATATTCATCTCATCGCGTCTGCTTCGACTTAGACTTGAAAAGCTGGGCTCTGATTGGTCAAATTGAATGTAGCTGTTACACTTGGTGTCAAAAATACGACTGGCACATACAAGTAACATTAATGTAATACAAATCTTACCTAGAATCACAATATAATCAGGTTCCAAATGTCACACACCTTGCAAACTTGAAGAAGCTGGGTAACATTAAAAACACCACTATCCGGTTGTTAAGTCGTGACGTAAGCGCTCTCCGATAATACTGTTTCCGGGTCCAAAGGCCGGGTCCTCTCTACCTACCTACCGCTTTCGCCGGAGTTTTAACGTGTTCCCGTGTTGTTTAAATAGATCGGAGTTAAAAAAAACAAGTGACATTTAACTGTCATCTACCGCTTTCCCTGTGACGAGAAAGATAAGAGAAAATGGCGGCAGTTGATTAGGTAAGTTACAAATCTTAAACGAATAAAGAAACTTTGGCGCCAGTGGGTGCTATCCCTTAATCCCTAGTAACACCCACTGGCACTGAAGCGAAAAAAGCCCTTTAAGAAAAGGTTTTATGTAGTCTAGGATCTGAAAGACGAGCGGAGCGCTTGGGCCAGACTTAACAACCGAATAGACCTTATGTAGCCACGCCCCTGTTGTCTTTTGACTTCCGGTCTGTATTTTCACAGCGATCTTGCGTAGTTATGAATGAACGGCTCGTTTAAAAAATTTCCAATGTCCATTTGTTAAGACATGCTTTACAATGCTTATGATAAACATTACAATGCTCATGATAACTTTCGTTAACTCTACAATTAGTAAATCAACTTCACCAGCTAATTACTCCTGGACAGCGATGCCATAGAAATATACAGAGCGACCGCAAAAACGGAAGTTCAAAGACAATATTCTAAAGATGGCGGCGCCCTCGTTTCTCTGGTGCATAAGGTCTATACGTTTTCTATTAAATAGTTAACCAAAAACACATTAAAAAAAACATTGACTTGTAGTACAAGTACAAAACTTGTTTATGGGTTTATTATGCAGCACTCCATTATTTTCCCATACTAATTTCAACTAACTACATGATTTGAGATCCTAAGCTTTGATATTTGAATAATACGCAAATTATGAAGCAAGTTTTGTATTCTTATACAGCTCTGAAAATGGCGTGACACAAGGTCCTGATATCCAGCAGCACTGCAAGCTGATGAGTTGTCTGTCACCGTCTGTCGTCATGGTCAGACTGACTCATAAGACATACGCTCAGTGTCAGGAGACACCTTGCGGTGGGTCAGCCATCTCTGAGTTTGCGGTGTGACAGTACTAACCCAACCAAGTAAAAGCATCTACCCGGACCCAACAACAGGGCCAGGAAAGTGTGTATTTTGATAGATGATTTGAGACACGGTGATGGCGGGAAACCCCTCTCAAAGGCTTAGGAAATCAAACATTCACACGAACAACTGCAGCGTCTTTATTTGCAAGCAATATTTTGGTGAGGCGTAACTGATTCATGCTTCCCCAGGCGTCCTCCCCATGGGAAGCAATTCAAACCAGCACATTTGTTCCCCTTATTATCTCCCAGCTAAGCATGTCAGAATTGGGACACGAGGCATTTCCATCCTGATTTGTGTGTTTTTGACAGAATAAACCTTTGAACGTTTGCATGAAAGCACTAGATGTTCTTGACGCAAACATCTATCATCATCATAAAGGCAGCGCTAAGCTGTGAGGTGTCAGGGGAGAGAGGAACATGATCAACGCGCCCTCAAACGTTACAGATGCACTATCAAACACTCTTGTCTTTACGCACTCCCTCCTGAGAGACCTGCGCAGAGCAAAGCAGCTGCCGTTCTTTTGCGCAATGCCTTTTTTTGCTGCTTAAACAAAGTCTACAATTATCCCCATAGCGCACAAATCTTCTTGTGTTCCTCCCAGCATCCTGTTCTCCTTCTGATTTACCTCTCCCATTTCCCCACTCCCGAACTCCCCTATGCGGGAAGGCGGAGTGGATGTGTCCCAGGGTTTGTCAGGGCGAGAGGGTGGTTGTGAAATGGTATAGTCTGATAGATGGAGTGGGCATGAGACTGTGTGTGTGAGCGGAATAGTAAAGGAGCCCTGGAGACGGGGAGGATGGAGGCTCAGAGCCAGAAAATTGCATTGCATATTTGGTGATTAGTTTATCTCGTGTGTTTCTTTCTTCCTATCGCTCTCTTCAGTCTTCCTTGTCTTCTTTTTCCTCATATTCATCCTGGTCTATTGTGTATACTGTATCATCCATGTTGCTCACATTGCCTGTATCACAATCAATTTCTGTATTGCTCATATCACCTTTTTCAATGACTTTTCTAAGACATGCTTGTAATGTACTGGCTAAGGATTAAAGAAATCATCCACATTCAAATGTTAAAATCTTGAGAATTCAGGCTGATTCGATAATTATTTGGACACATATCTTGGTGGTTATATATTTGAATTAATCTCTATCTTCTAAATCTCAGGTAAATCAATTAAGGACTAAACTCAAGCTGGGGTTTTATTTTAGAAACAAAGCCTGTTTTTCATTTGAGGCAAACATAGATTAGTTTCTGTTACCTTCATGCAAGTTCTTTTGATTAATATAGATGTTTTGTTAAGATGTTCCTTAGACACTCTTTATCATGGTGCTCTCAAAACAAATTGTAATTTCGGAACTCATCATTGTGAGCTGTATATGTTGGTCTCACTATCAATACGCAGACTTAAGCATTGGTACCTGTTTATTTACTAATCGATTTTGGTATTTTCTGTATTTGGTTGTGTTGTGAACTTTTGCAGCGCGTTTCCTTTGGTTGTGTTGTGAGTATTTGGAGCACATGTGTTGTAAACTGATGAAGATGTTTTCTTAATTTGCGGGTGTTTTTCTATTTGCATGTCTTTTCTTCAGTTGCTGAGCATTGAGCTCTCTCGGCCACCGTATATTCTACTAGTAACTTTGCAACTACATGTCAACTAACTCTCATTAGAATATTAAACTGTTTGCTTAATATCTGCTGACTCTTTATTGTGATGCTCCCCCAACAGACATTCTTCTAACTATAAGTAACTTTGCAAACATGTCAACTTGTCTAATCTGAATGTTCTAATGAGAGTTAGTTGACATGTAGGTGCAACGTTACTTATAGTTACAGTAACAGAATATGTTAAAGGAACCATCAAAATTAAGTTAAACCAAGATTTTTAATCTCAGACATTTTTACCTGGTTAAATAAAAGGAGAATAAGTAAATAAATAACTGGTTCATTAAAACCGGCTTGTCAGGTAGGAGAGCAAATGATATTTTACTCTACGCAAGATCAGAATTAATATTTAGCAGAGCACACATAATAGAGTAAAAATTGTTGCCATCAATCCTGGATATAAAGTTGCCTAATTTAACGATACTTGTTGACCTTGACACAGAGTTATGTTAAATTGTTGTATATAATAATGCAATAATAATAATCTATTATTATTTATTAATTATAAATATATATTTTAATTATCTTAATAATATTTTGAATTGCATTATTTTAATGAATCTGACATTTTTGAGTTTTTTTCACCTGTAATTCTTTTTAAATTCAGCTATATTATTTTGTCTTGATGTATAAGAATATTTTGTCTTGTGGATTATAAGTAAACATCTGTTGTAAAATATCCTATTTAGGGCAGTACTACATTTTTACTCTTATTTTCTAATAATATTTTGAAGATTCTGCAAGGTGTTTATAAATAACTACGGTATATACACAGAATTTATTATAGAAAGCACCTTGTTCACTGTTCTTTTAACCAACATATGAGTTGTTTTCACAGTCCTCAAAACTCTTTTAAAGATAAGTATAGGCAAATTTCAGTATTCCCACTGCTGAGAACAAATTTCAGTACACAGCTCCCAAGTCAGCAATTCTTTGAGGGAAAAATGTCCTTTTTGAGACTTTTTTTGCTCAGCCTTTGTGCAAAACAACACACTGAGACCATACTATTAAGAATGACAAATTGCCTGCTTATAAATGCAGACACTAGCAAATGCCTGTAAGCTAGTGTGCTCAGCTAGTGTACTTCCACAGACTGCAAACTAGTAGGCAGAAATCTAAGACCTCCAGGAAATTATATTGATAATTGATTTCAATTGCTCTGCTGTCGCGAGGATTCTCCGAAACGGTAAGCCACTTGCCGTAATTACAGTCTCAAACAGGATAAACCTGCAAGACGTGCTTTTCAATGACTGAAAGGGAAAGACAGGCAACCGCTGCGTTCTCATAAAAAGCAAGTAGGTCAAGCGCTTTCTTTTAATCCTGGCTTAGTCAGGGCCCATGTCTGGTTGATGGGAGCTCTCAAAGCTCCAAAGAAGGCAGAGAAAATCCCACTCTCTTCTATACTGCCAAAAATGGTCCATATTCCCTTTGTTTAGATTCAAAGGATGCTCAGCTGTCAGTAACTCCTGCATTCTCTTTGGACTCGGATCTCTTTGAAACTCAGATGTTGTTGTTGTTGTATTTGCACACGCCTGATGTTTGTTTAGTTATGAAACTCCACAGGAAAGCATCAGAGAGGAAATCGATGAAAGTCTCAGCATGAAATCATTTACAGCTTACATAAGGCCTAATAATCATCTAATAAGCCAGCCAACAAAAATTAACTAAAAACTGCTCTGATTAGCTCACTGTTATTGCTTATTCGCAGCGATGGAGATGCATCGCCGTGGGCACGAAAATACATTTATATTCGAGTGAAGAATCAGAACATCCCCGACAAAGTCACGGTGGCCTCTGATTGGCTGGTAAGCAGAAGGCTACACTTTCTACACATTTAGCTGCTCTCTGGGGCTCCAGAGCAGAAACAAGCAATGCGTGTATACTCTCTGACTGACATGACTAACTAGTATGCAAGGCACTTTTGTATCAGGATTTCTGCAGTGAAAGTGGAACACAGTGGCACAGTGTATACGGACAAGAGGCATGAGATGTGTAAAACAGGTCTACTGCTACATGCAGTTTATGTTAACATGTACATGCACTTTCTGGAATATAATTAAATCATTGGAAATACTGTAAGTGTTTTCATAGTGTTAAAATGCATAATTGGCAAGAAATCAGATCTCATTTAGGATCTTCTTTAAGAGACTTCCTTCAAAAACATAAAAAATCTCACCAATCCCAAACTTTTGAATGGTATATCTGTTGAAGCCTACATGTAAACACACTCATTGATTTCTGCTCGCTTCCGATTTCATCATGATCCCCAGATACTGTAAGTAAATATCACAAATTGACTATTTACCACAGACAGTAGATGATGATTTCCTCACATCAGCCCCTCGTTTTGACAGACTGAGGTACGAATCCCTTTTTGCAGTGACCACAACCTCACTCTCCTCAACATGAACTCATGTGATCCAGACTCTCGCTGTGATATGAGCAGGCAGTTGCTAATAGTGACAAAAGAGCGTGAAGAGAATCAGAGCGTGAGGGACTCACAGCTCCATTGACTATGAGCCGTGAGGCAGTGGGAGACAAACACACATAAACTACGCACTAAAATAAATAACAACTGTTCTTTTTTTTGCTCTCTCTAAAGGTAGTTTCTATTCATGAATGCTACTGAAGTTGTAATTTAGTGCCAAATGATTATAATTGACAGCAAAATCAGCATAGTGAAATTATTTTCGTTGTGACACTGAAGACTGGAGTAATAGCTGCTGAAAATTCAGCTTTGCCATCAAGGAATAAATCAAAATTGAAAAAAATAAATAAATCTTTTTTAATCAAATAATTGCAGATAAATCAAATAAATGAAAAAAAAACCCACATATATATTTACTATAATACAGTAGCCTAAATAATTAGCAGTTAGTCATTTTTGTTTATATTGCAGTGGCTGGTATAATACATTCAGAAATCTATCCATTTACCCGAACATTCGAGAGCAAGTTGACTGAGCGTCTGCAAGCGTAGTTAGTTAGACGAATATATATCTGCAATGGACTTCAGCAGATGATTTGCTAAACAAGACGACAAGACGACAATACAACAAGACGAAGGCGTCAGCTAACAAGACATTAAAAATGTACAAAAGTAAAAGTAAAAACATTAAAGGTACAATGTGTAATTTTTACAGTTAGTGGTTGAAATGGGTACTGCAGTCAAAATATTCAATATTAAATTCCTGCAATGCGGAGGGTAGAGTTTCAGTGAACGGGATCACACAGACCAAAACAAAAACAGACATTTAACACACATTTCAAAGTAAAAAAAAACTGCCTGTAGTATTGTTTTTCAGAAAAACAAGTATGTGAACTTAGCATGTTTCCTAAATATCAGCAAGCATATTATAGTGTTATGCGTTAGTACAGTCAAAAAATTACATACACCACCATAAAAAAAGTAGTTTAAACCTGTAATATTGAGTTAATGCATATAAAAACACAAACCAACACATTCTCACCAGTGAAAAGTTATCCCATTTCTCAGGGATAAATCTTGGCGTTTTCAAAACCAAAAGCTGACCAATGTTGTGGTCTAACCCTTTCTGTGTCTTACAACACGCTGACCGCTCCAATATGGCGGACACGCCGACATGTCTGGATTGGTCGAATGCAGAATGCTAATCAGATGTTGGCTTTTGCAGTGTTTTTGGACTTATAGTGACACCTAGTGGCATGGATGCAGCATTACTCAAATGTTTTCTATTACTGACCTTGCATCCTCCTAATATGCATACTATCCATCCTTAATAATGTGTGATATTAGAATAAGCATGTGCCAAAGCATAGTCCAAAAAAGAAATGCGTTTACTGGTTTCAAGTCCCACCCTACATTTTTTTCCTGTTTGAGAAGCTATTTCTCTCAGATATGCATCAAAATAGGGAAAAAAAGACAACTTCCGTTTCATGCCAACTTTAAAGCCTTCTCTGGGTTTGTGATTTATTGTATCCTCTGTCTTAAAAGTGTCGTGTACTACTTTGATGCATGGAAATATTTCTGTACCCCACTGGGAAGCATTTATGCGCTCACTGTTGCCATCATAGTGATGTAATGGAAGGTACTTTCTTGCTTTTCTCCAGAGACAACCAGTCGCCTCTAAATCTGGCCCTGTCACACTTTCATAAAAGCTCAAATTTAATTTGTAACCGTTTGTGTGTTTCTCCCCCACAGTGAATAGGACTGCTGCTATAAATACCTGAGTTGCACAGGGACAGAGATGCTGCATAATCAAAGAGAACCTCAGCAGAGACAAATAATCAGGAGAGAGAGAGAGCAAAAGAGCGAGCGGAGAGCGGTAAATAATGATTAGAACCAGGAATAGAGGGAAAATGGAGGCATAAATAAGTAGGGAACAGATAGTAAAGGGAAGAAAGGGATGCTGGGAAACTGGAGGAGCGTTCAGCAGGTGATATGGAGGACCTGAAGAAAGTGTTCCCTCTCTCACCTCAGCTCAATGACTCATTTAGTGAGTCATCGCTGTCCTGTCACACACACACATCTGCTGCCCCCACACACCTCTCCAACCAATTAGGCGTATACACTTCAATAGACTACAGAAATATGCAAAACAGCCAAAATGGTGGCCATCTTAGCACAGTAATATTTAAAAGTAATGACAATGCTTTGTTAAAGGTACAATATGTAGTATTTTTGCAGTAAAATATCCAAAAACCACTAGGCCAATGCTATATATTTTGTTTAGTTGATTACTTACAATATCCCAAATGTTTCCAACTTTTTGTAAATCGTGCCCCAGACCCATACATGTGATGTGTGGTGAAAACTAAGAGAAATCAATGATATTACTTATTTTTTATTCCAAATTTTCAGAATATTTCATTGTGCATAATTTCCAATTAATCTGTAATGTTGTCAAATTATGTAAACATGTAAAAAAAAATATAGTCTTTCTCCTCGGTTGTTTTGTTCCTGGTATTTCTGTTCTTGAGTGTGATTTAAAGATTTGAATTTGTTTCTGAATAAAGACTGCTGCCAAGATCCTGCTTCCTCTCTTTCGCAACCAACCATGACAATATAGGATAAATAAAGTACAATACGTGTGCAGCAGGAAATGCTCTGTATCTTTGGTGCAGATGGACAGACGCACAGATGGCTCGGACATGACCTGGAACAGTGGAGGCCAAGTGCAGGCTAACTAACGAGGCGTGAGCAAGCTCAATGA
The DNA here is from genome assembly GCA_036326025.1 of Chrosomus eos. Classification (NCBI taxonomy): domain Eukaryota; kingdom Metazoa; phylum Chordata; class Actinopteri; order Cypriniformes; family Leuciscidae; genus Chrosomus; species Chrosomus eos. Next base: position 17,190,993 of record CM070829.1, read on the forward strand.
TCTCAGGCAGAATTATTCAAGGAGAGCCGCAGGTTTCAGATAACAGGTCTAAAAGGTCTCAGCGTGAGGGGCTTCGAATGCTGCATATGCTGAAGTTGTGTAAAAGGAAAAGACTATGATTGAAAAGGATTTCTGTGTGAGTGAAAGTCAAGCAAATGCTTACATAAACTCTCAAATAAATCACTTAAAAAGTGCAGCTTTATCTCCCGAGTTGAAGTATTTCTTATTGAAACGGGACACATCAAAGGGCCCTTTATACACACACACACACACACACACACACACACACACCACACACACACACACACACACACACACACACACACACACACACACACACACACACACACACACACACACACACACACACACACACACACACACACACACACACACACACCACACACACACACACACACACACACACACACACACACACACACACACACACACACCCTGTGTTTACATCACAGCTGTGCTAGTCAGGAGTAAAGGCTATTAGTGTGAGGTAATGTTCTTATTCTTGAGAGCATTTTATTAGACAATAGTTTTATGAGTGCAAAAGATATTAAGACTTGCATAAAGTTGGTTCATTATCTCAGAAGAGAAAGAATACATTTTAAATGTGTATCTGCTAAAAGATGAATTCATCAAATTTGGGAGTATATTCAGGGTGAATTTTTGTTGTTGTTTGTTGTTGTTGTCACATCTGGCAATGGGAGTGAATTGAGAAAAATCATGTATATTTCTCTCCAGCACGAGACTGTATTTTGAATAATTATTATAGAAATTGTTTTTGATATTATCATTTTGGATGTGAAAAGAAGTTTGAAGACTGTTGTTCTTACAGTTTGACTTGAACTATAGCTGAATTTGGAAGCACATAGGCTACTAGCATACTACTCTTTATATGTGTTAGGTTGCAGTTCCTAATGGGCAAGCCATTCAGTGTGTGTGAAATCGCATACTGTCTGAGTAGGTACTACATTTGAATTTGAATTTACTTCAGGACCATTAAAAAACGAATGTTCTATGAATATGTGTACTATATAATATCCCCACAACAACAGACCGGCGTGCAACAAGTCGGCGTGCAAAACTCCTGGAGATCTCTTAAAGAGTCTATGCCGTGAACCTCGCATACTTTTGAGAATCCTACGTTTAGCTGATCTTGATAAATACTCATTGTCACTCATGTAAACACAAACAGTTTTTCTTCCGCAATCACACGTCTGCGCTTTGTTTCCCGGCGGACCGAAAATAAACGCGACACTCGCGCCCCCCCGGAAATCCGATAAAATTCAACCAATCAGATGACGACTTCGACATTCCTGAAGTGTTTCCAGTTAAGTGTACCATATGCATCAGACGTTTAGCCAACGTTCCGTGGCCGTGACGTCTGAGGCTGAGACTATGGCTGTGTCCGAAATCTCCCACTACTCACTATATAGTGGGCTATATAGTGAGCTCGCCATTTTGTAGTGCTGTCCGAATGTATAGTGATGATTAATATACCCTATATAGTCCACTCAATGTATCCCAGAATGCATTTTGAAAAGTAGTGTACAACCGATGGTCACTAACCCAAGCCCTACATACCATCATGCATTGCGCTAATCGTAAAAATGGCGGATGGACGTCAAGGAGAGCAGCACGAAAATACGAATTTGCGACAGTAATGCCGTAATCAACGGCGCCGAGAGACGATGGAGTAGTGTCCGAAAGTGGTGTTTCTATTATGCTAGTGAGCTCACTATATAGTGCTCTATACTCCCTACCCCATAAATAGGGGTTAGGGAGTAGTGGTTTGAGTGGAGATTTTGGACACAGCATATGTGTACTATAAATGAATTTCGGACGTATACATCCACCATGTTGTTAGTCATGTGACCTACCAGCGTCAGTTACGTCACCTTACTGCCATTCATCAATTATCTCCCGTGGCCTTATGGGACAGTAAAGTGTCCATCGCATATATATAAATATATATTGCGTCTCATGTTCAAAGAATAATGTACAGATTATTGTCATGTTAGCACACACTCAATAACACAATTTTGTTCTTTTTTTATCCTCAAAAATAGTGCAATCTTAATTTTGTAGTAACTTTGAACTTCAGTACACTACACTAGCATATAGTGAGCTCAAAGCTAATTTGGTTTGATTGGTTACACGTTTTTTCTTACATGGCTGCCATTAACTCTTCATTTGCTCCGCCCATTGGAGTCAGGAATCAGGATATGGAGCGCAGTCCAACAGCACACGATTGGGATGGTTCTGGATCCCACTGCTCCAACATTTGAGGAGCATGTGAGTGTGGGGGCAAAGAGCATACTGGTGGGTTTGTTTGTTAGCACCCCCTGACATTTACCAGACTAACAGAAAATGTCAGTGAATGCCAGATGTTAGCTCTGGTTATGATGCAGCTCCTGAAAAGCCTGAGCTATTGATCCAGCTCCCTCCCCTCACCCAATTCACATCTCCTCTCACCCTGCCCCTTCACTTGTCTTTTCTCTCTCCTCCTCCTCTCCCTCTCTTCTCCTGCCCTGTGCGGAGCAACCGACACCTGTCAAAGCTCAGAAGTCAAAGGTCTGAATAATGGATCTTATGCACATTCTGGCTGAAACTGTCAACATGTACGTTTATTCCTGAGTTGCAGTATGTTCATGCTTGAGAAGAACAGCCCTGTCTTACATGAGTGGGCTACATTTCATACAATAAGACGAGATGAATTATGTTAAGGACAAATGCTTTGAGCCCCACCTGAATCAGACAAGCTTCTGATGGAAAATCGGAGCTGACCTTCCCAGCTTTGACACACCATCTCACATTTCTTCACCCCCAGAGGGAAGTTTTATAGCTCAGAGGTTGCTCTTTCGTAGCTTAGGAGACTTAATGGACTTGTGTTTCTTTTATGTGTCAACTTTGCCTTTAGCAAATTCCTATTTTTAATTGAAATCTGATGTGATTGCTGACCTTTGTGGATCACTGATGTGACCATACATTTAAATACATTCAAAATGCTATTCATACCTACAATGACGAATACACCTTTACGCCACATATTTATATATTCATGATATTTATAAACTTTAAAAACCTTTAAATAATTAAGATGTGTACATTCAATTCATATTCAAGGTGTACGGATAATGAGAAATATATATTATTTTGCTTGATGGTTACACACGACAATTTCAGAGTTATTAAACTTTTTTTTTAAACCAACATGAAATATTTTCTAGACAAATCTGAGTATGATTTGAGACGTTGACCTTAAAGCGGACACGTGAAATTAGTAGGTCTTTTTATCAGGAGAATCAGGAGAAAAGTCTCCATTTGCTCTTAATATTATCTATAAACTGCAGAAACAATTGAGATCTCATTTGTGATTTTTCTTTCCTGCCGACAGGCTCCTTCCCTGGAACATTTTGTGTCACCTTCAGTCAGCTGACTGTATGATTGAGCGGTGAAATGGAGCTGAAACACTTGCTGCACGGTTTGAGATCCTCTCCTTGTTGAGGAAAAACCTGGCAAGTTACCTCGTTCATTCTGTTGGCATTGTGACAGGTGAAACTCTGATGAAACTCCAGTTCAAGTTGCATTTTTCATATGCATGTGCTGTTTTGCCACTTGTCCTCAGAAATCTGATTCATGCAGTGAAGTGGTAAATGGGCTCCATGCATGATGCATTTAGAGTGACAGTTTCGTTTCTTAACATGTAGTTATATTATATTAAATGTATTTCTTAATGTGGTTATTTGTAGGTTTGTCTTTTTTATTTTGCTATTTCACTGTGTCTTTTTAGTTAATTGTTTTGTTCATTGGATCCTTATCTTTAGACACAAATAACTGGTTGTTGTTTGTTAGACTTGTTTACTCATTGGTTGTCGCTGGTCAGTTTTTTTAAGTAATGAATTATTGTTGGTCTTGTTTTCACAATGGTTATTGTTGGTCAGTCTTTTAAGTCATAGATTGTTGTTGATTAGTCTTGTAGACTTTGGATGTTGTTGGTTAGTCTTGTAGACTTTGGATGTTGTTGGTTAGCCTTGTTTAGTCAGATTATTGTTGATTATTCTTATTACTTGGTTGTTGTTTAGTTTTATTTACTCATTGGTTGTTGTTGGTCAGTCTTTTTAGTAGGGGTGTGCATTGGCACTGCCCTCACAATTCGATTCGATTACGATTCACCAGGTAACGATTCGATTCAATTCGATTCTACGATGCATTGCGATGCATCAAAATTCTACTGCACACAACAAGGCACATTTTTCATCAATCATAAGGCAATACAAGCATATTGAACAACAGATTTTATTGGCTGCTATGTGTGTATTATAACTCCTGTATCTTTGACATCAATGTCATTAAATAAAATAAAATTGGTACAGTAGGGGTGTAACGGTTCACAAAATTCACAGTTCGGTTCGATAAGATACACTTGTGCCACGGTTCGGTACGTTTTCAATGCAGCAAAAAGAAAGAAATGCCAGAGAAATTTCCTTGATTTTTTTTTTATTTGTTTTTTTATTACAACTAACATCATAAAATATGATATTTTTTTACTTTAAGCAATGATGGAGCTATAGGCTACTTGACACTTCTTAGGAGTATATAAAACAAAGCAGCTCCTTAGACTAAATGAAATGTTATATTGTAGTAGTTACAAACAAAGGTTTATTTTAGTTCAGATTAACATTTGAGGGCAGCAATTGTATTCATAATGTCAAAATAAAACCGACATAATGTTACTTGAAAGCATTATAGCCTACTATTCCTGCCAAACTTACATGGTTACAGTGAGTGTTACTACAGTAAATCCATGGTGAATGATGATCTGTGAACACTGAATAGTTCATTCATGGCACAATGTTTCTTCCTGGTTTCCACGTCAGCGCGGTTTGATCCGTTAATAACGGAGAAATGTGAATGTTTCTCACTAGATCTCGCAGCGATGTTAAGTTCAATAGTGAATTCAAATGCTTTCTTTACTGGATGTCTCAGCGCTGTGTAGTAACAGAGTTCAGCTCGCGCTGCATTGGTCTGATAAACAGTCCGTCAACCACATAATAACGAGTAGCTCAGTTTCATTCCGCTTACATTACATTTGCCATTTGATGTTGGGCAATGTTGTGGTCGCACCAGCATCTCGAGTGCGCTTGCCGCGCGCCTGCATTTAAAATGACGAAATCTTGGTCGGCCCGGAAAAATGGTCCAACGAACCGTTCGGTTTGAAAATGCGTACCGAAAACCGAACCGAAAGCCTCGTACCGAACGGTTCGATACGAATACGCGTATCGTTACACCCCCTAGTACAAACGCGGTCATCTCCCTCCACCTCAGCTATCTTTATTGTTGTTATTATGCCCCCGGAAGTAATTGAAACTTCAAAACTTTATTGTCCAAGGCCAGAAAATAAACAGTGACATAATCGATTATGGCACTTTGCCGCATCGATGCTGAATCGTGCATTTCCCGCATTGCGATGCATTGCCGAATCGATTATTGTTGACACCACTACTTTTTAGTAATGGATTGTTGTTGATTAGTTTTATTTAGTTTTGTATAGTCAGTCATTGGTTGTTCTTTGTCAGTCTTGCTTAGTCAGATTGTTGTTGGTTAGTATTATTTACGCGTTGATTGTTGTTGGTTAGTTATATTTACTCATTGGTTTTTGTTGTTGTTGGTCAGGCTTTTTTTAGTAGTGTATAGACCTTATTCGATCTGCGTCATCAATGTTCGCGGCGGCCATTTTGTTGACATAGAAACCACGGCAACTGTCAGTCAGTCAATTGACAAGCGAGGCAGCGTCGGTATTATCCATGGTATTATCGCTGTATTTTTTTTTAAAACAGCGGGATGGTGTGCTGTGTAATACACTGCTGTTCTAACAACAGCAATAAGAACCCCGGAGTTAATTTTTATGCGATACCGACTGTCAGAAAACGTGAAGGGAGTGAGACAGAGGAGTTGAGCCAGCGCAGGAGAGACTTGTGGCTAGCTAGGATAAACAGACTAATCTGCCAACTCCCTACAGCAATGTCTGCTCCTATCATTTTACCACAGGTAACGTTATTGGGGACATTTAATTTTGAATTTTACAATACTATTATAACATGTTCCTGTTATCTCTGTGAAGCTGCTTTGAAACAATTTGTATTGTAAAAAGCGCTAACTGTTATATAAATAAAGGTGACTTGACTATTGATAACGTTATATGCCTCATTGATACTAGGTAGGGAATTAGTGCTTGTGTGATACTGTGTTATTTTGTTACAACGATCGTAAAGGAGCCCTGCGAAGTGTAGCTAACGTTATGCGGATACTGTATGAACGTTAACGTTATAAATATCCGGTTAAAAGTTACGGCTGGCAATAAGGACGGATCTATACTTAAGGCTATTGGGTCTATTTGATATGGGTCCACACAAATCAAGCTTATCTTCTCTTGATACCGACGAGATGAAGCCATTAGGCTACTGCTCACCTCAACTCAAATCTGCGTGCGGCTATGGGCAGGACAGTTGTTATGTCAACAATATGGCCGCGGTTAGCTACTTCCGGTGTTTGCGAATAAGGTCTATTGTTGTTGATTATTCTTGTATCTTTGGTTGTTGTTGGTCAGTCTTGTTTAGTCATAGATTGTTGTTGGTTAGTCTTGTATAGTCATTTTATGCTTTTTATTAGTGTTGTTTACTTGGTTGTTGTTGGTTAGTTTAGTTTACTCACTGTGTGGTGTTAGTTGCTTTGTTTGCTCATCGGTTGTTGTTGGTCAGTTTTGTTTAGTCATAGATTAGTCATCGATTAGTTTTGTGTAGTCTTTGGTTGTTGTTGCATGGTTAGTCATGTATAGTCATTGGTTGTTGTTTAGTAATTGTTTATTCGTTTAGTCTTGTTATAGTGTTTTTGACCCCTACGTATGTGCTTATAGCCCTCATGTTACCTTTGTCTTTGTGTATTAAATGTCCTTTTGGTTCTTTCTGACTGGGTTTTGAGCATCTTGTACATGTCTGGTTTATGAGGCCTTTCTTAAGCTTCATCTGTCAAGTTCTGCTTTGCTATGGTGTTTGTTTGCCACCGATAATAACAATGTACAGTACCTGGGTCTTAATCATAATGTCAGTTTGTTACACAAACACTGATGTTTGGACATAGCTGAAAGGGGCTTTAGAGACATAAAATCCTCAGATAACATTAAATAAAATAGAGTGAATAACTTGCTTCTGTAACATTGTATGTGTTATAGTCCAGGCTGTAGTGGAGAATTAACTCTCACAAAGAAACATGATGTGCTTTGCCGGTGTCCACAATAATGTATTTTTGTTGTTGTTGTTAGTAATGTTTGCCACCAAATGTTCCTCCTACTTTTACATAATTACCGGCTCTTGATAAAGCCATTAAGCTTTGCAACGAATGCAAAGATGATTATAGTTGTAATTAGCTTCATGAGAGCAGTGAGCGGCAGAAAGAGATTACGCTCCATCCAAAACACATTCTGGTGAATGATTCTAAAGGCACACTCACTTCAAAAAAGCATGAGATTCCCAAAAGTCATTGAGACAAGCTGCCCTTTTCTGAAAGACCTGCATACAGTATGCAGTTCTCATAAAACAATTAGGCTATTGGGGAAAGCCTGATGGACAGTCTTGACAGAATGTTGAAGTCAAAGAAGAAGAAAAAATGTAAGTTGTTTTTCATCAGAATAAATTTCATTTAATATATATAGCCTATATATGTAATAACAATTTTTTAAGAACCTTCCTTTTCCACAGACATCACAAATGGGCAAGTTCATAATTTTTATCAACAGCCACATATCTATTGTGGCTGTAGTTTAGAATGTTCACCAACAGCTATTTAGGCTACTTCATAATGCCAATAACAAATAGCTATTGTGGCTAGTTTATAATCTTCTTTAATAGATCGGCTAGTATTCAGGCTACTTTGTAATATTTACAATTTCCCAATTAGCTATTTTTGCTTGTTTCAAATGTTCACCAATAGCCAAATAGCTATAATTGATCATTTATATTGTTCATTAATAGCTTAGCCTACTTTGTAATGTTTACAATTAGCCAAAAAACTATTGTGGCTAGTTTATAATATTCACTAATTAGTCTAGTCATTTTATGAAAAAAGGTTGAACAAATTGCAACAGAAGCAAACTCAACTGATTTTGTATTCTCAATATGTCCTGAGTAAGGGGAAAAAAGCCCAGAAGAATTTCTAAAAAGAGCCAAATACAGCCTATTTCTAAAGTTAATCATCGACTCTGTGGGTCCAGGTTTGGTATCCCTTTTTAACAAGTGTCTCAATACGGGCTCTGTTCCAGCTAATCTTAAAGTGGCTACGGTCACTCCTTTGCTCAAGAAGCCTTCACTGGATCCTTCTATTTTACAAAATTACCGACCCATCTCTGTCTTGCCTTTTATTTCCAAGTTATTGGAGAAAATCGTGTTTAATCAACTTCAGCACTTTCTTTCAAATAACTGTATTTATGAGGCTTTTCAATCTGGGTTCAGGACTGCTCACAGCACTGAGTCCGCCCTTCTGAGAGTGCTAAACGATATTTTTATCTCCACTGATTCGGGTGATTCTGTGGTTCTAGTTCTCTTAGACCTTTCGGCAGCTTTTGACACTGTTGACCACCCTACTCTGTTGGCTAGACTTGAGACTGGGGTGGGCCTAAAAGCCTCTGTCCTTTCATGGTTTCAGTCGTACCTCTCTGACAGAAAGTTTTTAGTTAAAATGGGTAATTTTTCCAGCTCCATGGCACCTCTAACCTGTGGTCTTCCACAGGGCTCCATTTTGGCTCCCTCTCTATTTTCTCTATACATGCTACCGTTGGGCGCTATCTTAAGGAAACACAGTGTATCATTTCATCTTTATGCAGACGACACCCAAATTTACATTCCATTTAAAAGAAATAACCCTGCAGCGTTAAACTCTCTTCTATTATGCCTAGAGGAGGTAAAGGCATGGCTGGCTCAAAATTTCCTCTCTCTAAATGATGATAAGACCGAGGTCATTGTCTTCAGCCCGAGTGAAAGGTCCCAGTGTACAAGCCCAGACTTGGGGAGTCTATCTCGTTTTATATCTACAGGAGTGCGGAACTTAGGTTTTCTTGTTGACCAGTCTTTAAAATTTGACAAACATATTTCATCTGTCATCAGTTCCGGTTTCTAACTTCGCTTACTTTCTAAAATCAAAGGCTTTCTTACTCCAATAACTATGGAAATGGCGGTTCATGCATTCATCACGTGTCGGCTAGACTATTGCAATTCACTTTACTGTGGGATATCAGTTTCCCAAATTGCACGTCTTCAGTTGGTCCAAAATGCTGCGGCCAGACTCATTCTTAACTGTCGCAAATATGACCATATCTCTCCGATTCTTAAATCGTTACACTGGCTGCCAGTCCGTCAGAGAATAGATTTTAAAATCCTCCTATTTGTTTTTAAATCTTTACACAACTTAGCTCCAGCCTATCTATCCGAACTTATTCAGCCCTATACTCCGTCCAGAAGCCTAAGGTCACACGACCAGGCTCTGCTGGTAGTCCCTCGTGTCAGACTCAAGCGTAGAGGGGAGCGTGCCTTTGCAGTGGCAGGGCCTCGTCTGTGGAACACCCTGCCCCTAGAGATCCGAACGGCCCCCACCCTTTCTATCTTTAAGTCTTTGGTAAAAACCTACCTGTTCTCTTTAGCTTATTGATCTCTTTTTTTTTTCTTTTTTTTTCCATTATTTCTACGATTTTATATTTGAATCTTTGTTAAGGCTATTCGTAGCTCTGCTGCTTTTTATGTGTTTTAGGGGTTGTTTTGCTGTTTTTACTTTTCTTATTTGTGTGTTCTGTAAAGCACTTTGGTCTGTCTAAGTGGCTGTTTAAATGTGCTATACAAATAAATGAACTTGAACTTGAACTTGAACTTATTCATTATTTTCCTCACGTGAATAGGGTAAAAATTTTAAAGTAACACTAAGTAACAATTTTAACCTTCATAATATATTTCCAAGACCCTTGTGATGGTACATCGACTTAAAATAAGTTAAATGACACGTCTGCCATAGCCTGACGGGGTCTGTATCGCTTTTACTGGCACTATGTAACTTCGGGTTTCGGGTAGGAACCCGACCACAAAAAGAACTACACAATTCGACTGCTTTACGTCAAGCGCTACAATAGTCATTATTTCGTTTTTCTTCGTTTCTGATGTCGCAATACATCATCCTTTCATGAAATCATGTAACATACTCTACCTTGTCTGTGGACATCGTTCATTCTAAAGCCGGTGCTAACAGCGAGTGTGCGTGCGACGGTAGGCTAAATTATTTACGACAGCGCCAATGGACAATTTCGTTTCCAACCAGTAGGGCGACCGAAGAGGAAAAATCCTTAGTGTTACTTTAACCTTTAGATATCACCATGAAAATTACTGAGTTGATTACTTACATCAAGACCAATAAAACATTTATTTTTTATTTTTTTGGTAACATGGACAAACGGTGCATAATCTAATTACATATGTGCTAATTTGCATAAATACCCAAACAGATCTAAACATTGGGTATAGCCAGTTGAAAATGTCTTGTTGAATCTTGTTGACATATAACAGTAAAAGACTTAATGTTAAGGTCTGAATGGAACCCATTTCGGCTACCCATGAACATTAATGCAGGAAGAAGTACTTTAGAAACCAGCCTTTATTAATTATTGTTGCAGAGATGGGATTTTGGCATTGAGTGCATTGTGTACGTAATTAGATTTTTTGATCCAGACACTTTTTATTTGACCTACCTTTTTGCATTCTCCTTACCCTTGTCTCCTGTTCAGACTTTTTTTTTCTTACTCAGGACATATTGATGATACAAAATCAGTTGAGTTTGCTTCTGTTGCAATTTGTTCAAGGTTGACCCCCATTTTGGCTTAAAATGACTGGACTAAATAGCCAATTAGCAATCCTGTTTATATTGTTGACCAATAGCTATATGGGCTATTAAATAATGTTTACCATTAGCCAAACTGCTAATGTGTCTGGTTTTGTTAATCAAAAGCAAAATAGCTATTTAGGCATTGTTATTTAGCTAACTTTAAGCTCTATCTGCTCTATTCTCTTATTGACATTCTGTCTACTCAGAAATGCATTAAACCAAAATAAAATGTCTTGCAAACAGCAATTCACATTGACTTCCAATATATCAAATACTACCTGAAACCATCTATGTACCATGGCATAATAACTACAGTATTTTTGTCAGAAGGGTAAACACAGCATTGGAAATAGAGTTTCAAACCAGTTTAGCGTTTCGGGAACAGGCATCATCTGTGGAGTTATTGTGTGTGTGACTGTATAGCAGCTGTAGCGAGGTTCTGTACTTAATGTGTACATTAAATGCGAGAGCAGATGTAGCGGTGTTCACTAGGTGTGTAAACAGAGTGGGTGAGCCGCTCTCAGTGTAAAAGTAGCTCAGAGCAGATGGCACGGTTATGGCAGCCAGAGAAGTGAAGTCACAGCAACTTCAAGCAGCAGCTGCCCCTTTCATGCTGAAATATGACCTTCTGCTTAGTTTTTACATTCAGAATCCAGAATCCAATGAGATTTCATAGATATAATTTCAGTGTAATGAACAGGGCATTCACAGCTTGGTGGTCCAGAGAGAAGTGGAGAAGAGGGAGCGGGGTGCACTTACAGACGGTGTGGATGAGTAAACCATGAAGAACATATTGTATGAACAGAATGTCAAACGCAAAGATGAAAGAAACATAGAGCTGAGATAGCAAGAGATTACGCTCGTCAACATTGTTGTGGACTGGAGCCAATAAGGTGGGGTGGCATCTGTGACTAACTTTGAAGTTTGTGTATAAATATGTGTGTTTCCCACCAGTTCCTTTGATGTACTGTGTATTACACTGTTTTCTGTGTAACAAAGATGTGAAGTGTACAAGAATCTATGTCATTTAGACCCATGACTGATTCCTAAATGCTTACAACAGGGCCGTTTCCTCCGAGGTGGCAAGTTAGGCAGTGCCTCCTCAAAAAACTAGATGAGAAAATAATCCACAGTACAAAAATAAAACAATGCATATATATCAAAATATACACTATTACAAAATTAGAGCATAAATCACTATTTTTCTAAAGTGACACTTTCCAACAGCGACACCAGTGACTACTAAAAAGAGTAGCCGAACATTAGTTAACAAATAAAATATATTTGTTACTGTGTTTTTTTAGTTTTGGAATAAATGTAAAAATGATGAGAAAACTTGATGATAACTATACTTTGTTTTAATAAATAGATCAATAATTACATTGTAAATGTAAAAATGCATCAAGATTAAGTGTAACTGGTACATTGTTCTGCATTGTTAAATGATTAGTTCACTTTTAAAAAAACTTTTGCTGATAATTTACTCACCCCCATGTCATCCAAGATGTCCATGTCTTTCTTTTTTCAATCGAAAAGAAATTAATTATTTTGATGAAAACAGTTCAGGATTTTTCTCCATATAATGGACTTCAATGGCTAACAAACGGTTCAAGGTCCAAATGACAGTTTCAGTGCAGCTTCAAAGGGCTTTAAACGATACGAGACGATGAATGAGGGTCTTATATAGCGAAACGATCCATCATTTCAAAAATAAATAAAAAGTTTAAGTTTTATTAGCACAAATGCTCGCCTTGCTCAGTTCTGTGATGCACGTTCGTGACTCTCCTGTTCGAACTCGTTCATCAAAATGAACAAAACTTTTTTCGAGTCATTTCATTCATTCAACGAACGAAATGACTCGAAAAAAGATTCGTTCATTTTGAACAAGTCTTTTATTCGAGTCATTTCGTTCATTCAACAAACGAAATGAACTAAATGACTCGAAAAAAGATTCGTTTATTTTGATGAACGAGTTCGAACAGGAGAGTCACGAACATGCATCACAGAACAGAGCAAGGCGAGCATTTGTGCTAATACAACTTAAACTTTTTTTATTTATTTTTGAAAGGACGGATCGTTTTGCTAGATAAGACCCTTATTCATCATCTGGTATCGTTTAAAGCCCTTTGAAGCTGCACTGAAACTGTCATTTGGACCTTGAACCGTTTGGTAGCCATTGAAGTCCATTATATGGAGAAAAATCCTGAAATGTTTTCATCAAAATCATTAATTTCTTTTCGATTGAAGAAAGAAAGACATGAACATATTGGATGGCATGGGGGTGAGTAAATTATCAGCAAAAGGTTTTTTAAAAGTGAACTAATCCTTTAAGCAAAAAGAAAAAAAAAAGAAAGAATGTGATGACTGTGCCTCCATATTTCAGAACACCACTGTGCACCACTGGCTTATAATGAGATACGATGCCTCGATTAGATGGTGAATTTTGTAAATAAATAGATAATTGTCTTTATTTCTTGCAGCTGCGAATTTACTTCTTGTAATTGTGACATTTATTTTGCTGTTATTCTTCCTTTATTTCCCATCTCATCAGAAAATGTAGCTATTATACTAGTTGGTCATTTTGAATGAATTTATATGATTCAATACAAAAATGCACACACATGAATATACCAATTATTTATTTATTTATTATTAGTTGCTGTTTACAGACTATCACAGAGGCAGGTGTGATTTGTCAGGGGAACTATTTTGAATGGTATCTTTCAGGTAATAGGGACAGTATTAGAATTTAGAAAAAATGCTTCAAGCACCTTTAAGTGACAGACTCATGCTGTTTCTACAGATTATGTTGGGCAAAGCATGTTTTACATAACAGTAATGTGTACCCTCTAGTGGTGTAGTCGTATCATTACACTCTTTTTGGAGGCGATTTCATTTTCTCAGATACTGGACCTGTGAGTCCCATTTACCTCCTGTTGACCTCATAGCATCAGTCCTGTTATTATGGCTGTATGTAATCTGCTCCTCTCAGCACCTTTTTTATGTTCTTTATGTATCTCAGCTTCTCTCATTATAAACATCATAATTAAGCTTCAGTTAAGAAATGAGACTTAAGATTGTGCCTCCCAATGTTTAAATATTGTGTGGCTACATGGTGTTGAGCTCTAGAATATCTTTTAAGCTCAATATCACAGATAATCAATCTTTGACAGTCGCTGACACAGAACACCCTTTCTCCATCCCTGCCTAGACAGGCGCTGGTCCTCACTGGTATAGTGGTGTCTTTTAACACAGGATGAGAAAAGATAGGCAAGATGTTTGCTGGAATAACTATCTGCTTCCAATTATTGCACACTACTACTGATTTCCCCTGACTCTCAACTGAACCACATCAAATATCACAGTCTTTTGAAAGACTGAAAAATAAGCCTAATGAATATGTCATTTAAGATTAGATATTTGGGAGCAAAGGGACTATTTATGTGGAATAATAAATTTGCCTCATATATAAATGTGAAATAATGGTATTTGTCCTGTATTTTACATACACATGATTGAATAAACACGTAAGGATGTTGCAATGTCATTGACAGCATCTAACTTAGTTTGCATATTTAAGTAATATTCACAAGACCACAGTTCACAAATTACATTTTAGACACAATGTTCCCAGTTATTTTGTCCATTTTTGCTAGCTGAGAAAAAGTTCTTACGAAGACACAGCAGAATCAACTTCCGCGTCTCCAAGCAGCCAACCAACAGTAGTAGTGTTTCATTCCTGAATGGATCAATGTTGTTGAATGAATTGGATGATTGAATGATTCAAATTCAAATTGAAAAAAGACAGTATTCTCTTTTGTATTATTTACTTTTGTATTTTATACATATTTCTATGTGCTTATTTCTATTGAATTGTAATATTGGCACCCTGTGGCGACACATTTAACTAGTGACAGAAACTGACGGGAGTGTGTGTGTGTATGCCATACAAAGCAAAGAAGAAAATACTCTGCTTTCAAAGAGGAATTACTGGACTGCTTGATACTAGCACCCCAATGGTAGAAGTCAAAGCAAAGCATAATGGCTCGATGCTTCTACACTACTTTTAGTACCTCCTCAACACAACACTGGTTTGAAGAATACAAATATTGCACAAGGTCATAAATGCACAGAGAATGTACATATATCCATAATGGATACATGATATCAGTCTGGTCAACTGATCCCTTCCCTTGTTTTCTCTTTCTCTGTTTCCCGCCTTGTTTACTGTCATTTTCTACATCTGAAATATAATCTATATACAGTAGTTTCATCTCTGTATATTCCAGTTTCATACTATCTCTGCTTTCCTTTGTTTCTGCATCTGCTTCTCTGCAGGTACATCAGAACAATGTATCTCGGCATCCAGAGCCGCAGGCAAAAGGAGAACCAGCGACGCTTCTACTGGGCCATGATGTATGAGTATGCCGATGTCAACATGCTCCGTCTACTGGAGACATTTCTGGAAAGCGCTCCACAGCTGGTTCTCCAGCTCTGCATCATGATCCAGAAGAACCGGGCAGAAACACTGCAGTGTAAGGAGTGCCTCAAGGCTCTGTACTGAGACTGCTGACATTTCATACAGTATTGCTTTTATACATCAGTAGTTAATGATCTTTGCATGTGTACATTTTACTGGGATTTTGAAATCTTGACTAGAAGATTATGACAAAATATATACTTTCCAGTAGATATATTTATTTTATAATTACAGTGGAGTGACAAATTGACTTTATTTGATTTGCAGTAGTTTTGGACATTTTTCACATGCATTGCACACTCAATCAACATTTCTTGATTAGAAATGTTGCTGGAAATGCATCTTTAATTTTTTATGAGTGCAACTCAAGACTCTGTAACAAAATGATGCATGGCCAAAATTCGCAGTTAGGTTTGTGACAACAAAATATGATCTACTGGATTTCACAGCTTTGTGTTATATTAATACATCAACAAGTCCAGCAACCATCTTAATCTTTCAGAAAACCAAGCAAATCATTGCAAATCTATACAGTGCATCAGGAAAAAAGGCTGACTTGTGGACGAATCTGACAATCTGAGCTCTCCCTGGCTAGGCCCTTTTTAAATGATCAATTGTGTTTGTGGGGAACATGTTTTTTTTCCCTGCCGTGCAGCTGATAATGTGAAATGTAAGACCATTTCTTATACGTGTGAGGTGACAGCACACATATTTTATGAACATGAAGTCTGAGCTCAGCAGGATGAATGGTAAACATCTTAGAAAAAAGATACATAGAATAAAGCAAGAGGTATGTTTTGGAGAATATAGCTCCATAAATGGTAGGTGTTATAGAAATGATAAGACAGTGATTGATGCTGTTGTACTGTATGTGTTAGGGTGCTTTTCATTAGCATTCCTGGATACAGATAAAGTCATTTATCACAGTACAAACATGTGTTTGATTTTGTACCCCCCCCCCCCCACACACACACACACACCAAGATTGCAGAATGCGAGTATAACAAACAGACTAATATAGATTATTTGTAATTTGGGAAATTTGGAAACTGTAATTCAGAGCACGCTTTCATGCAGTTTTATTGTGGTTCTGTATGTTTCTCTATTCATCATGTAAAAGTACATATGTACATTACCATTACCAAAGGTTTGGGGTCGATAATGTTTTTAAAATAAGTCTCTTATGCTCACCAAGGCTGTATTTATTGGATTTTTATATTGTTTCTAATTTAACATTTATAATTATTGTGTTTTTTTTGTTTATTTAATAATGATTAATACTATTCTTATTTTTAAATAAAATTATAATAATTACAAATATTAATAAGCAGTGATAGTAAAGCAATAGTATAGCAATGATACTTTGTATATCTTATAGTAAAAATAAAAATAACAATTATAAAATTTTTATTTCTCTCTGTTGTCCAGGTGTGTCAGCGATCGCGTCTCTTCTCTCGCTTTCCTGGGTTCTGGCCTCATACCACAAGCTTCTGCGTGATTCCCGCGACGACCAAAAGAGCATGAGCTACCGGGGAGCGTTGGTGCATCTTCTGTGGCGTTTCTTCACCATTTCTTCTCGGGCGCTATCTTTTGCCCTTTTTGCCTCGGTTTTCCACCTGTACTTTGGCATTTTTGTGGTGCTTCACTGGTGTGCCATGGCCTTCTGGGTAATCCACGGAGGCACCGACTTCTGTATGTCCAAGTGGGAGGAGGTGCTATTCAACATGGTGGTCGGCGTAGTCTACGTCTTCTGCTGGTTTAATGTCAAGGAGGGAAGGACCCGATACCGCATGGTGGTTTATTATTCACTGGTGCTGGTGGAAAATACCATCCTTACCGCTCTGTGGTACACCTACAGAGACCCAGTTGCTACCGACTCCTACGCTGCATCCGCCCTCTGCGGCGTCTTCCTGTGCTTTGCTTCAGGAGTGGCCTGCATGGTCTTCTACTACGGGGTCCTGCATCCCATGGGACCCGGGCTGAGGGTGCTGGCCAGTTCCTGCTGTGCTGAGCTGCTCTGGGGTCTCCCGTTACCACCGGAGGCCGAACCCATGGCTCCCACTCCGGGGCCTCGGGGCTCCCAAGCCACCCCGACCAGGGCTATGGCTTCAGGGGACTACAGTGAGCCGGAGGAGGCTGCCACAGACACATGCCTGCCGGTGTTCCAGGTGAGATCCACAGAGCCCACCGATGCGGCGGGCCGGCCCATTCACCCCGAGGGGCCCCTAATCAAGATTGACATGCCCAGGAAGCGCTATCCGGCTTGGGATGCTCACTTTGTGGACCGACGTTTGCGGCGGACCATAAACATCCTCCAGTACATCAGCCCCAATGCAGTGGGCATCAGGTACAGGGATGGACCCCTCCTCTACGAGCTGCTCCAGTATGAGTCCTCCCTATAAAGGCGCACAATGCCGCTTCTTCTCTACTCTCATGCCCTCTCTGGTTCTCCACTTCCCTTGGTGCTTTTTTCTTCAGAGTTTTTATTTAGTTGTACTCTTGAGCTCTATAAGAGTGCATCTAGGTTTAAAAGAGTCTAAACAGAGAATATTCAACATATATTTTGACTAACACAGTGTAAGGTTGCAGAACAAAGAGTCCGAAATACAACATTCCCTTGTTGGGGTTACTATAGTGTGAATGTTCGACTAATGTGTTTGTTTGATGGTGTTTGTGGCCCTGTCACCTCTGACATGTGCATGATGGGAATGATGGAGGAACATACTCTTTAGCATCCTCATTCTGATTTTGGCTTTTACCATTTTGTGCCTACGTTTTTTTCCAAACAGTTGTGATGACAACTGATCTTAAAAGACGGCAAACAAGTTAATATCAGCTAGACACTAGAAAAGCACATTCGATTGTCAGAAAAAGCACACAATGCCCCATTCCATTTATCTTGTGATTAAGGGGGAAGAGACTTGAAATTGTTGTCAAATTGCTTAAAAAAATGAATAATTGCTTTTTCGAGTAAAATTCAATGATGTCATGTAAAAATGTTGGTGTTGGCGTTCCCATATAGCACTGCCACTGCTATTTTGATCTTTTGAAGGGTATTTTCCTACTGAAACTCACTAGTGATGTGATAAACAACTTTGTAATCTGATGAAGTTGAATATGTTATAATTATTTTTATTTTTTACATATGGCCCACTGTTATATTTTTTAACCCATCTATATTACGTCTGAGTGCACTTTATGAAAGCTCGATTTAATAAATGGGACATATTTCTTTGCATTTAAATACACTATCGTTTAAAAGTTTGGGGCCAGTATGTAAAGAGGTTTAAATTGTCACAAAATATGTATCATGGTTTACACAAAAATATTAAGCAGCACAACTTTTTTCAACATTGATAATAATGATACATGTTTCTTAAGCACCAAAATCAGCATATTTTAATGGTTTCTGAAGGATCATGTGACACTGAAGACTGGAGTAATGATGCCGAAAAAGTATATACAAAATATATTACAATAGAGACAACAGATATTTCCAATTGCAAGAATATTTCATAATATTACTGTTTTAATGTATATGTATTTTTGTATTAAATATCAAACAAATGCAGCTTTGGTGCGCATATAAGAGAATCTTACCGACCACAAACTTTTGAACGGTAGCGCATTTTTTTCTTTTTACATATGGCCCACTGTTATATTTTTTAAACCCATCATATAGTAAATGAGAGTGCACTTGTTGAAAGCTAGAAAGAAATAGACATATTCCCTTATAAGTCTTTCTATACATAAATATGCAGATATAAAGACAAAATAATAAGACTCTGTTAAACGTTTTGTCAAATAACTTAACTAAAAAAGTGTGATTTAACATGCAATGTACCTGTAAATGAATTGGTTTTGTGCAATGAAAAAGTATCAATTAATATGACAAAACTAACCGCAAAGAAATTATTTTTGAGGGTTAGATCACTGAGATTTAAGGTAACAATTGCAGGTTACTATTTTTACAGTGTTATAATGAAATGTTTGCAGTGTGTGGTGCTTAATGCTAACCTTTAGTACTCCTCCATCATTCCCTGTACAAAATTGCATTTGTCTGTCCACTTAAACTTTTTCCTCAGAAAAAGGCTAATGGTTTCTTAAAGGGTCCAGAACCTTGACACATTTACATGTGTAAATGGTATACCATTCGCATTCAAAATGTACTATAATCATTTTTTTTTTCAATAGAAATCCTTTATTTGAAGTGTGCAATATTTTTGAAGATGTACTATGAAATGATTGGCGAAAAGGGTTGATTTTGCCTGAATTAAGTTTATATGCCACCATCGAATGCATGCCGAGGTTGCACATATTGAGGATTGACTGGGTTGCCAGGTGCCAACCAATGAATGAGGCTTTCTAAAGTGCAAGATAATTAAATTAAACGTCCAATTTTTTATGTTTTTTTTTCCTTCATTATACGGTGCAATCAGAACAACCCTGAGGGTTACCTCTAGAAAAAGCCACTTGTTTACCTCCAGGTAATTTTCCCCCAGATTTCATTGATTCAATTGAGAATGAATGAATTGCTCTGAGGGGGCTGAGGTCATTTTTATTGTTCTGACACTTAGCATTCAGGCAAGATAAGTGCAGGCATTAACATGGGATGCCAAGTTTCACCGCATGAGCTGCTACAAACCTCATTTGTGCCTGCTGAAATTTTCCCAGTAGACTTCAGATGGGTTGTAGCGGACGAGGTGGAGGTTTTATTTTTATATTTTTATTTTATTTGCCAGGGATGGAAAGAACACGAGGATAGACAATAGCTAGTGAGAATGTGGATGTGTGTGTATGTGAATGTGACTTTGGTTTGTAGGTCTTACCTCTTCAGCTCCATCCTTGGTTGCTGCTCAGACTCCTCCACCCCTCTCATGCGAGTGTTATCTGGGATACTCGGATGCAAAAATTAGGGAAAGATTGCTTTCAAGATAACAACTTAGATTTATAACCTGGCTAAAGGGAATCAGGGATGGGCAGGCGATTTCATGCAAGGAATTCTAATTCCTAAACATCAAAATTCAGTAATACTCGCAATATCAGGTTTTCAGTTAAAACTATATGAAGCTTTTCCGTTCCCGGTTCCCTGTTCCCTAATAGTGCCTGTAACAGTCACCGATATTTCAATCCTGTAGGTGCTTGGCACATTGATGCACTGTTGTTTGCTGGGATATCACCAACCCTGTTATGTTATGATGTGTACGGCTACTTTAACTAGTTTTTACGGTTGTGTAACTCGGCTGCCTGGCATCCCATGATACGTTCATAGTCCAATTACAGAATCGGTTTCTACTATAACGCACTTGAGGTAAGACAGACCAGGTGATATTTTCAACCACACTGTGATATTTCCTTCTATTATTCCACTTGCGCATTAGCATGATGTGTAGTGACCAACGTTGCTACGTTTGAGCAGACATCAAGGGAGGGATTTGAAACAAACCAACCCCCGTACAGCAAACGTATTATTCCGAATTGGTTCGTTTTAGATTACCGCCTTACTAGTCAAAGAAGTTACACATCAGATTAGTCAATGTTAAAGTCATGCCTCCACTTGTACATGTCTAGTGTGGGGTGGGTGAGTGGGACCAGTCTCTAATATCTAATTCTTTGTGGTGCCTTGTCTTTTTGGGTGCTTCTGTATAGCCATGGCAGCCAGTGCAGCAAACAACAATGCCAGTGTCTCTATCTCCATTCAAATTTCACTCAGTACTGTAATGAGACAGTCAATTTTGACCCATACCTGCGCAAGAAGTGCTGTCTGGGTAAATCTTTGCTAAACGAAATGATCTGCATATTATGTCTGAAAGGCAATACTTAACATCTACTAATGTTGGGTTTTATACTTTTCCTGAAAAAGACCTGTTCCATTCAATCATTCACAAGGGTTTTATGAGCAGATGCGGAAAAGGAATAAGGTTTGTTTGGGTACTAAATGACAGTTATGATGAAGTTAGCAATTTCTTTAATGATTGTTAATGTACTTCTGTCTATGCCTTCCTCTGTCTTGCAAAACGAATGAGCTGTAGTGCCAACAAGTTAATCTTTTCTCTCTGTCGTTTGTCTTGTGAACAAAAATGTCTAGCCAAATGGATTTATGCCTGCAAAAAAAAAAGAAGAAAAAAAAGAACAAAATGTGTGTAGACCAATAAGAATAGAAAAAGTGGGTACGTAAATATGGTGCTCACTGGATCGAATATTTCAACTTAAATCTGAGATGGCATTGGACACGTTTTTAAAGGCCTCTAGTGGTGAACCATCTTCAGACTGCTTCTACATCCTTTGGATTTTTAGCATGTCCACAAAATGCATCTTATGGTGACCCCTCCAACACACTTGCATGTTTTCTTCAATGCAACGTCCCACCCATCGCTCCAGGGTTCTCAAAGAGCATCTACGGTCATCAAATCCAGTTCTGTACAGTGGTTCTGCAATGATTGGTATTGAAAAAGAGCCAAATGTTCTGATGACAAAACGACCACAAAACGGTGCATTTTTGTTTCTTGACCTGGTGCTTATCAACATATTCTTAAGGTGCTACCACACATGTGGACTGCAGGACCCCTGTTGTGGCTCACTAAGCAAGGCCACCGTCCGATAGACCTGCCTCTTTAAGCTCACGGACACTTTCCTCTCTGGAAGAACAAGCACCTCAACACAGTTTACAGCCAAACATCTCTCTTTGAAATATGGTGCCATGTATTATGTTTCAACCTGCACAAAGAAGCATTGGTGCAGCAAATATCTTAATTTTTTACTTCCCCAAATTTCTGTTCATTTTTATGTATATTTGTTTTAAAAAATGTTTAGGTGTTTAAAATCTGCACTAGGATTTCTCGTAAGTGAAAAAAATATGAAAATGCATCATTTTGACAGTCATCCAGGCCTAAAAGTACTTCTGATAAAAAGGGATCGCTAAACATATAAGGTGATTGCCGTGCTGTATATTCCTGTCATCTCTATGTCCTAAACCTATGTGTATTTCTTCTGTTATCGTAGAGCTGGCTGTATATTTTGTTGGAAAATAATCTTATGATTGATTATGGTTGTCAGATGAATTGCTGCTGATTTTTAGAGTTGTTATCCATGCTGTTGGAGACGGGTAAATCACCTGCCAAACAGATTGTGTTAGATCGTCATTGTATTTCTCACATGGGGTATTAAAGAAATAAGGCACAACATTATAAGCAAATGATTTGCTACTATCTGTAACGTTATTTTTTTCTTAACTGACTGTACTCATTACTTATGTTGGGAAAAAAAAAGATTTATTTGATGTTGTCAAATACAAATGAAAGTAAATAGTTTTGTTTGATTGCCATTATTTGAGAACAAAACTGATGTCTAGTAATGCATTAGACCTTATTTTTGGGGAACATATTACTAATACTGACAACATGGTGCTATGGTTGTTTTTGTAAACCTTAGTTTTTAGGTGAAAAAGGGAATATATTGGGAATAAAAGAATATGTTGAGCCTTACTGTAGATATGAGACTGTTAATCTCTGAAGACTGGAAAAATAATTATAGTATTTGAAAGTTAGTACATATATACAAAATTGTATGCTTTACGTTTATGCACAATGACAGATAAAAGTGGTAATATACTAATGTATATGTTCAGATGTGTATGTGAATGTATACTGATATGATAGAGATAGATTTCCCAGAGTAACAAATTGTTGTTTAATAAAGATATTACGTTATTATAATTCGTTTTTATCATCAAATTGCTTCAATTGAAACACGGTGAAGAAAATTTACTGTAAAGCCCTGCAATTTATTCGGAATACTCTTATTCATATATCTAAGCATGTAACCACATGTTCAGGACTATGGGATGCGATCTAACAATAATAACAATATAGTTATGTTATTTTGGAGGTGGTTATTAGAGTATCAATATACTAAAATAATTTGCTCTGGTGAATTTTACTACATCTTTCAATAAAAACATTCCACTTTATATATATTTGAAATAATATTTTTTAACTGTTTTGGCATTTTAATCAAGTTAAATTGTTTGAATTATATAATTTAAGTAATGTTGTGGCCCTTTAAGAAGTTTGCTGAGGCCTCCTAGTGGACCCCATTCCTCTCTGGCCCCAGAGCTACTGGACTAGATACAGAGTTAATATTAAGTTGCAAACCACCGCTTAAAACGCCATAAAGTGGCCTAAACATTTTTTGTTTTGTTTTGGGTTTATGAATAATAACTTACCATAGGCATTTAGTTTGTAGTTTAATGTGCTGATGAGGTTTTGTTTGTCTCGCAAAGCACTGTGGGTAGACGCCCTACGCCCAAAATGGCGGCAGGATTGAAAAGTTTGCTGCTGTTTTTGTTTTATTTTATCATATTTGGTCGGTCTCTGTCTCCTTTTGAATAAATCCCCATTTTACCAGGCTAAAGAAGGTTAGTCGTTTTTTCCGATCTCCGAGCACGTGATTTTGATCGTTGTTTTGTTTAGTTTAGATCGGTAAAGCGCCGCCGTTGACGTGTATGAGGCAGATGGCACTGAACTTGTGGACATCACTGCATCTAATACAGTGAAAATGAAGAGCATTTGTACATAGAGATGGAGGATGATGTAAAGAAAGTGAGAAAGGTAAGTTAACATTGTAATGCTACTTGAGTTTACACGTGTATGATCAGCAAAACTGGTTATTAACTTAACGTTAGCTAAAAAATGTTGGCCTAACCACGGTTAAACAGCAGCTGCAATAAAGCTCTTCAGCCTCTTATAAACACTCGCATTTTTAAATACCTCTTCTGATATTTAGAAGAGTCTCTGCCAGTTCTCTCGTGACCGGACTGGATTTGTTGGTAAATTGCTGGTGGTTTAGGTTAGTCGTGGTACAAAGATAAACACAGAGACTGCGATTTGACTGTGATTGCTACATTTGTGACAAAAATCTGCCATTCTTCTGAGTTTCTTCATGGCTTTCAGTATCGCACTCTTACCTCTGTCTGAGATACAGAGCCCCCCTATGGCCACGTCGAAAAATATTTGAGATGTGATTATCTGTACCCCCAATTTTCTAATCTGTAACGTTACTCGTTTTATAAAAATTCTTTGTATCTGTACACAATCTCTTGCTACTCACAAGTTCATAAACTCCACCCACAGATTTGCAGCATTGTCATGTTGTTTAGAATCTGTCTCTACTGATTTCTTTAACTCATTTATGATCCTCAAATAATTTAGATTTGCCTTGTAATATAAAATAAACAAACTTCCCAGCATGTAGCCTTGTAAATAGGTATATCACCAAAAACTACATACAAGACACTAAAGTTCGACAAAATATCTTAGATCTTAGGCAAAATAATATAGATCTTAAGCCTAAATTATTGTAAATCTATTATTACAAGAAGAAAATATATAATGATAATGTGTGTGTGTGTGCTGTCAAAAGTGTTTGTTTACATAATATATGTGTATATATTATATTATTTATATGTGTGTGTGCGCATAGACATATATGATAATACACACATACTATGTAAACTTTTGTTAGATGCGATTAATCGATTTGACAGCACACACACACACACACACACATATATATATATATATATATATATATATATATATATATATATATATATATATATATATAGCCTATATGGCTATACACAATATATTTCAACAAAATAATTATCTTAATATTATGTATATAATGTTTTTATTAATTGTAACATCTAGCCTATGTTTAATAAACTTCTTGTTTTATAATTCATTCCATATTAATTAGCCCCGTTTAGTGAGCAGTTTTCTAAATTAACGGAATGACTCTACAAATCTGTTTGTCAATCTCTGAGTACAAATCAGAAAATTGAAGGTACAGTTTTTACAAATTTGAAAATGAGGAAACCATTTATAAACTGGGAGCAGAGATTATTGGACCTGAAAAAATTCTCTGGCTCTATTGGATCTCATTTATCCGATTATTTTAATAAGCCTACAGTAACGACGTTATCTGATGTGAGGAATGACAGGATCACAGACAGGATCATCATTTTTCATGATGTGACCTTTCCTATCCTATCAGTGTTGTATGGTAGGGAGGTATTTCCATGCCGAGCTCAGACTTTCCTCCTCATACGCAGGGGAGAATGGAGGGCTGGGCTCTCCAAAGATTCAGACAGGATGTGACGCCCCCTGTGTCTGATTCTTAATCACCACTGTCTCTTCCCCTCAGTCAGAGACGACACATAACATCGAAATGAAGCAAATCATTTGACATCCACTAGTTACAGTCCGGTTTGGAATGTGATGTGATATTTCAGATGTTTGGATTTTAGGACCTTATGAATGTTTTGGTTGTCTGATTTAGCTGAGAGGATTAGTTCCCCCAAGTGGCCACAAGCTGGAGCCATTGAGTCATTTACTGTCAAAGTCAGTGTAAAAGAAAAACTATGGATTGGGTGTGTTTGTTTTCATTAATAGTCATTTGAAAACCTACTGCAAATCCACAATTAGAGCATGTAGGCTAATAGTTTTATAATTGGAATGTTGGTTTGTAAATTTTATAATAGGCCTAATAAGTATTCATTTTTTTTGTAACCAATTGCTAATGTAAACAGCAAGACACAAATTCTGATGCAAACCATTTTTGTAAAACCTAAAATAGACAAACATCAAACTTCTATTGAATCATTATTCATGTTTGCATATGCACTACTGTTCAAAAGTTTAGAGTCTGTAAGATCATTTGAATGTTTTTCAAAGTATTATGCAAACCAAGGCTGCACTTTATTTGATCAAAACAATTTTACAATTTAAAATAACTGTTTTTCTATTTTAATATATTTTAAAATGTTTTTTAATACTGGTATGGAGAAGCTGAATTTTCAGTAGCCATAGCTTAGGCTAACTCTTCAGTGTCACATGATCCTCAAACATTTCTTACTAGCTATGTTGTTTACCATATCGATGTTGAAATCAGTTGCTGCTTAATATTTTTGTGGAAACCATGAACCAGGATTTTTTGTTGAATAGAAATTTCAAAAGAACAGCATTTATTTGAAATAAAAAACGTATGTAGCTTTATAAATGTCTTACTCTTTAACTGTAACTTTGGATCAATTTAGTCATGAAAAAAAAATCTTACTGACCCAAACTTTTGAACAGTAGACAGTGCATGTTTTTTTAATCCAGGTGAGGATCACCTGTGCACCTTGTTTTCTGAAATTTCATCAGGACACAGACTCATGAAATGTTGATGTCCATGTAGTGTCTCCTTCCTTGGCTGTTCAATAATTTAGTAAGTGCGAGAATTAGTCTTGTCTCAAACAGAATATGTCTTGGATTTTTTGATGAAAACCGACATGAGAATATTCCTGTCTGCATGGAATGTTTTTGAATACCTATATATTTTATAAAAGGGCTCCTCCACCTTTTTCAGGCCAAAGACCCCTTGTTGGATATTAAAATGAAGCCAGGGCCCCTGTATACTGTGTTTGCTTTGCCTGTTTAAAAATGCTTATAGGACCAAATGTATTTAAGACATTAAATCTTTATTTAGTGTCAAGACCCATATATTATTATTTTACAAAATCCATCATAATGTGAGATTTGGCTTATCTTTACCTTTAATTAGACTGTATTATTAGACTCTGAATGGCATAATTATTTTTGGCAGTTCCTCTTTATTCCTACCCAGCCTAGTATTTTGCACCCAATTAATTAAATTCCATATCCATGTTAATATCCATTTATGCCATAATTGGAGATCAACTTATAGCTGGCACGTACCTTTTTAAAGTTTGTTTGAGTTTTTCATCACAGGAAATGGCGGTTTCTGCTCTTCCTGATTGCATGAACTATAGCTTAAGTCAGAACGTGAGCGCGTGTGTGTGGGGTGTGGTTTCTCTCGCTGTTTTGAGGGAGTTGGCCCCAATCTCATTTGTCACTAGCCACATGCGACCTGTTTCGAGAACAGCATGCAACTGTAGTCACCTGTTGTAGAAGACAGCTGTCGCACGTCGCCCGTTTCCATTGTGTCGTCGTAGTGGCTGGTCATGGAGACAGAGGTAGGGCTTGCAGAAACCATGTTTCTTTTCTGAAACTTAATTTCAATGTGCAGTTTACCATTACAAATCCTCAGACTTTGAAAAACAATGTGGTTGCTTAAACATTCGGTCCGCCTCCAGTTTTCAGCCTTAACTACTTTCAAGAGACTTTTCTGTTGGATAGCAAGAAGCTGACATTAGTGGTTGGGTCTACCACAGATTTAATAGCAGTCTTTTTCCATGAATGTCGATGTCATCATGCTTTGCAAAGGTGTATGGTTTCATAAAAACCCTCAAGCCAATGTAGTGCCTAGACTAGTTGGTTATGTTATTGTTTTTTTTTAAGCCAATTTTGTATTTGAATTGGAAGGACAGCATGTCAATGCCTTTATTTAACTGATTATACTGAATGTTTTAATGTATAAGATACTTGAGTCAGCACAACTGACACTTCCATGTACTCTGATGTACTGGCAGGCTTGGGATGGTTTTAGTAACAGTTGCCCCATCAGTCCAGATCACAGAATTCAAAGATGTTGTCAGTGGAAATCCAGTATATAAATGTGAAGTGTATAGAATACATTTGCCAAAATCATTTTGGCATAGCAAGCCACTGACCAAACGCATAAAATTATGGTCACACTAAAAAAAGCTCTTGTTTTTGACTTCCTCTGCTCGTGGTGTGATTTCCTCTTTCTCTCTTTCTGCAGCCAGGTATTGTGTCTCCATTCAAGCGAGTGTTTCTGAAAGGAGAGAAGGGGAGAGATAAGAAGGCTCTAGAGAAGTCCACTGAACGCAGGGCCCTCCACACCTTCTCCCTCTCTCTCCCGGACCACCGTATCGACCCAGACATTCTGCTCAATGACTACATTGAGAAGGAAGTTAAGGTATTACTTGTCGTCTAATTGAGTTTTTTCTGTTATGTGCTTATATTATTTTGATTAGGGTAAAAGCTTCAAGTTAGAGAAGAACAGCTCCTGAAACTGTACTGGTAAGATTGCAGACAGCTAGAAAAATAAAAATGGGAAATGCAAATAAATGCTGCTTAACAAATAGTCATGCATAGTTAACATATCAAATTGAATAGGCGGAGAATACACCACATATATCTTTTATTGCTGATTTCAAATGTGATTCGTCCTATCAAAATCAAGAGCATGAAAAATGAAATCATACCTCGATTACCCTTAATATTCTTCTCTTGAATTCAAGCTCTCCATTTGACAGTAACTGCCACAATAGAGGGTATGTGCATGATGTCACGGTCGGCCAAATGGACTGCAGTTACGCCCACTGAGTGGCAGAAAGACTGAGCGGCAGCATTGGTTTTCAGCGTGAATGCCGTGAATATAACACCTCTAAAAACGGAAAGCGCTTTATGATCGACTTTACAACTAGATTTGTACTAGTGTAGCCTATTTATATAAAGCGCTCACATGCAAATTTGCTTTATGTATTTACCTTGCGTCAAAATCAGGGACATATAAATGTCAGGAAACACATCCATAAACATATCCATAGATCCCTGGATCTTTGGTAAGGTAAGGAACACTATATCGAGTCCAACCTTTAGTTTAAACTGATAATCGTTTGTTTTACTCGTGTTTGCTGTTTCCCCTCTTAAATCCAGTCACGCAGCAGCTCTTTTGCCACTTTAGTCCGGCTGAGGGGGTGTGTTCCGGCGGTAAAATGACGTCAATCCATACCCTCTATATACTTCCTACGTGCCTATCCTAAGTAATTGATCACAACTCTCGATCACATCCTGCATCATTTTGTTGTTATCATATCTCCACCTAGTCAACATGTGGCGTCTCCCAGGGTTGAGTACTCGGCCCACTTCTATTTGCTTTGTAAAGTGATCTTGTGTTTTAGAAAGGCTCTATATCATTATTGTTGTTATTACTGTTGTAGTATCTGGGACAGCTGACCTCAGTTCCTGGGTATCTGAATCCCTCCAGTCGCACAGAAGTTCTGCAGCTTATTGACAATGCCAGGGTAAGCGTGACAGGCAGAGACTGCCTTATTTTGCAATATAAAGAGATAAATTCCCATATTGTTTCTCTTATGTATTTTGCAGAAGTCTCATCAGTTGGCAGGACAGCTGACATCAGAGCAGGATGCTGTTGTCAGTCTGTCAGCATACAACGTGAAGCTCGTGTGGCGTGACGGAGAGGACATCATTCTTCGCGTACCCATCCACGACATTGCGGCTGTGTCATACATCAGAGACGACTCACTCCACCTCGTGGTGCTTAAAACAGGTACACGGTCCACCAACGAGCATTACACAAAAACTAAACAAATCAGAACAGAAATTATGACTATTGTTGGGCTGCTAAGAATAATGTGTGAGAAATAAGCTTGTTTTTTTTCTTACCATTTTGTTTGCAGCTCAGGAGCCCGGTGGGTCCCCATGTCATAGTACAGAGATGTCAAAGTCTCCCACTCTAAGCTCTCTGTCAGAGAGCGGGGCTGTGCTTGTGGAGGTGTGCTGTTTGCTTGTCCTGGCTGTTGACAACAAGGTTGGTTTTAGTCATTTAAAGGACACATACATATTATTAGGGCTGTGACAGTTATTATATAACCGTGAGACCGACGGTTATAGTTGAACACCGTCATTATAACTCTATAACCGCCAAAACCGTGTTATTAAAATAATTTTTACAAACATATTTTATCATCGAGAATGTTTAAATACTAATATCAGCTTACGAGGGAAACCGAGGTGGAGTTAGTGGTGCTTCGGAGGCTGCACTGCTGGAGATGATTCGGGAGGCCGATCAAAGCGCGCGCCTTGTTAAAGCCTTGTTTATACTCGACGCGTCTGCACGAGCGCGAATGTGCGCACGGCAAAAATGACGCGTTGGGTGCACAAGACCGGCAAGACCACATTCGCTTGGCTGAATGCACCGTTTTTTTGTAACAGCGCGCGCGGTGCCGCATCCGAGGATGAACTACTTCAAGCCGAATCTGCCCGAGCTGTACGTCTCTCACCGCACCGGCACCCAGTTTGCCCGTCTAAATTGTAAAGGTTTTGTTTACTGTGTGTGATTTATTTAAAACAAAGCACATTCATTGCAAAGTTGTTTCTTTCGTTAAGGATTTGTTTACTGTGTGTGATTCATTTAATTGAACCGTCACATTTGATTCACATCATAACCGTCATCACCAATTCTGAAACCGGGACACCCCTACGTATTATGCACCTATTTTTTTTTTTTTTTTTTTTTTTTTTTTTTTTCTTACCTTTAGTGTGTAATATAGCTATTTGTTCATGTAAATGAGCTGCAAAGTTACAAAGCACAAATTCCATGCCAAAGGGAGTGAATCACTCCAATAGAGAGCCTTACCTAAAACACTCGTTCTTAGTCCTGCCATTATTTCCGTGAATTAGCTACGTCACCATGATACACATTTGCACAATGTTC
Organism: Chrosomus eos; assembly: GCA_036326025.1. Classification (NCBI taxonomy): domain Eukaryota; kingdom Metazoa; phylum Chordata; class Actinopteri; order Cypriniformes; family Leuciscidae; genus Chrosomus; species Chrosomus eos. Next base: position 17,221,855 of record CM070829.1, read on the forward strand.
GCCTACTGGCTGCTTTGCCCCACCCTCAAATGATTCTGCTATCTTGAGGCGATGCTGTTTTTATTTTCAGCTCCTCATGAAGCCTCAGCTTAAGCTGAAACCCGATTATGGTAAGGGCGTTACCATTTCCAACACACACTCTAAGCAGTAGACTAATCACAACAGACTGGGCCAGATGACCAAAGCAGACTGGGCTTTTTGGAAAGGCCTTTTTAAAGAGACCAGTTTTTTATCTTAAATCATTTAAATGTATTCTAGCAGACTAAATTATTAACATTTAAATTAGCATAATATGTGCACTTTAAAAGGGCCTTATTTAGTACTGTCATTTACTCTCCCTCAAGTTGTTCCAAACCTGCATGAGTTTCTTTTTTTTTTCTGCTGAACACAAAAGAAGATATTTTGAAGAGTGTGGGTAACCAAATAGTTGATGGATTCCATTGAATTCCATTGTATGGAATAAAATACTATGGAAGTCAGTGGGGTCCCATCAACTGTTTGTTTACCGAAATTCTTCAAAATATCATCTTTTCTTCATGATCAAAATAATTTTATGACATAATTTTTTGTTTTGGGTGAACTATCACTTTAACATTTGGTTTAACTTGCTTTGATAAACCATACAGAATTTAGTTTTTGGTTAAACAGTATCTTTCAAGGCCGTTTATTGTAGGGATGCACCGATATGAACATTTTGGCCGATACCGATAACCGATAAATCTTTACGTTTGAAAGCCGATAACCGATATATTGGCCGATAAATCTAAATATTTTTTTTTATATACTTTGATAGCCTGTAGGCTATACATAAACAAAAGGCTCACAATTAAAAGCCTTGTCTCAAACCCTTTTAACATAAATCAAACATATACTACAGTATAGCCTTTTGAACCAGTGTAAGATTCCTTAACTTTTAAAATTAATTTTACACTGGGCAACTTTCTTTATTAAAAAATGGTAACACTTTATAATAAGGTTTAATTTTGTTAGCATTAGTTAGCATGAACCAACAATTTTATAAGACATTTTAAGAAAGTTTTATCTTAGTCAATGCACTGTGAACTAACATGAACACATATTTTATTAACTAACAATTAAGGCTATTCCTCTCTGTCACTTAATGCATTAACAAATGATATTGTAAAGTGTTATCAAAACATCTATTGCCTAACAAAAATAAAATACCTAAATATTGCAAACAAGTCATTAGATAGGCTAATGTTGGGCTGCATATAAAGAAACAAAATGCATGTGGCATGGATCAATAAAATGGAATCGCCTCGGCACGGACAATAAGGAAATTATTTTAATCAAACCATATTGTTGAGGAAAATAATACGAAACAAAATAATGTTATTAATTATAACGCAATCTTTAAAAAAAAAACTATTTTAATATTACAGTAGCCTAATAGTAAACATCTTTAATAGCATTACTGTTTCAAATGACATTGCTGTGTGAGCTGCGCGAGCTGAAGCTGAAGAGAACAAACATTAAACTGAATCGCTTTGCTAGAAGGTTAATCAACTCGACGGTTGCTGAAGAATGCAAACCCAAAGAATTCACAAATTTATTACAATGGTGAATATAATTATGACAGTGTAAATCATAGCTTTTAATGTTTTGCATTGTTGTTTAATCTGCGCGCGCTGAAGCTGAAGAGAACGAGCACCGGGAAACTGAAGAACTTTTCTAGCAGGTTGTTAAATCCACGAAACGCATGATATGTGAGATTAATCAGATATTTATATTACATCAACTTTATATTATGACATATCTGCACAAAAGGACGATGCACAATCGAACTTGTGCTGGTCATATTGTGTAGCTAATCCCAGCTGTTCTGGACGCGCTATTCCACAACAACGCGCTGACGGCAACTAAACCCAGAGAATTCACAACGTTTTATTACAACAGTGGTCTCATTAAAATGGCATGTATATGATAGTCCCAATTATAGTTATAAATGTGCATTGCTGTTTGAGCTGCGCGCACGCTATAAAGATGATCACCAGAACAATGAAGCACGCGTTGTTCATTAACTCAACCAAACGCATCCTATATTAGATTAATCAGATATATAGGCCTATATACACAAAATAAAAATATTACGACTTACAATGGCACAGAATGCTGCGAATGCTCAAGAGAACTAGACTGTGCTCGTCATGAAGGCTTAACTCCATAGACGCGCTCTTTCCTCAACGCGCTCGTCGTGCTGAAACACTGGCCAACAAGAATTCACAACATTCTTTTACAGTCGTGCTCTTATTATAATGTTATGAAGAAGCATATGTGACAGATTTGTGCTGCACATGTTGCACTGAACTGTATCTTCCTTTTCGAAGTGAATCCAATCATTCAGAACCATCATGGCGGACCGCGCGCATCTCTCAACTGAAGTAAATAATCTATTATTTATCGGCTTTGATATATCGCCCCAATTTTCTTATCGGATCGATAACGATAACATCAAAAAAGACCATTTATCGTCCGATAACGATATGTGGTCGATATATCGTGCATCCCTAGTTTATTGCAAAAACTACATATTTTCTAAAGGTTGTTTTCTGTGTTACCTCAAATCAATAAAAGCAGCAGTGGTCTGATTATCATGAGCTCTGGTTTTGCAGGCTGCAGCAGAGGAGCTCTGTCTTCTACTCAGTCAAGTCTTCCAGATCGTCTACACAGAGTCTACCATTGACTTCCTGGACAGGGCCATCTTTGATGGAGCCACAACACCCACCAGGCATCTCTCAATCTACAGCGGTGAGTGAGCAACAGCTTCATCCCTTTGGGATTTTCCAGTAAATTTGTTCTTGCCCAAAGCCACAGACCACAGTCAATTCCACATCACTGTTATTTCATCTGGGCCATTTTTATGTTTCCTGAAGCTTAGTCTCTGAAATAATTCTAAATATTTCCTATGTTTTGTCCAATAAAAGAGGACTCCTCGAGCAAAGTAGATGTCAAAGAAGGGTTTGAGGCAGAGGCAAGCACATTGTGAGTATTGCTTCAACTGTTCTCTGCAGTAATGTGCTACTTTTTCTGTTGAATTGAGCGATCATGTTTTTGTCCAATCTCAGTTCGTTCCAGAGTTCTCTAGAGGCGGGACACTCCTCTAGCCCCTCCCCCTCTTCCACCCCAGCCTCACCACAAACCAAAACAGCCAGTGACAGTGAACTGAGCACAACAGCTGCTGAACTGCTGCAAGACTACATGACCACAGTGAGTGCATAAAAGTACACCTGGATGTCTGTTGTTAGTTTCTCTATCTTCAGAGTCTTGTTTTCCTGTCATCCTCTGCAATAGTTGAGAACGAAGCTGTCGTCTCAGGAGATCCAGCAGTTTGCCACACTGTTACACGAGTACAGAAATGGATCCTCCATCCATGAGTTCTGTATCAACCTGAATCAGCTTTATGGAGACAGCAGGAAGTTCCTCCTCCTTGGTTAGTTACATGCTGGGCTGTTAAATTTGTTCTTATAGTGTTTTTTATTTGTTTTTAAATGAAAATTAGAAGTGTTGCTTTGGCAATAAATGTAAGTTTAAACTACCTTGAAAAATGCATAAATAAATGCTAAATAGAAATATTTAAAACAAAAATTGACAAAAGGAAATTAAACTTACTAAAACGTTCAAATTAAAATAACTGAAAATATGAATCAGAAGCTCAAGTCAAGCAAGTTATAGAGCACAAGTTTAACACAACCATAGTTGATCCAAAGTGCTTTACATTACAATAAAATAAAATAAAAATTATCTCTTTTTTATACTACTTCTCTTTATTTTTATTTTATTGATTAAATAAAAATAAATAGAAGTAGTAGAAAAAAAAGAGATAAAAATCAAGTATCAAAATCATTCAGTGTATATACATACATGCATAACGTAGAACACCGACTAATTTAAAATACATACACAACATTACTCAAATGCAAGAGTAAAAATAGGTTTTTAAGCTGGATTTAAAAGCAACCAGAGATGGAGAGGTCCTGATGTTTAAAGGTAAATTGTTCCAGAGCTTTGGGGCGACTACAGAGAAAGCTCGATCACCTTTTGATTTACATCTAGAGCGAGGGACAGATAAAAGTGACTGATCACAAGATCTTAGTGACCTAGAGGCTGTGTATGGGCTAATAAGATCACAAATATACAGGTGCTGGTCAACGAATTAGAATTATTTGAAATAGTGCAATCATGAAATTCTTTGAATGCATTTTTTGTGCAGAAAGCAAATCAGGTGTTCACCGCACCTGTCCTACTCGTTAGACTAATCACAGAACTCGTTATCTGGAAAAAAATTTGCTCAGCTGAGCTTTCCAAAAGGCCCATTTAGGCCATTTAACTGTGACACTGTTGTTTTATTGAATTAGAATAATGGTGAAAGCGTTTCATTGAATTAGAATAAATGCTCAAATTTTTGTTTTCTGTGAAGAGTGTTCACTGTGCAGTATAAAGTCAGGGTTGAGTAGAATTTCTAAGTTGTAAAATCAATCATGGGTAAGCAGCGCAACCTCTCAACCGGAATAGTGGCTCAAATTCAAGCCCTTCGCCAACAACGCTTGACCCAAACTAAAATTGCTGAGCAGCTCGGCATCAGCCAGTCTTCCGTCTGCAAAGCTCTCAAGAAAAACTGCAGCAAGCGCACCAACTGTTCCGGCGTCCGAAAAACTTCTGCTCGCGACAACAAGCAGCTGAGAAAGATCGCAGTCAGCAACCGGTTCAAGTCCACTTCCGAGCTCACCGACTTGTGGAACAAGCAGACCGGCGCTGACGTCTCCAGATCAACCACTTACCGTCGTCTGAGCGAACTCGGCTTCAAATCTCGCGTTCCAGCAGTAAAACCGATGCTGAACAAGAAACAAATGGTGAAACGGCTGAAGTGGGCCAAAGAACACGGCGAGTGGACTGCTGAAGACTGGCAGAAAGTGGTCTTCAGTGACGAATCACGCTTCTGCATCTCCTTCGGTGACCAAGGTCCTCGTGTTGGCGTCGTGGGTGGCAAAACCTACAACCACGAGTGCGTGAAAAGATCCGTCAAGTTTCCCCAGAGCATTATGGTCTGGGGATGCATGTCCGCTCGAGGTGTAGGGAAACTCTGCTTCCTCAAGAAGACTGTCAATGCTGCCGTATATCAAGATGTTCTGGAAACGTTCCTGATTCCGACTGTTGAGGAACAGTTCGGCGAAGAAGACTTCATATTTCAACAGGATCTTGCACCGGCTCATGCGGCAAAGTCGACCAAAGATTGGTTCACTAAAAAAACAGTTCGAAGTTTTGGCATGGCCGGCCAACTCGCCTGACCTCAATGTCATTGAAAACCTTTGGGCCATCGTCAAGCGGAAAATTCGCGACAGAAAGCCTACTACGCTGGACCAACTGAAGCAGAACATCGCCACTGCCTGGGAAGCTGTGAGTGCGGAAACTTGCGACAAGCTGGCCAAATCGATGCCGCGGAGACTTCAGGCAGTCATACAAGCCAAAGGGGCAGCCACAAAATACTGAGAAAGTGATGATTGTAATTATAATAAAAATTATTGCAATTCAATGAAACGCTTTCACCATTATTCTAATTCAATAAAACAACAGTGTCACAGTTAAATGGCCTAAATGGGCCTTTTGGAAAGCTCAGCTGAGCAATTTTTTTTCCAGATAACGAGTTCTGTGATTAGTCTAACGAGTAGGACAGGTGCGGTGAACACCTGATTTGCTTTCTGCACAAAAAATGCATTCAAAGAATTTCATGATTGCACTATTTCAAATAATTCTAATTCGTTGACCAGCACCTGTAATCTGGGGCCGAACTATGTAGAGCCTTATATGCAAAAAGAAGGATCTTAAAGTCAACTCTAAATTGTATTGGTAGCCAATGCAATGAGGCAAGAACAGGGGAGATATGATCCCGTTTCCTAGTTCCTGTTAACAATCTGGCTGCTGAATTTTGAACTATCTTTAACCGAGACAGTGTAGTTTGAGGTAGGCCAACGTACAGAGAATTACAGTGGTCCAATCGAGAGGAAATTAGTGCATGAATCACAATTTCAAGGTCTTTACTAGAAAGAAAGTTTTTCACTTTTGCTATAGATCGGAGTTGAAAAAAGCTACTCTTTACAACTGCATTTACATGCTTATCAAATTGTAGAAGACGATCAAAATAGACTCCAAGATTTTTTGCATGATTGCGTAGGTTGTTACTTAAGGGACCTAGCTGTGTTTTAATGGAGTTGTTGTTAGCAGCAGCAGGACCCAGTAGAAGCACTTTGGTTTATTTTAATTCAGATGCAGTGAGTTATTTGTCATCCAGGTCTTGCCTTCCTTGAGGCATGTGAAGAGGTTGTCTAATGAAAAGTAATTTCCTGGTATGATTGGGAGATATAGTTCGCGGTCGTTAGCGTAACAGTGATAATTTATTATATTTCTTGAATATTGAGCCTAAAGGTAACATGTAAAGGGAAAACAAAAGAGGGCCAAGAATGGATCCCTGTGGAACACCACAATGGATCGGTGCAGTGGGAAAAATTAAATGAATGACCCGATATTTACAGAGAAGGTCCTCCCCTTTAATTATGAGGCAAACCACTGTAAACCAAGGCCCTTGACTCCAACAACATACTCCAGTCATTTCAGAAGAATATTATGATCAATGGTGTCAAATGCGGCACTCAAATCTAAAAGTATCAGGATAACAGAAGACCCAGAATCAATGGACAATAGAATGTCATTTGTAACCTTCAGCAGTGCTGACTCAGTACTATGCAGCACTCTAAAACCAGATTGAAATGGGTCTAGAGAATATTAAAGTATCCAGGTATGAGGTAAACTAACAGTGCAGCTTTTTCCAAAATCTTTTAAATTAATGGGAGTTTAGAGATAGACCGGTAGTTGTTATGCACGGTCTGGTCAAGGTGAAGTACTTTCAATAGAGGCTGTAAAATAGCATGTTTAAAACTTTCTTGAAAAAAACATTTATTAAAGAGCTATTTATCCTAAAATAACACTGGTAAAAAAGGACTTTTGCTGCTTCCTCATAGTCGGTATAGACGATTAGCGTTTTGTTCAAAGAAGTCAATTCATATTATTCATCATTAAAAAAAGGTTTGCTTATAAGAATATATTTTTTTTAAAAGTCATAATATGAAATGTCACGATTTGGATTTTCCACCCTCTCACTGACACTTAGAATTAAATATTTTTTCCCTGCTGTATCTTTAAGACTTGTGTGAGCGTTAAATTTATATATTAAAATGAATAACAACCAATAGTTTGTGAGTTTGCGGTCATGTCCAATTTTGTTGGTGCTTCTCCATCCTTCAATAACAGTCATGATGAACAGTTCAATGATTCATGCTGAAATTTACATCACAAATTAAGACAAATTAAGTCAGACTGTCATTGTCAGGGATTTACTTCCCAGAAAATAAACCGCTTCTTGTACAGTTCTCTAAAACTTACAGAATTTCTAAATAGTACTTCAAACCCCCATCAAGACTTGCATTTGTTCTTACGCACCAGTGTTGTAGAATTTCTTCATTTGTCAAATCCATTCCTCTTTTCTTTCCTCCAGGATTGCGGCCTTTCATTCCTGAGAAGGACAGCCAGCACTTTGAGAACTTTTTGGAAACCATCGGCGTGAAGGACGGCCGCGGTATCATAACGGACAGCTTTGGCCGCTACAAACGCACGACGAGCTCTGCGTCAGACTCCACAACCAATGGAAACGGAGCTGCAGGCGGATCAGATGAGGGAACGGCAACCTCTGAGGGCGACGAATGGGACCGTATGATTTCAGACATAAGCAATGACATTGAAGCGCTAGGAAGCAGTATGGACCAGGACGGTGTGTCGTCTTGATGTCACGGCACTCGGTCAGTGTGCTTTAGCCAATCACCACTTGAGATAATCACATGGGCCGTTGGTCCGTATTGCTGTCCATCAAATCTGACAATGCTGGAGTTTGGATACTGTATGGATACTACTTCCTGGCTATCATTCTTATTTTTGTATGTTGTGCCATATTAACACAATTGTGATTTTCAAGACCTGTAATAGAAGGATCGTCTTTTGCTGTGGACAGCAGTTTTGTTCCTCTGGGATGTTTATTGGCAGTATCTGCTACCACTAATGAGTAACCTTGTTGCTGGTAGATGTTGCTCTTTCACACTGATCTGAGACCAGTTTGTTAGTATCTCATTTAATAGTAAGGTTGTGCTCAGTGTGAAGAGGTTAATGCTACCTGGAGTGTGGAGCATTGCCTAGTGGCCTTCCTAAACCGTGTTCTGGATTGCCTTGTGTGTCGTAACCTGATGGAAGTGAAGTGCAGTATATTTCCACCTGCATTTAAGTGCTAATCAAAACTTGACCCTTTTACACCTTTATATTATCTGGTCGATGTTTGTTTTTCCTCTAACATATATTTTTCACTTATTTTCTTTCAGCCAGGATTGGTTTTAATTACCCAGTTCAGTGTTTCCCCTAGGATTTTTTCCAGGGGGGGGGGGGGGGGGGGGGGGGTTGGGTGTCAATCCCCCGAAACTAGTGTCGCGGAGCGGGCGTGTTACGGATACTTGGTGTACATTTTTTAGTAATCAAAAATCATGTCTAATTAATTGAAATCATAAAACTTTTATTATAAACAATTATTAAACTTATACAATCTTTTTTTTTTTTAATCTATTAAATGTTTTTTTTTCCCACACAAATTCTGTTGTTTTTTTCTGGTAACCAAATTAAGACAAAACATTAATTACATTTCTTTTAATCATATGAAATTGAACAAACTTTTTTGTCAAACAACGTGCTGCACAATGAGCTTTACTGTTAAAATTAAAACATGGAAGAAAAATGTATTATTCCTTAAAAAATAAAGTTGAGATCATAATTTATTTGTATTAGTGTTAGTATTATTATTACATTGAGATGCATCTAAATTCTACTGTACAACAGTAATATATTTCTGTCAAGTTAAACCGAACTTTTATTTTGACGGGTTGCCGTGAAGACCTTTGAGTTTCTGTTTATGACATGACGATAGATTTCTCAAATGAAGCGGTTAAATGCTCACGGAGTTACTTTAAGAGCGGATCTAGAGTCTGGAGAGGAAGTTTATGCATTTGTGTCCTCATATAGGCAAAAACAACCTTTTACTGTCAATGAAAACAACAGGTCGATTGTCACGCGTGCGTGTGGTGTGTGTATGTGCACCAGCTCGAGCGCGTGTGTGTGTGTGTGAAATGAAACTGCGCGTCTTCTGCAGTTCATTCATTCACACAGTGATTCATATTTAAATAGTATTTTAGCCGTTTAATATTCACACACTAGTCTGTCGTGATTTGATTTCAAGTGTACTAAACTGCTCTATCGCGAAAAGCATAGCCGCTAAAGTTACTACATGGAGCTCTTACGTCCATTTTTTTTTTCTCGGGGAATTTTTCATTCAGGGGGGGCGGGGGGCAGTTTTGAGGGGGCGGGCCGCCCCCCCAAAACAATGGTAGGGGAAACACTGCAGTTATTATCATGTGGGTTTCTTCAGGTAGGAAATGTAGCACTATATATGTTTGGTTTTGATTGAAAACCTGGAAAATTTTGGTTATTAGACAAAGCCAGTTTTCTGGCTGATTGCAATTTTCAGCATCCTGCATCACATTCACGTCCTGTCATTCATTGTATCCTCATCAGTTTTCGGTAATCTAACATTGTGCCTTGCAGTATCACTGATTGTATCATCCAACAGGGATGGAAGTACTATTCTGTAATCTGTACAGAATGTTGAATTTATTAAAAAGTGCAGCACTTACATAATCATTTATTGCGTTTTGTCTCATTTGAGCAACTACCAGAGGGGTTATTTTACTCCAGGATTGCGGCCTTTCATTCCAGCACTTTGAGAACTTTTTGGAAACCATAAGCGTGAAGGACGGCCGCGGCATCATAACGGACAGCTTTGGCCTAGCCTACCAACTACCAGAGAGGGTATTTCACACAAACGAATGGATTTACCTGCGTAGCATAACATTTTACAGTTTTTGTTGAGCTTCCTTTGGAATCTATATACTGTGCATTCTCAATTAAGCTTATTTTAATCTGTTTTTAACTATTGGTTGAGCTCCTTCACTTATTTTAAATTTTAAATCACTGATTTGTTATTATAAGGTGTTGCTTTAGAACAGCTCCTATTTTATGTTTAATGTGGAGTTGGAAATAATTTCCACTAAATCAAGGTTTTTGATTGCTGGTGGCTGTGTAACATTGTTGCCAGCAGGGGGCACACAACCTACAGTAGAAATCCAGATTGCCCCTCATTAGCCTTCTGCAAAATTAATCATTTGCTCAGGGAGTTATAAATATATATTGTATAGATAGATATATAGATAGCTTAAAATACTTACTTACATTTCAAACTAATGGCCAATGAAAACCTTGACAGAAATAGACATTTAAGAAGAATCCCTGACATAAGCATAAGCCTGCTCGATTTATCCAAGTGTGTAGTTATCACGCAACGATAAGGAGGATTAACAGTGCAACAGTGTACTCTCTCTCATTAGTGGACATTTACCTCTGAAACAAGAGGTCATTGCCCTGGAATTACTTTTGAGGTTGTTTTACTCTTGAGGTTACCTATTGGGTAAAATTTGAATGGGCTAAACCTGTGCTATAAATCTGCCTTTTTAAATTATTTTGTGCTGGAGGCCTTGCCATAAAAGCAAGAACTGTGTCCTTAAAGACACCGACTGTTGTCAGTGTCATCATGATCACATGGCTCCAGATCAAGCTTTGGCACCCGGGTATAAAATCATATTATTGTTCCTCCCATCTCTCATTGGTGGTCCTTAAAACGACTGTGCCAAAAGTTTATTCGAGCAGAAAACGTTCGCTTTATGTATAATATGCCTCTTGAATATGACCATGGCTGTTTTTAACATAACTTTGCTCACACACATACTCGTAATTCCAGGGTGCAGGCATCCGTAAGACCCTCATTCCTCACTGTAGCCAAAATGAGCTGCTGTAAGGGCACACAAAAGGGTGTCAAAGGTCAGTATCCTGATCCGGAGATAACAAGGAGCTGGGAGCATATGTCATGTTAGATGTCATTACAGCAAGATCGCTGCATTGGAGACAATAGCACAGAGGGACTCAATGTCTCATTTGAGCTAACATTGTTTGCCGAATGGTGGAAGAGAATAGCTCTAAAACGGCAGCTGTCTTGTTAGTTTATGAAGGCAGAACAGTGTGAAACTGTGTCCGCCTACTTTTTCAGCGGCCTTGTCTCTGGAAGGATTTTTCAAAACAGATTTTTTAAAAGTTGATAAACATTTATACACCATGAAGCAAAACAAACAGCTGCAAGTTGAATCATGTGTGTGTGTGTTCCGTGCTTTATTGGAGTGGATGGGCGCTAAGTGTTTGATTTTTGGATTGATGGAAATTGTTTCTGCAGAATTATGGGTAATGTAGTTTTTCACCAGGAGCTCTTAAACATGATTAATTTAAAAATAAGTTGAAATAGTGCGAGTTGATGGCTTTTAAAAAAAGTATTTACCATTGATTAACAACCTCGTAGCTCACAGTAAGTCTGTTTTTAAAGGTTTATAGTTTATCATTCTAAATAAAATCCCCTGTGGAGAAAATGTATGGAATATTGACTTCCGAAACCTGACTGTTGCACTCTTTACACAAAAGATGCAATTTTCCAATTCAAACAGTGAAAAGTCTCCATGCTATTTGAATTTGAATGTCAGGTGCTCAATTCATCAAATTTGAGGTCTTTAGGTACTAACTTTTATTATAATAATAGTTAGCTATAGCCTAATACTGGTAGTATTACAACTTCTAAATGTGCAACAGTCAAATTACTGTACTTTACTGTACTATACTGCATGTGGGGCTGAATTCGAACTATCCAGAATGCTTAGAGAGTTTATCAGTAATCAAGGCTTGTTTGGCCTTACAGAAAAGCTAGTCATTGAGAAGGGATGTGAAACACTACCTTCCTGAACGAGGACGTTTGCTTGAAACACACCCTTTCAGCTTTTGTTCAGAGCAGGTTTCATTCCATCTTTTGAAGAAACGTGAATAAGAAGGCCAAGAAGACATTTTCTCTGAGGTAGACCTATTGTTCCCGCTGAGTGCAGCACAATATTCACATTCGTTACAAAAGCACTGGAAATGTTCAAGATTAACAAGAAAACCAATTGAACCCAACTATCGCAGTGTTGAAACAAACAGGAAACATCTAAACATTACAAGTCTTGTGATGGCAATTATTATCATGGCCTTTGAACATTTGCTGGAGTTTTTGTTTATGAAAACATGCCATTTGAATGATGCAGAACTACTGAGACGCTCTTCCCAAATTGGGCAAAAAGGAACCACTTAAGAGTAATTGCTACATACCGTACTTAGAGATCCGCATCAGCTCAATGTACTGAAAGCGGTACAGTGGTGACCCTCCTTGCTTCCTTTCATGCTGACTTAACTCAGCATTAATGTCCTGTAAAACACTTATTCCTGTATTACATGGATGAAAAACATGCATGCTTCCCCACAGATACTCTATAGACTGATTACACTGTACATAGCAAATTATATCTTTACTGTACATTCCAAGCATAATAGTATACCAGGTAAGCTTTATTGTATCTAACCACAACCAAGCCATGTTTATAAGGTAGGGGTGCATTTTGCCATATAAAATAGAAATGTATGTGTAGAAAAAAACTTGTAGAGAGCAGATATGCAGATTGATGTAAATGCTTGAGGGATTTTTGTAATGTATGCAAAACTGAATTAAGGCTGTACTCTGTTCCAAAACATGATCTGCTTCACTACGGCCTAGATTGTCATCATCATGAAACCTCAAATAAGTGAACGATTTGGAGTGCTCTACATAGGCAGCAAGTCCGTGCATTCCACATGGGAGACTCGATTCATTTTAAGTGCAACAGTCGGGTTCCTGAAATAAAACTCATTTTCCCCACAGGGGGATTTATTTTTAAAAATAACTTGTAACCCATTATACTATGGGGCTGTTGAATGCTTGAAACAGATTTAACGAATGTTATAAGGTGTGCAATTATTAAGTTCCAGGCAGGTCTTCTTGACCACATTACAGTTCCATATATATAATTTCAGTTATTTGAAAGGTCATTACAGATTACAGAACCAAAACCCACAACGACACTGACCAAGCAAATAAATATAATAAACAATAGGATAAAATTACAAATTATTTCCATGTTTTTTGCCACATAGGCCTACTCTCTTTCACCTGCTCTCACTCAAACACACACACATACAGTACAGAAACGTGTTGTCAGCGCTGATCTGAAGATTTAATCAGTAAAATAGTGTGAACTACTTAAAAGTTGATTTCTCACTAGTGACAGCGCCATTGTGGGAGCAGATAAACGTACAGTTTCGCTATTAGTAGACGCTGCTGCCGAAATGGTTGAGACGCACAGACTCAGGTAATTCACACGCTCTCTCTCTTCTCTCTCACTCACTCACTCTCTCTCTCTCTCTCTCTCTCTCTCTCTCTCTCTCACTCACTCCTCTCTCTCCCTCTCTCTCTCTCCTCTCTCTCTCTCTCTCTCTCTCTCTCTCTCTTCTCTCTCTCTCTCTCTCTCTCTCTCAAAACCTTCAATTACTAGCTCTAAAATTATGTTTTGAAATTTGCAACGGAAGTTTGGGATTATTGACTCAAGCCGTTGATGAATTATTAAAAAATAATGCATTCTTTTTCTAATAATTCAATGGCCCATCGTCAAAGACAACAAGTCTGTTTTATCAATAAAATGTTCCCAAATGAACCAAGAAATTGTGGAATCACTTTAGCATGTAGGCTACCATCAAAATGTGTGCAGTAGAGGATTAATTACATTAATACTTTTCACTGTTGATTCATAGTTTATTCATAATCAACACCCCATCCACAATCTTGTATGTATTGCTTTACTAAGTTTATCGCATTGCATTATGGGTTGCTTTCACCATGAATACTGCCTTAGATTGGGCTAAAACAAGGTATGGAGACACTAGATTTAGTGTCTCCTGTTTTGTACCATCTTTCATGTCAAAGGGTGCACATAAGATTTGGAACAGAGCATATGTGTGGGTAAATAACCGTTGTTGACCACAAGAATAATTGTATGTAAGACATAGAGCCATGGCTAACAGGTCAGACATTTTTTTAGAAATCATTGTTCATTCGATTAATTCAAATGATTTCACTGGCACAAGTACATAGACTAAGAGGCACAGGACGTTGTGTGATAACAGTTCTCATGGGTTTCAAAACAGTTGTCGAAGATTATTCATTTCTCTTTTTGAGTCACTTGTTCTCTTTATTGCTGTATGGTCACTCAGAAAATGTCTAGCAAAGAGAGAAGCGTCTGGAGTTGATGTTCATCTTTGTGACACCAATGAGGCGCAGTGGTGAAGAGAGGCCAAACCCCGGAGTGACGGGTCCATCACACAAAAGATCCGACAGCTCGTCACGCTCCTCCAGGCCAAAGGTGGCGTCATTGAGCATTCGACGGTGCAGGTGACATGTCTGCTCCACTTTGAGTTTATTGATGTCACCGCGTAGTCGCATAAGCTGGCGTGCCAATTGCTGGTCCTGGATGCGCATCTCCATCTATGAATAAATACAATTTAGGAGAAACTCATTAAGGCTTATTATGAGAACTATCTGACTCTACACCTACTCAAATTTCATGAATATTATGAAACATACACCTTTACTTGGTCATTATTATGAAACAATATTGGCTTATTTTACACAGACTAAGGTTTAGAAGTACAACGAAATACACAATAATAAATTAACAATTAAAGTCACCATGAAATCAAAATTGACAATTCTTATTTTATTATGGAATATTTTAGTTTTTTTTTTTATAAATTATTTGAGCACAGGAATTATTATTTTTTTTTTTTTTTTACAATTCATGTTCCTTCATAACCTTTAATCAAAATAACTACGCCTCCCTCTTGCAAGGACATCTCTTCTCTTCTCTGATGTGTTTACTGGCACGAGGGCGGACAACCGGTCATTTACATTTTCTGACCTACATTTTTCTCTTGTTTGTGAAGCCGTTTAACTTGGATATACTTCACAATAGGGAAGAGAAGACTATCACAATTAACTTCTGTTTCATCCCGACTTAAACTAATGTTACTGTTCATTGTTTTGCTATTGCTTTGGCAAAGTTGTGTTGGTTGCCCCTTAAACTTACTTTGTCATATTAACTGCATTTATTAATGTGGTTTCACTGAGTTTCACTGTCATAGTGGAGTTTATACCAAATCAAAATGTGTCAGACTTAAGGTATGTTTACACGACAACAATGTACCAAAAACAGAAACGTTTTTCCTTTTGCTTTTTCACGTACAGACGTTGGTAAAATGATACCTGTTCACACGTATCCATGAAAACGATAAAAAACGCTGTATTATTCATGCCAGGCCAGTAGTTGGCGATGTGACTTTATAAAGGAAAAATCACACGCCGACTGAACACCATATGCGCATGATGCATTTCTGCAGTTTACAAGTTTACAAGGAGACGATAATATTATATTTTTCAAAAACTTGTGTTTCCAGCCCCCCAAAATGCCGTTGTCATTTAAATGAACAGCCAAATCGCATAAAAAGTTTTCAGTTTTTATCGAAAACGGTTTTGTGTAAACGGCGTCTCGGTGCTCTATTGATAGCCAGCAAATATGACATAAATTAAAAGAATATACCACTGATAGGCCATCAGCTGATTTTTCATTTCTACATGTTGTCAATACTTGAGAAATATTCACTTTAAAAGTTTAAGAGACAAAATCATAAAAAAAATCTGAATTGTGCTGCTTAATATTTTAGTGGAAACCTTGGTATTGTTTTTCAGGATTCTTTTTTTAATTAATAGAAAGTTCAAATAAACAGCATTCATTAGAAATAGAAATCTTTTGTAACCTTATAAATGGCTTAACTGTTGCTTTTGATCAATTTTATGGATCCTAGCTGAATGAATAAAAATCTTCCTGACTTTTAAATGGTAGTGTTGAGACCTTTCAGACTCATGGCAAAATGCCTGGCGTGAACCTACTGCTTCTTAATTGCTTAATCGCTTCTAACCATTTAAATAAACATGGACATGTAGATCCATCTTTGTGAGCAAACATGCTTTTGTCCATTTCACATAACAAGGGGCTCAAAATTGGGAGAGGTGGTATGGATCTTCAGAAGTCCCCTTGTACCTCAACTGGCTCTGTTTATTTGTTTGTGTGTCCAATTTTCTTTGCGCAAATGTTTATGGACACACACAGGGCAAAGGCAGTAGAAGAAAGGCTTCTGATGTGGTAAAAGGAGCCTCATTGCGTGCAGCGGCTATAATAGACTGTGCATACAAGTATGCCATGAACCACATGGCTCAGTGGAAGAGAAGTGATTACACTTACAGGAACAGAGAGCGAGGAAACAGACCGATCGCCTCTCATGCTCATCTGCTCACCATCCTTTCCACTCACTTTAACATGAATGGCAATCTCACGCAGTGATGAGGAGGCCTGCGCATTCACTCCATTGTTTCATTCAAATTAGCTAACTAATGGGGATGCTTTTTGTTTTCTTCCCTTACAAAAAGATGATTGCAAAGATGCAGCAATTATTTCGAAAAATCGGATTTATTTGTGAGAACCTGATAATGATAAATAAGAGTGTGTAGGATTTTTTTTTTTTTACCATTTTCAAAAAAAGAAAACAAAATATATTTTCCATACACCTTGAATGAAAGAGTGTCCACAATCATTATTTCACAATTTTTTTTAAATATTTTTCCAGGTAATTTTTAAGGTAATTTAAGGTAATTATATTATTAATTCATAAATATCACATATATATATTGGGAGAGGTCATTTACCGTTACACTATATGACTATTTGGTGGAGAAAAGAAATGAGTCCACTGCTCTTATGGACATTTTTTTCTACTTTCCACTTCTAGTCGTGATTATGAGCTCATCACATTCAAGTGCTTTGTTGTCGGAAGAACAGGAATAACGGAGGACACCAGGGGGCTGTTCCATAAACCAAGATTAGAGTATAAGCCAGGCTTATTTCGGTTAGTCAGGCTTATTTTTGGTAGATTCGGTTTCATAAATCAAACTTAAAAAAGTTCAAACTCAGTTACCCTGGCAACTTATGCTGGGAAACTAGCCTGGTCGAGGGCAGGCTAACTGTCAGGCTAAGCCTCAGTTGTTACACAGATCCTCAACACTGACCGACAAGAACACAATGATATTACCACTGACACTCTCTAATACCATTATTGGACTTTATAAATACACAGTATACAGATAATCAACTTAAATAAGGCTACAATATAGACACATATATAAGGCGTTTTAAAGTTGTCCGTTTAGGACATGTCATTTTTGTAATAAAGACATTTTAATTAAGGAGTGCCTCGGTTATCAGAGAATTCTTTCTCTACACTGTCTCTTATATATATATATATATATAGTATGTACTTTATTATGTCTTTCAATTCAAACACATTTAACCCAATTATACAAATGGACAGTTCCTTTAAAGACATCATATTTTCCCCCAATAAATATTCCTTATTTTTCCTTCTACTTTTTTTCTTTTGTGATAATACCAACACATACATATAAATAAAACAATAAATAAATATTAATAAAAATATAACATTCACATATATCAAACTCTTATAAGGAATGACACATAATTTCTAATAGTTATTCAAGTAATATTATTTAAATATCAAATATTCAATATTAAATAAGTAAATAAATAAAATAACAAATAACTAGAAATAAAAGGGAAGGTTACATAAAAATGTAGTTAATGTAGGCCAATATATATTCCTTTATTTTATGGAATATTCTTTGATTTTAGAGTTGCACATATCTTTTCAGAATGTATACATTTGTTCCTAATTTAATGTTATCCTCTCCATAATGTACTTTAGAAACTAAATCTATCCACTCATTTAAAACAGGGGATTCTTGCTTTCTCAAAAAAATTATTGCATTAAAAGCTGTAATTCTCAGCATTCTAAATAAGTATACATCATCTTTATAAAGTAGCATAGGTCCTATACCCAAAACTATATTTTGTATCTTTATATATTTAGTTTCTTTAAAAAAATCTTCCCTAAATTAGGCTACTTCTGTTCAATTTCTTTTTTTTAATTAGAAGTTTAAAATATATGAGTATAATGAGCTAGAAGTTCACTGCAACTTATCCAACATCCTAAAGAGAAATTATTATAATTAGAAGATATATCTAGTGTTATAAAATATCGCATATTAATTTTCCAAGCAAAATGTATATTTTAGTCAGAATTATTGGGCTCCTATTTGGCGCGCATGCGCGCAGCAGCGCTCGTTCAATATGAAGATTAGCAGCAAAATGGATACATTTGCACGACTTTTCTAACATTTACAGATGGAGAATACAGGGGGGGGGGGGGGGTGGGGGGGGGACATGTCACAAACGCATAAAACAGCACAAAATATATGCTGTTTGATGGTGGATCGATTTGATCCACGATCGACCTCTAGGGCTGCTTCAGAAACGCGTGCACACGCAATTATCTAGACTAGATAAACCTGGCTCAAATTAGTGAGATTGCGTGAACTTCAATTACCTTTTATGGAACCACTTTAGCCCCAACTTATTTGTTAGGCTCATTCAAGTCCGGTTTTGGAGTTTAATCCCCGCTTTTCTAAGCTTCATTTATGGAACAGCCCCCAGGGGGCTGTTCCATAAACCAAGATTAGAGTATAAGCCAGGCTTATTTTGGTTAGTCAGGCTTATTTTTGGTAGATTCGGTTTCATAAATCAAACTTAAACAAGTTCAAACTCAGTTTCCCTGGCAACTTATGCTGGGAAACTAGCCTGGTCCAGGGCAGGCTAACTGTCAGGCTAAGCCTCAGTTGTTACACAGATCCTCAACACTGACCGACAAGAACACAATGATATTACCACTGACACTCTCTAATACCATTATTGGACTTTATAAATACACAGTATACAGAAAGTCCACTTTCTGTATAGGGCTACAATATATACAATATAGACACATATATAAGGCGTTTTAAAGTTGTCAGTTTAGGACATGACATTTTTGTAATAAAGACATTTTAATTAAGGAGTGCCTCGGTTATCAGAGTGAGTTCTTTCTCTACACTTTCTCATATATATATATCTTTATATATTTAGTTTCTTAAAAAAGATCTTCCCTGAATTAGGCTACTTCTGTTCAATTTCTTTTTTTTTATTAGAAGTATAAAATATATGATATATGATAGGTAATGAGCTAGAAGTTCACTGCAACTTATCCAACATCCTAAAGAGAAATTATTATAATTAGAAGATATTTCTAGTGTTATAAAATATCGCATATTAATTTTCCAAGCAAAATGTATATTTTAGTCAGAATCATTGCGCTACTATTTGGCGCGCATGCGCGCAGCAGCGCTCGTTCAATATAAATGGATACATTTGCACGACTTTCTAACATTTACAGATGGAGAATATAACTGTAAAATGTAACTTTGAAAAAAAACAATGTCACAAACGCATAAAACACCACAAAATATACGCTGTTTGATGGTGGATCGATTTGATCCACGATCGACCTCTATGTCTGCTTCAGAAACGCGTGCACACGCAATTATCTAGACTAGATAAACCTGGATCAAATTAGTGAGATTGCGTGAACTTCAATTACCTTTTATGGAACCACTTTAGCCCCAACTTATTTGTTAGGCTCATTCAAGTCCGGTTTTGGAGTTTAATCCCCGCTTTTCTAAGCTTCATTTATGGAACAGCCCCCAGGTTTAATATTGCCTATTTATTTGGAAAATCTTATTAAAGCCAAAATGATATTTAGCATCCGCTCGCTGACGACTCTGGAATTTCTGTCAAACACAGGCTATTTTCGCTGTGTATAAAACAAACAGAGCTGATTTATAGTTTAATTGAACTCATTTATTTTTTATGATCTTCATACTGTTATTGAACAGAACTGAATCAACACTGAACTGACCTCAGCTGAACAATTATTTCCTTATAGATCTGCTTTATCATAAGGAAAATCATTATTTTCCTGTTTATCCTTGTAAAGTTGTTTATTGTAGAAAACGTAATATAAATAAAGGTGACTTGACTTAAGTATATAAATAATAATAAATGCATGTTTGAGCTGTTATAACTGAAAGCAACTTGCACTATTATCATAAAATATGTCAGTGCCACTGTTTTGTCTCAGGATGCACACCAGTAATGTTTTTATTTAAGGCATGTTTTTAAAAGCTACTTAAATGCCCTAATTGAACTAAGGCCTAATCCTGGCTTAATCTAAGCCTGTCTGTAAATCCAGGCCTATACTATGCCGATCTAATTAAGATTTTCTTTCAAGAATTTAATCCATTTCAATATCAAGTTTTATACACCTAATGTTTTTGACTTTATGCTGTTGAAAAAATATTAACATTAATTAATATGTAATTTTAATTCCGAAATAATGCCACTTAAAGGTTCACTATGTAACTTTTTTTGCTCAAAATTGACAACAGATATATAATGAGCGAGTGCATCATAAATCCATCTTCCAAACCTTGTTGTCGTCTTATCCTAAATCACTACGGCCTGTAATAAGTGTTTATATTCTGACTATTCAGAGCGGGACGCCAACCTGTGCAGAGTAGCCCAGTACTTGTGTAACTCGTAAGAGAGAAGTAGCTCCAGCTACAATGTTCTTCTGCAAGACGCATAGTTCTGTTCATTAACCGCCAGAGCGCCACAAAAGTCGGACATCAAGTCCTAACTAGGATACAAACTGTTTTTTAAACATTTTGACTTACCAGTTCTTTTCTAAGCCAAACCAGAGCTTCGTCAATATTATCGAACCCGCTAAGGCTTTTAGAAATCAGGCCGTTTCCTCCAGTCCCTTGGGAATTCTCTATGTTCCTCTGAGGTGTTGCACTGGGCTTCAGTCCAGCAACTTTCTCCAGGTCTGATGAGCTCTCTGGCACGGCTACGCTTTTGGAGCTCTGAGCTTCCACTCGTTCCTTCCACTCAAGATAGGATGGCCTTCTGGTTTCAAGTCTCAGCTTTTCAGTCAGTGCTTTCAAGTTTCTCAAGTGATCATCTGGGACAACCTCAACCTCAAGGCCATCATAGTCCTCTATATTAATCGGAGGTATTGAGCTCGCATCCATGGCCTTTGAGGAAGTGGTTCGTGTCGCCAAAAATAAACAGTGAAAATCAATTTAAGTGTCAGATGATCTCATCGCCTTGTTTGATCAATAAAAATACAGACCTTTGGATTTGCTTGCAGTTACCAGGATGGTTAGTCTGCGGGGCTATAAAATAAATCAGCAATGGAGATATTGACCTTCCATTTCTCCAGCAGGATCATCCCAGTTGTGTAGTCCTCCAAACATATCTTGCTTCTTGATCCTTTCCTTCAATCGAAACAAACTTGGTTACTGATTTATCATTTAAATGTTTAGGCCTATTAAATATTTATGTGTATCAGTTATAAAGAAATTCACCATCCTTTTCAATTGACATTGATAATGACTGTTGACACGTCTAAACGTCTAAAATGGACTATCAAAATAAAGTGTTATCAATGAAACTAGTAAGAATGAGATTTATTTAATAGTACCAATTAACTAAATGTGTGTTAAAATACAAAATAACACATATATTATCATCCAATCCATTTTATTGAATCAGTCTTTTAACTAATTACTCAAACTGTAACTAAATCTCGCTTGTTCCAGTTAGCCCTATAAACCATGTGGTAAGTCGTTCAATTTAAAGGCATATATCTCCCAAACATTACAAGTTGATCCAAACCTGTATGAGTTTCTTTCTTCTGTTGAACACAAAAGAAGATATTTTGAAGAATGTTATAGCCATTGACTTCCATAGTAGAAAAAAAAAGCCAATACATAGCCAATACATACAGGTTTGGAACAACATGAGGGTTAGTAAATTATGACAGAATTTTCGTTTTTGGGTGAACTATTCCTTTAAATTGATTTTATATTATTATAAGTAATTTAAACTAATACACATTGATTATATGATTATTTAAATTAAATCAAATAGATGCAAATACAGAGAAAATTTGATTCGATTATTTGGTTTTAATTGTGTAAAACCAGACGTTATTCTACCTCCTAATCCAAATCTTCTGGAGTAAATCATGGGTTAAACGGGCAGTTTACTGATCACATGGACACTTTCCATCCATGCCTTATATCACAGGCTCAATCTTACAAAGCTGGTGGTTTCCATAGCAACTAAACCCAGCCTATGAGCCAGCAGCACTGAAGACTGTCTGCTCTAAAGAACTAAATGTCACTACCAGCCAGACCTGCATGTGACAATGAGCAAAGAATATAATGCTGCTCAATTACAGTCTCTCATTACTCTAACACAGATAAGCAAAACTACTGCTGGACAGACATACGCATATGAAGTAACTGCCAATAAATGGGCATTGTGCTTATAATGTAATTGGTCTCAGGACCACCCACATTTTTAATGCTTTCCAACAAAGCTGTCTGTCTAATGTACGTGTGATATAGTGTTTGGCATATTGCCTTGATGTATTCATCATCACAGCTGCTCTAGGAATGTGTCCTTCCCACAGGAGGAGTGGATGTTAGAGTATGTTGGTTCTTAATTGGCCTCACTTTAACCTCCACACGGCTCCAGGACTAATCAAACTCGGCTCATTTAGCGCTTTGCTCTGTGTGTGGCAGCAGTGGCGTCACTCATCTCACAGGGGGATCCATTCATCCCAGACCACTCTCACTTTAGACTGAAAAAATGTGCTTCTTAAAAGCCTTTGTGACTTTAAAACATGACTAACTAACGTTAATTCATGGTGAAAATAGTGCAGTCTTTACAAAGAAAATGAAAATACTGTATGGAATGTGAGAAACAAATGACAACATGTCTAGGTTCTGATGAATATTCACAGTTTACATAAGCATGGATATGTAAATGCCTGTAGTGTGATATTTATCATCAGACTAAATGAGCTCTGAAAATTAACAATATAATATAATTAGTGCTGTCAAATCGATTAATCGTGATTAATCGCATCAAATAGAATAAAGTAGAATTTTTTTTTCTTAAAAAAATTATTCTCTTTTCATGAGTCATAATAATGGTTTTGATTGCTGTATCTTTCCACACACTCTAAAGTTTTATGTTTAGAATGCAGATCTCAAGGGGAAAATTCTCCTTTTTTCCAGACATATTAAATGTTTTTGGGCCAAACAGACAGTTTCGAACACTAGTCATAGTCAACTTAACTATCATATCGCTGCAGTGCAAATCTGTGTTTCTCAGCATAAAAAGATTGTCCTATTTGGAGTTAAAATGGACTGTTCCAGCCAGAGTTGGCCTTCATGACCAATATATGATCATAAATAATGTATTTTCCTAAATGACTAATAACTTTCCATTTTAGCTGTTCAGTTGTCTTTTACATCTCATGTCATAACAACATTTATTTGATTATTACCAAATAGGTGATTTATTACACATGTCACATAGCAATAATTAACTCAGCCTAACTGATAAACTAAATAAAAACTTGTCAGGGTGTTGAATAACCGTCTAGACAGACCAGGAACATTAAATTGGTATCATAATGTCATAAATTAGGCTATATTTAAAATGCACCGCAGCTCACCTAATCATGATCAGTGAATGCAGCTGATTGTAAGTGAAGTAGATCCTGCATAAAAATCTGATTGAAGGTAATAAAAAATAAAAATAAAAACTTCCAGAGCACCAGTTCAGTAACTCTACTGAAGATTGAAATACTTTTATTTTCTAATAAATAAATAATATCGAAAAATATCCATTTCATTGAGTTTAGAGAGTCTGAACATTACCTACGGATAGTATTAAAGAAAAGATGAGTCTTACCTTAGCCTAGTAGTTTATCAGGCACTTGTAGACAGTCTTCGCGTCCCGCTCTACTGGAGAGCTCAACAACACTGCTTTTACTCCACACTTGTGTCTTGAATGAGATGAGAGGCTTGAATGGAGGAGGGGCGTAAGTTGCGTCAGGTTGTGGTCGTCGTGGAGACGGTAAAGAATCTGCTCAAAGCCGCGAGTCCAGCAGCATCCCCGGATCTCACAGCAAGGAGAGATCGAGAGGCCAACCTTAGTAACTTCTCTAAAACACAGGCTATGACCGTTGTCCACTTATGCATCCAACCATCATTAATAGACAATAGGAATCCTGCTGTGAAATATTAAAGCTATCAAACATTTTAAAAGCCCAATTTAACATCTAATTCAACATTTTAAGCATAGGCTACATGTTTTTATAGCATTTCACGTTGGGCTATGTGGTAATGCGCGTTTTGTGTAGCTATTTCAGTTCTTTAAAAAGGTAGAAAAACAGAAAGGTAGGCTATAAGAACATAATTTGTAACATACATACACATAACATAATTGATATAATTTCCATTATTATCCAATAAGGTCATGAATGCATAGTTGGGCTAATATAAATTATGACTTCACTTGACTATTTATTATGTTTGTGTGACCTCTGGTGGAGAATGTAATATGTAGCCTGACTACTTTTTTTTTTTTTTTTTTTTACAGCGTTAAACAAAACATAGCCAGAATGATGGATGATGGTCAACCCTCGCGAACAGAAATTGTTGATGAGCTAACGTCTACTTTAGCGTTTTTGTTCACATTTGACAAAACATAAATAGCCTGCTATCAGCCATATCACAAACACAGGTAAGCGATGCAGCGACTGCAAGGCCGGACGTTAAAGAAAATTCACCTAAAAATTCGTATTTTAAACTTAATCCCCTCTAAAGGAGTCCTGGTTAAAAATAGCCTACCACACAAACACACACACAAAAAAAAATTAGGAATAACAGATGTTTGGCATTTACGTCTGCCATTTAGAGTTGCCATGTAGCAAAGTTACACACTTCAAACTTAAATGAAAATAAAATGAATAGTATTGTTAGAGTTTATCGCTAATGATTTTTCCGTAACATCGTCTTTAATGAGATGTAGAGCGAAAGATAGGCGGAGCTTCCTGTGATCGACCCTGTGTGACAGTGTTTATTTTTTTGCAGAGCCAAATATCCTCCACACACAGAGGTAAGCTGAACGGTTGCTTGCTTGCAGGCTATATATAATATATATATAAAAATGTATATACGTTTAATTGTAAATCTACTGGTTGTAACTGTGAAGATGCATATCGGAGACATTTTCGCGATGTAGCGTAATGACATAAAGAGTTGTCATAGCATGCACTGCGCTAACTTGAGCTACGTTTTCCGGTTCGTTAACAGCAACTGCCGTTTAATGGAGAAGCACACTGGTCAGTTGAGGTTGATGTGAAAGGACCCAACAAGGATTGTTTTGTACATTGTAGATTTTAAGGACAAGAGTGAATCGAGCGAGCAGCGTTACAGGCGGCTGAAATGCGCTGCATTGTGTATGATGTCATGATGTTCCATTTCTAGTGACGCACTATACAATTGAATTATTTCGGTAGGCTATATTTGACACCCGTTTCGACCTGTTAGAGCGTTTATATACCGACATGTTTCCATTTAGTTGTTACATTATGTATAAGAGAAATGCACCTGTTAACTGAGCAGGCGCTCTGAAAGTAGGCTGCACTTTCATGACCGAATATGACATAGATAACCATAGGCTACAATGCAGTGCCATTCATGACACAGTGCGCGACCGATTGTATTGTTTTGAAGACTGAGTCATCTAAAGGGATTTTTTTTATTTATTTCAACAATGTGTCAGTTGAGTGGTTTTATAATATCCACCATAACCCAACATTAATTCATACATGTGCACGTTCAAACAAAGATAGTTCTGGGTGATATTAGATACTGACATTTCTGAAAAGTAAAGTCAAAATATTTTTGAATGATTTTATACTAATATTGTATAAACATTGAAATTTTATGGCCAACATGTTGTAAAATATCTTGCTCTTGTAAGTTATTGTTGAGGACATTTTGTGTTTATTTAAATTGATTATGTTGTTCTTCAATTTTCTATGCTATTCTTTTAGCATAATCAATGGCAAGAGCATATTCAGTATTTCCAGAAATGAATGCACATTACTTAGCAATATGCTGATAACCGATAAAGGTTTAACCAGACCTATTGAACTTAATCAGAATGATAAATGTGATCATATGAATGTTGTTAATGGACCAAACTTGTTTTTCTAGGTCTCCCTTTCATAGAAAAACTTGCATCATGCCATACCAGAGCTGCTTCCTTAGTTGCTTATTAGTGCTGCTACAGACATCAAGCTCCCAGCAAGAAGAGCAAAGCCAGCTGCTACTGGTGTCCTTTGATGGTTTCCGCTGGGACTATGTGAACCGAGTACCCACGCCCAATTTTCGTGCCCTGATGGAAGAGGGTGTGCAGGTGGAGAAAGTGGAGAACACCTACATCACCAAGACCTACCCGAACCACTACACCTTAGTGACAGGATTACACGCCGAAACCCACGGAATCATTGCTAACGAAATGTACGACCCCATTCACAACAAATCGTTTTCCATGGAGGGACCTTCAGTGTACGATGCATGGTGGTGGGAGGAGGCCGTGCCGTTGTGGGTGACCAATCAAAAGGCTGGCAGGAAGAGCGGAGCTGCCATGTGGCCTGGATCAGATGTAGCAATCGGTGGAACGTACCCAACACATTACTTGAGTTATAATGCGTCAATACCCTTTGAGACCAGAGTCGAGAAACTCATCGATTGGTTCTCAGGGCCGAAGGCCATCAATTTTGGTGTCTTATATTGGGAGGAGCCAGACGAGAGCGGGCACAACTTGGGGCCGGAGAGTTCACAAATGGATGGAGTCATAGCAGACATCGATGATAAGTTGGGATTCCTCAGGGACAAGCTCAAAGCCGCTAATCCTTTATGAGAAAGTCAATCTCATTGTTACAAGTGATCACGGAATGACTCAGTTATCACATGATAAGATTATTGAGCTAGACACCTACGTCAGCCGAGATCTTTACACATGGATAGACAAGAGTCCTGTAGTTGGTATTTTGCCGAAAGAAGGTAAGAATGAAAATAAAGCATTTGTTATTGTTTATTGCACTATTAATGCAATCAGGTGTTTCTTCCACTTTAGGCTCTTTCTTTGTATTCAAACTAATAGATTTCATATTTTTTCCTTTTGTTATATGAATATCAAAGTAAAACTGCTTTGGAAACTTTTTACCATGCCTTCATCATGTATTTTCGCTACTTTTCAAAAAACCTTTTATGTATAGATTTTATTGTTTTAACCTCTCCTATGAAAATCCACTATAAAAATATTAATTATTAAAACCAGGATTTTGCGAACTGGGGTTCGAGAAGGAACTTCAGCGTGTTTGTGAGTCGATAAAAGCTAATAATGAATTAAATAATAAAACATGTAATGGCAATGCAAAAGAGACGGTTATTTTATTTAAAAAAATTAATTTCCATCACTGTCATGTTCACCAAAGAATGTGTTAAAACATTTGAGATGTGGTGGAAAAGTTCATGACTTTCAGAAACAAGACCATTACCTCATGATTTATACACTATAAGATATTATTAGTGGACAAATTATTAATGAGTGCATGAAAGTGTTTTAAGAGATTTTATTTTTAAATTGTCAAAGTGTCTGTAGTCTAAGAAACACCCAATCTTCAATTAAATAATATGTTATAATTGGTGACACATTCACCAAAACGTTTAAAAACGCGAGACGGAGATCAGTGGAGTAAAAAGAAATACAAGGTCTGGAAACATATTTAGAAAAGCGTAAGACGCGAGCACAACGGTTAAACACGTCTGTCTAGCTCGTGCTTACTTTGAAAAACAAAAAGCGCATTCTGTGTGAAGTGAACAGTATCTGAATGTCATCCTCCTCTTAACCCAGGCAAACTTGAAGAGGTCTACAGCTCGTTGAAGAACGTCAACCCTAACATGGCTGTGTATAAAAAGGAGGAGATTCCAGATCATTACCACTACAGACACAATGCCAGGATCATGCCTCTGATCATAGAGGTCAAAGAGGGATGGACGGTCATGCAGAACAGAAATGGATCTCTTATGTGTGCGTATTGTTATTTACACATAATTAAAGCATAACGAACACACGCGATAAAACATTAAACATGTCGTCGATGTGCTTGCTCATCAATATCTGAGATAACTTTGCAGTTATTTAATGATCATGTGTTTGATTTACAGTGGGAAACCATGGTTACAACAACAGCCTTCCCAACATGCAACCTGTGTTTGTCGCCCGCGGACCCGCTTTCCGCCGTGACTACACCAAGGCCTCCATGAGCTCCGTCGACCTCTATCCTCTCATGTGCAGCATTCTTGGTCTCAAGCCCTTGCCCAACAATGGCTCTTTGTCAAGCGTGCAGGATCTCTTAGTGGAGACGTCAACCCCAAAACCAGTGGTGCCGCTCGTGCCCAGAGAGACTTCCTACGCCTGGGCTGTCGGATCCATCTTCGGCACCGCACTCGTGATCGGGTTTCTCTTTATCTTTGTGCAGCAGGTGACACAAAGGCAGCTACCGCCACTGCATCTGTCCAATAGTGAGATAACACAACCCTTACTTTAGGCTCAAACACGGCACTTTTCTCATGTGAGCTTCTTAAAAGTATGCAGCACGGAATTTTTCATCCAGTGCCACAGATCTCATTTCAGTCTAAAATAAATCTGATAACACTTTTTAAGCAGTCAGCATGGTCGCTCGAATTCAAAAGCGATCAATTTCCACGGTACCATGCCAAAGCCAAATATACCAAAAGCAATATGGGGAACGATGCTACAGTGGAAAAAGGTGGTGACAAAAATGATCAAAATCATAGCTGACCAAGCCAATAGTGCCCTCTTCTGGTGAAGCTGTCAGTGATACCTTTAATCTTGTCATCTAAGAAAAATGGCTAGCATCCCCATGCTTTTCCTTTCAATTTGAAGCTGATATTTATTTAATAAGAGAGATTTGCCCTATTCTCTTGAATTTGCATTAAATGTATATTCCGGGTTCAGTATGGGTTTAAATCGATAGCGTTTGTGGCATAATGTTGATTATTACAGAAATGAATTTCAACTTGTTCCTCCTTTTCTGTAAAAAAAAAAAAAAAAAAAGCAATTTGGGACACAGTGAGGTACTTAGAATGGAAGTAAACCAATCCATAAACATTAAAATACTCAGTATTTCAACAGTATAGACAATTAAAATTAAGCTTTACAGCTCAAATAATATGCACATTTTATCAGAAGACTAATTTTAAGTGATTTTGTAAACTACAATGCTTTTAAATCCTCCAAAAATTCACCTAATTATTTTAAAGGATTCTTTGATGAATAGAAAGTTCAAATGAACTTCATTTATTTGAAATATGAATGCTTTGTAGCAGTCTTTACTGCCACTTTTGAACTCAAATAATATGCATATTTTAAAATAACATTAATTTTAAAGTGCCCCTATTATGCTATTTTAAAGGTTTGGAGGTCTTCTACAAAGGGTTTATATGCATCCATGGTAATATATATATATATAGTTTTTTTTTTTTTTGTTTATCATAACATTACAGCATCACCTCACTTCTTAAAATCTAAAAACGGTTAATTTGAAGATTCGTTCTCAAATAACCCCATGAGCCTACTCTGCACTGATTGGTCAGGTGGCCGAGTCTTTCATATTCTCGAAATGTCGACAACACAACCCAAACTCTTCCAGGCCTCGGCTACTACTATTGTGTTTGAGGTCAGCCAATGAAGCTGTAGCCTGTAACCATAGCCTGCCATTGTGCAAATTTGTTACAAACCTATAGAAATTGCTGACAACTCGTTTCAGCAGTACAAAATTTCTTTTTTTCAGAAGAGAACTTTATTTTTCGTGCACTTTGATCTTTAAAATTTTGCTGACTTTTTACATTCACAAAGAGCTATATTAGGTAATATAGTTGAAAAAGCATAATAGGGGCACTTTGACTTTTTTTATTTATTTTTTTAGTTTTTCTGTTAATCAACATTATGCCACAAATGCTGTCGCTTGAGTTTAACTTGTATTGAACATGGAATATTCCTTTAACTGAATGTTATGGATGGTTAAGATTTTGAAGAAAAAATTAAGGGACATTAGTAGCAGTTGCTTTTTGAATTTGTTGTTTATTCTCATACCCGTTGTAGTTTTTTTGTTTATTTTGTTAAATGCAGTTGTTTAATTTGGCAGATTAATGTTAATGTGTTAATGAAAAGAAGCCGGTAGTTGTCAAACTACCTCGTGTTGCACTAAGATCAATGTAAGCTAATCAGGATAGAGAGATAAAATATTAGACTAGTGGGAAGTTTTAGCTTATCTGCGTTTTGCACAATGTAATACCATCCAAAATTTATATAAAAAGGGGTAGGAGTTTCGGTGCCAAAATCCTTTTGATTGACATAGTAATTGTATAGTTCCTGCGTTAATGTATTTTGTACTTTTTGAAAATAGCATTTAACAGAAAGCCCTGTGTGGGGCAAAACACTGTGATTGTCTTCTACTGGTGTAAAGACTAAAGGGAAATTAAGTATTTATGCTCTTTGAAATATGTGTTGCTTAAATAGTCGTAGTTAGCTGCTTGCAGAATGTTGGGATTGTTTCTGTTATTGAGGAAATTAAGACTTTCTATATGGACGTGTGCAGAAACTGTGTTTTGTGTCAAGCATTTCTATGATTTACTGGATTTGTCTTTTATGGCCTAATGTCTGACTTGATTTGGACCCGTCAAAAGTCCCACAACTTAAAACATGACTTTAAATGTGCAACATTAAAGGTAAATGCCTAATTTGGAAACTCCTGAGTTCTCATTTTTTTATTTGCTGTGCAAATAAGATAAAACAATGAAAGGAAACAATACAAAATAAAATCAGACACAAAGTTTAAAAGCCAAAGTAAAAAAATATTTAGATTTAAATTCAAACAGAATTTGAAATTTTCACAGATAAGGGGAAACCGTTCCATAGCCTAGGCCCCTCTATATCACCTCTTGCCTTTAACTGTGATCTAAGCTGAGACAAAGAGCTGTTTTTGGTGGAGCCAAGACATCTTGTTGGCTTATTTTCTTTTAATAAGTCAGGCAAATTAGGGTGACCGATCATTCTGGGATTTAAAAACAAAGACCATTTAGCAGTTATTAGCAGTCTCAACCCATTTCCCCTAATGATTATCTTTATAACCTTTTGCAGGCTACAAGGACACGGTGAAAGACCAGTGTGCAACAAAGTGATGACTCAATGGAGGTTTTTTTAATGTTATTCATTCAATGACCAGTTTTTAATCAAAACCAGTAGCTTCTGGACAGAAAAGGCTGTTGTAGACTATATTGATGAGCAAAGACTGTCACCCTAAACTCAGAAACATACCCAGCCAGATTTATATATATATATATATATATATATATATACACACTTTGTTTTAATAAGTATTTTATGCTGCTCATCAAAAATACAATATTAGAGTTTAATAAAAATAACCTTTATATTGTTTAGAATGTATTTCAGTGACAAAGCTGAATTTTCAGCATCATTACTCCACTCTTCAGTGTCTCATGATTCTTCAGAATCACTCTAATATGCCAATTTGATGCTCAACCAACATTTATTTTTGTGGAAACAAATAGAAAGTTCATAAGAACAGCCTTTTTGAAAAAGGAAGTCTTTTGTATTATCAGAAATTTCATTTGTTACTTTTGATCAACTGGGATAACTTTTGAATGGGATATAGAATATAAAAATATGAATATTAGTAGTGTCAAAAACAACTATATACATGGTGGAATTCACAGGCAAATCTTTAATAGTTGCAAAAATACAGGGGGCAATAGTGTGCATTTTATGCTCTAGAATCTAAGAAACTCATGCATACAAACAAAAGCAACAATTCATCAATAGAGCTGGTGAGAAGACTGAAATAAGTGGCTTTCAGCAGATCGCTAACCTAGGCCTGGAGCTGAAGAAAAGGCCAAAAGAGTTGTAAAGGCATGCGTCTGACAAAAAGAAGCTGAGCAATATAGAAGAGGCAAGTGGAGCTTTTTGGTTATTTCTTTAAATGGCATCAATATCAATGTCCTCCTCCTCATGTTCTGACTTCTCAGGTTTTTTAGTCTCCATTTTGAGCTCACGGGCAGAGGGGGAATACACCACCTAGGGAAAAGTGAAATTTGAGCAAATTCTGTACCATCCAACAATGTTAATCGAGTAACTTAACAAGCATCACATTTTGTAAAACAATATTACTAAAGATCTGAAAACACTGGTTATGAAAGCTTGTAATGTGGCTTTATTTTACCTCAACATTGTCCTCATCATCATCTTCCTCTTCCTCACTGCCCTCACTCTCCTCCTCTGCCTCTTTGAGCCATTTAACGAAGGGCTCTGCCTTGGCATGAATCTCTTTAGCCAACTCTTTAGAGACATACTTCTTAGACACCTACAGCAAAACATCACAAACAGGTTTAAACTGATGAATACTGGCAGGTAGGGTTTAAGTAACCGAATCAAAATGCAGATTTCGGTGGCACTTATATGCCTCAGTTGGTTCAAATATTTGCCCTCTGGATCTCCGAAACAGACGTAAGCAGCATCATCACCACCAGGAGCGAGGGAAGATGTTTTAGGTTAGGGGTAGGGATTAGAAAAATTCTCTCATTTCTAAATTAAATTATTTCTAAATAACTTTTAGACCATTTATAGAAAGTTCTGGTGGTTCTCGCAGGATTGCTTGCAGTCTTTCCTGCTGGTGACGATAAAATGTTCGCACATTCGAGGACATTAATTTGGCAAATTTGAACTAACCTCAAGTATAGTTGGTGCTGCAGGAAGTAATGCCTTAACAGTATAGTGGCGACAATATGCATCCATTCATTCATTCATTCTTGTCAAAGTTACCCACCCAATTGACAACACGTTGAGATCAGATGCACGTTCGTTTACAAACCAATCAATGTCAACATTTAGATGTATATATATATATATATATTAGGGCTGTCAGTTAAACGCGTTATTAATGGCATTAACGCAAACCCATTTTAATGGCGTCAATTTTTTTATCGCGTGATTAACGCGATCTTTTTGTCCTAGCAAACTTTGTAGTTTTCTTTCACATAGCCGCGCTATGAAACCCATTCATTTCAATGGCTTGCGCCGCGCAAATGGTTCGTCGACCAAAGCGCAAGCGGATCTAGACCGTAAACAAAACAACAGGCACGACGCACACACTCGTTTGGGCTTGCGAGCCGGCCAAATAGTTAACCTTTTGAGTGGATGACGAGCGCGAGACGCCGAAATGGATGCCAATAAGATTCTGAATGGAAGGTTTACTTTTAAAAAGTTGCCTAATGTGTCCATTGACAAGACCAAAGTGATCTGTGTGTTTTGTCGTTGTGAACTGAGCTATCATCATCGCAGCACGTCCAGTCTGAAATACCGCTTGATGATGGCCAAGCACGCACGCACGCACCACACACACACACACACACACACACAGCTGATGCGAATTCTCCGCCCCCTCGTCAATATCAGGACCTCGTCAGTATTTATACCTTTTTATTGATGGACAGTGTTACATTGTGTGAGAGATTATTTGCTCTAGAGATTATTTGCTCTAAGTGAGAATTTTTGTGTGAATTTGAGCACAGTATATGCCAATGTTGTTTTCAATAAAAACATTTGCACAAAGCAAGCCGATCCACTTTACCATGTTGATAAGAGCATTAAAATGAGAAAAAAATAATGGGACAAAAAGAAATCAAGAGACATTTAGAATAGATAAAAATGTGCGATTAAATGCGATTAATCGCGAGTTAACTATGACATTAATGCGATTAATCACGATTAAATATTTTAATCGTTTGACAGCACATATATATATATATTATATATATAAAAAATGCTTCCTGTGATCGATAATCGGCTCCAAAAATCTGAACACCCTTAAACACTGGACTAGTCAAGTATGATTGCTGCTATCAAGCATGCAGGTCACAGTTGTTACCATATTACAACCCCATCAGACATTCAGGCTAAAATGACAGATCCTTCAAGGGTTGCCTGGCAACTGACCACATCATCCTTATGACTATGGCTACATTTACATTTGGTTTTATGCATGTAAACAACTGAGATCAATGTTTGGTATCTGATCATGACAGATTCTTGAATGTCAAGTGTTTTGATGGAAGTTTACCTTTTCAGCCCATGCAAGTATGACATCTTCCTCCAGCATGTCTGCGTCATACAGGTCTTTGAGTATAATGGGGACTCTGGGTAAGAGTTGAGTCTGATGCAGCTTCACAAGGCACTCAAACCCACCCAGCAGATATTTCTGAGCTTTCTTATTGTTGTGGCAGAACTGTGGGCAGAAATGTAAACTTCTTACATTTAATAAAGTTCATCAAGTCAGTATGACTGTTATTTGCAAAAGCAGCAATGATGCAGAAATATGGAAAGACTTACTGTGTGCTTGATATTTATTAAATTACAACAAGCGGGGTTTTCCATTATCTTGGACTACATGAATATATTAGGTAGCTTAAGTAAGGTAGTATTAGGTCAATTATGCACACGTTCATGCAGGCTACAAATGTACATTTCAGATTAAGTTGTTCACTGCTGGATTTGACAAAGTCAGCATGGTTTGTGAAAAGCAATGTTTATTAGATGGTCAAAGATTTATTCAAATAATATAAATGCGTATTTGCTGAATGCTGACGGTAAATGAGAAAGTATTATTCTTATAGTGTTCGTTTTTATATTACTAATAATATACACTATACTACTTTTTGGTATACCAGACAGAACTGTTAAACAAAGAAACAAAGTCCCGCTTCTGACACATTGGACAAAAAAAAGTATCGGTCGATGCAGATATTTTTAAAATGCAAAGGCCGATATATCAGTCCACCACAAATTGTATTAAATTGAGTTAAATAAATTGGTTAAAACTGTGACCCCTTGGAACTTAATTTACAGTGATGGGTTTTCAAATATTGTGGACAATGAGGGGCCTTGGAATCAAAGCTTTGAGAACCGTTGTTCTAAATGTTAAAAACACTAAGAGATGTCAGGACGTACCCTGAGGAAGTGGCGCTTGTACTTCTTGATCTGGTCACGGATGTTCTCATCAAAGAGCAGCTCGCTCAGAATCAGAGGACCCATGGCCTTTACATCAAGCCTTTCAGCCTCAGCCAAGACCTCTTTATCTGCAGTGTCAATAGCTCCACTATCCTTCTTTTCCTGAAGAGCATAAGCAAAAAGAATAAGACTGTCTATATATAAATAAGATCTTATTGAAAATGTTGAAAGAAAGATAATAAGATAAACACCTTTACAAAGTTGTAAAATATGTTGACCCTCTCCTCCAGAGGTTTTTCCAAGTCTTCAGTGAGCGTGAGACCCTTGGCGTGCTCGCTGATCTCCTCCATCCTGCGGCGCTGGGCCTCCTCTGTGGTCTCCTCAGCCCAGTCTTCATCATCATCATCCCCATCCTGCCATGATCAAAAATCACATTCAACACCAGCATCTCTCATTTCCTCCACTGGTTAGGCTGAAAGTGGTTTCTCAAAGCAGGATTTACCACAGCATCAGGGGCATCTATGTCATTATGGTTCCCAGCCTCTCCACCACTTGAGCCATTCTCTTTGTCTTTCTTTCGGTTTTTCTTTTCCTTCTCTTTTTTCACAGACCCACTGTCATTCTCTGCCACAAGACCAGAGAGAGGAAACAGAGTTCAGTTTATGCACATCAAATCAACAATTTGCAATGGGTGTGAATTTTCTGACCAACATTACCGCAGATAATAAGACTGAAATACATCAGGTTAATCCAAATACTCAAACTGAAAGGCCTTCCTTTGGTCTTAAGTGAAAATTAAAGGTTTATGGAAGTAAGAAAATGACAGCAAGGACAATTTAAAGGTGAAGATAAACACATTTACCACTGGGTATTCAAAATATCAATTCACGATCTCTTTATAATCTGTATTTACCAGGTGGATTCTTGAGAATGAAGGTGCAGAGCTTGTGTCTAGTGTCCAACATGCCTCGGTACCCACAAGCCTTGCAGGAGTTTCCAATGGTCTGCTTCTTGGGATTAATGTGCTACAATGACAAGAACATTTGAAGCAACTTTAAAAGATAATTCTGGTATTTGGCACTTTGAAGTCTATTTTCTAGTTTGTTTTGGATTAACTAGAGTGGCGGGCACAGAAATTGACGAGGTCCTGTGACTCCTGTCTCGACTTTTTCGCCTCTGACCGCTTCAGAGTGGCTGTCTATGGGCATGCACAAACATGTCCTTAAAACAACCCTTAACGTTCGTTTTCAAAACTGTACACCGAGTGGTTGTTGATTAAAAACAAATAGATATCGGCGCAATGTATGATTTTAATCCGTGGTATTTGCTATATGGAACTATTTTTTCAGATACCTCACAAGCGTGTAACTTCCACTCGATATTTGAGTCAAGCGTTAGCACACTCCGGTAGCGCAGTAATATCAACGAGCAATGAGTCCTCCAACAGACATCAATGCGATTTTAAAAAATGTCAAATAAAACACGACAGAA
The DNA here is from genome assembly GCA_036326025.1 of Chrosomus eos. NCBI lineage: Eukaryota > Metazoa > Chordata > Actinopteri > Cypriniformes > Leuciscidae > Chrosomus > Chrosomus eos. The sequence continues at coordinate 17,258,550 of CM070829.1, forward strand.
ACTGTATTTCACTACGCTACTTGTTTTGCAACATCAATGAACACCACTAACCACTAATCGTTTTGAAAACGAACGTTATGGGTTGTTTTAAGGACATATTTGTGCATGCTCATAGACAGCCACTCTGAAGCAGTCAGAGGCGATTCTAAAAGAGTCAAAGTCGAGACAGGACCCATCGTCAATTTGTCCACCACTCTAGTTCATCCAAAACAAACTAGAAAATACTCAAGTGCTAAATACCAGAATTATCCTTTAAGGTACACTGATAAACACTGTACAACAACGAATCCAGCAAGAAATATCTGGGGCAAATTACTCAACTTCTAAACATAAAGCTTCCTGTACTTGAAACCTGCAAAGATTGCTTTGTTGCCATAAAAAGGTATGCTTTTCCCTGTATACTGGAGTGTATATCGATATAGGGATTTTTCCTGTGTGTTGTGTCTTATGACCTTGCAGACAGTTTATAAGGCAGACTGCCGCATGAAACAGAAACCAGGCCAGCTGAGACCATGCAAAATCTCAGAAGTCAAACAGTACTGCACTGCAGTGGCAAGTAGAAGTATTTTGTTCTTAACTGAATATTTAATCTAATAATCAAACTTGACGTCATTTACTCGGTCTTATGTCAGTCCAAACCCATAAATATTTCTAAAACAAAAATGAAGATAAAAGAATTTCTGTCCCTCCATACAAAGTTCTCACCCAAAAGGTTGACACTTCAAAAAGGTCATTGACATTGTACAAGTAATGAGGAACGGTTTTAATTTAGGCTTTGATTCATAAATATACATTGACCAACACACATGTAGCACATTGAATACAGAAACTTAACTGTACTTGCTTGATGTGCAAAAACAAACCTCATTAGTTTGTGGAGAAAATTAAATGCGTTTGTTGTAACTAAAAACAAACAAACATCATGGTGGCTCAAGCAAGTTTAAGCTTCCGCTTTACCATATTTCATGTGCACTATGTAGGCCTGAGAGGTATATGGACTTTAAGGTATATTGGAACAGCATGAGGGCGAGAAAATTTCAGAACTTTATTTTTGGGTGAACTAACCCTTTCAGACAAAACCCCTGCTATCAATAGCTGGTAGTAGGCCTTTCCGATTCATTCAAATTTAATGTTTTGCAACAATTTTATGATTTTTAAAATAAATAACCGTGGTTTTGAATAAAAATATTGGCAAACATAACAATTAGAAATGACAATTCAGCAATGATAACAGTTAAAAGAAAATGATCTGACCACAGGAGCATCTGATTAACTGCTCCCGTTGTTTTACATTTACACTATGTTGATCACTTCCGGTGTGGTGCACTTGGAAAATAACTTAACTAGATGGTTAATAAAGAATGTTACTTGAATTATATAATAGTTACATTTTTAAGTTAATTAAACAAATTAAATTGTGGTAAGTTTTGGTAACTGAAAACAAGAGACTGAATAATGTAACAATGAGAGACTGAAGGTGACCTGTATACAGCTAATGACACAGCTACTTTCCTCTGTACACCTGCAAAACAATCTCAACACACAGAAGCTAGATGTGTGAACCCATAGACCCTACATACTCAGCAACATGCATACAAACAGAAAGGGCACCCAGTTCAACTGGGCATCAAGGGCACACATTTTTGTCTAGAATCCACCTGTTCATCAATAGTCTCACTGACCATGACTCATCTGTGCATCTTTATTCCCTATAATAGTCTAAATGTACATGGCAAAATGGAGAATGTATTTACCAAATCAGTTTCTGGATTGTCGCATTCAGGACACAGCACAAACTTGCGAATGAATCCATCTAGCATGTCTTGCAGTTTGTTTGCCTCGTGAGATCCATTGACGATGTAGCGGTCATTCTTGGAATCAAACTGGGTTTGGGCTCCCAACTCACAACCAAAGAATTTGGTGGGATCTAAACAAAGATTACGGTTTAATGTTATATGAAAAAATTACTTTAATAAAAGTTTAAGTGAAACAGCTTTTAAATTCAATGCTCACATGTCGGAGGCCTATTCAGAGCTTTGGCAACATCAACCATGTTGACTATGACTGTTTTAATTCCATTCCCCTTGCCTTCCACCTGTGAGAAATAGAAACAAATTATTTATATATTATTCCGTATATATACACACACAATACATACATACATACTTTAATACCCACCTTTGCAATGATACGGGGCATTTTATAGCGGTAGAACTGGTCCGACACGCTGCGGTTGACATTGATGGACATTTTGGCTTCCCGTATGGTTTATCAGCAAGACGAGAAGATCTTGAATTGGCAATTATTTGTATCTTCTGTTTGGAGAGGAGGGGATGACATAAACGACTGCAAGAGTACTTTGTCTCTGACATGAAAAGGGTACGGCCACTGAGGCTCCAGGCTTCGAGCTCGTTGACTAAGTTCCCCCCAAACAGGTTCCGTCAGCTGCACTATAGCACTGTGAAAGGGAAATAAAACCGAGAATGAGGATTAAGAGCAGAAAACACTAATCGTCCGAGTTTAGCAACATTACCCCCCTGGTATCAAACACAGCAGACATATGAATCGAGGTGTGACTAGTTATCTACAAGGACCACCTGTCAAAGTGATATTGGGGTATGCATGTCCTGTGTAACTATTTAGAAACAACTCTAGGCTGAAATAAGTTGGTATTTCGTGTAGTAAACAGTGGCAGTGTGAGGCCAAATACAGAGCCTGACATTCTAGAGAAATTCGGTGCAGCATTTAGTTTCTGATGGGATAAAACACCAAACAGGGCTCTGCTGAGCAAACCCATGCTGCAGAGTGCGTCACACCATAGAAAGACGCCATTTTATTCGGTGCGGTATGCAACACATTAAGACTGATGCGCACACATAGATATGATTAAACAAACCAACTATCGCGAGAGTGCACGCGTACACGAGGGGGAAAAACACTAGAAATAACGAAAATCCACGTACCTTTCCCATCCGTAGCTCCTGTCGTCCAGGTACTCACCGTTTTCGCAAAACAAAGACATAAACACACCGCTGGTCGTCCTGAAAAGAGGTGAACTACTGATTTGAGTGTGTCAGTTTAGTTGGAAACCTAGTTAGTGGTAGGCACGGCGTGCCTGACTGGGTTACACCTTGCGAAGCAGAGTGATAAACCCTGGAGAGAAATCTCACGACGCCCTCAATACAGGGGATCTGAAATAAAACAGCACTCATGAGCAAAACTATACAACCAGCAACGCAATAATGTCGTTGTACTAACGTGCCTGACGTATAAGAGCTAACGTTAGTAAGCTAACATATGGCAGCATAACCAGAAACCTAACACGCAGTAACGTTAGCTCCTCAAGTCAGAGTTCGAAAATATGTATAAAATGCGCTAAAATCAGAATAATATCTTATTCAAAAGATTTCCTTGTTAAAAAAGGCCAATATGTTTCCGTAAAGTTTTACTTACCTCTCACACGCTTTCGCCCGTATGCTAAACCACAATGAGCACATAACCCTCGTGACTCGTGACTTAACTCGGCCAAAACTAGCCCCGCCCCATCGGTTAAACGGCTGTTATGATTGGCTTGTTCCTCACTGGATTCTATTTTATTTGTCAAATTTTGCTATCAATCATATTGGGCAGTTACATGCTGATTGGGGAAGATCTCTTTTGTGGTAGGCCACATAACTTATAACTTTAGACAATTTTTAATACATAAATGCAGCTCAATGGTATTTGCAGATTTGTTTTTTTTATAGTAATGGTACAAAAAACTTGCTAATTGGGCAATTCCTGTTGTTATTATTATGTCCCCATCACATATGTCTGGATATAGCCTACTGGATAAAATCACTATTTTTTAAAGATCATATTCGTTTTTACTTTTTGTTATTACAATAAAGGGCAATGATTGAATTTTTGCCATGCAATTCCTAACATGAAGAATTATGGGTTTTTTGAACGATTTGCCTCTCCTTTTTAAATATTCTGCTTTCAGCAACACAAATTATTGCCTGGGACAGTGGATGACACAGAGTGAATTCTCTGGATGTGTTTACAAACTACTGGAACAAAAGATTCCTGGCTGAGCACATCATGATGTAAGCCAGTGGAGAGGAATGCAGAGGACACATAGCCAGTGTGGGTCCACAGGATTACCTGTGGCATTTTCAGGGTTCAAAGGGTTTACTGTTGTAAGGGACAGTGACAAAGGCTTTAATCTTTATTGCACAAAGGAAAACATCCTATATTTCTAACAAAAACATTTATCAACCTTCATTAGATGTGAAGGTCTTATATCTGGTTTTACCACTAATTATGACCTAAAATGTCATAATGTTGTTGGGTTTTTTACAGCAACAAAAAGGCAAAAATAGCCCAGAGTAGGCTATTGGAAATCAATTTGGCTTTTTTTTTTTAAGTGAAAACAGAAATGTGATTCCTCTGTTAGGTGATTTCAAGTGAATGGGCAACATTTATAAATTTGCCAGATGCTTTAATCCAACATACATTTAAACCATACACGTTTTTAGTACATGCATTCATTCAAACCCTGGCATTAGCACATTAGCACCACACCCTTGAAACACAGGAACTATATATATAATATATATATATATATATATATATATATATATATATATTATATTAATATATATTATATAATATTATATATATATATAGAGAGAGAGAGAGAGAGAGAGAGAGAGAGAGGAGAGAGAGGAGAGAGAGGAGAGAGAGAGGAGAGGAGAGAGAGAGAGAGAGAGAGAGAGAGGAGAGAGAGAGGAGAGAGAGAAGAGAGAAGAGAGAGAGAGAGAGAGAGAGAGAGAGATTAAACAAACCACCTAAATTGGTACAAACAAGGCAGATGGACTTCAGGTATGATATAAATTTGTTTTAAGAGGTAAGCCATCTAAATCATTATCATATTTCAATTAACGTTAGTTTAATAGTTTGTCATGTCAAATTTCACTACAATGCAATGAATGTTCTCTCTTTAATAACAAATATATATCAGGACTTTGGCGGAGGTGTTTCAGAATACTCTTTTCTTGATATGCAAAGTTTTTCCCTGCTTTCATATCCCTGCTAATGAAAGGAATGTAAATAAATAAACACAGATCTGGAATAGAAGATTTGCATAGATTTTGCTTTCATGTTGCTCTCTGCTCTCTATATTCTCAACTGCGAAAAAGCAACCCCAGCTCCATGCATGACAATAGGGATGTTGTTGCCTGAGTTTGCCTGTATTCATTTCACATTGCCCTTGTTCTCATTCCTCAGTAGGTCGGCCTGATATTAGCATACTGTATATGAATGTTTGTTAATAACTTTGAGAGAATCTTGCTAGAACATTAGGGAAGATCTGAGAATGTTTCCAGTTAGCTGGGTTACTTCCGCATTACTGGGTTACTTGCAAAATATGGTGGATAGTCGAGAATAAAGGTGCATTGAAGAGTTTAGTGGTACGGTTTAGTTTGCCTCCTGTTGGCTCCTCTGAGACTATTCTGTTAAATGCTGGAAATTGGCCTACCAAACCTATCAAGCACATTTTTTGTAGAAAGCGTACCCCTGAAACAAATAGGCAATTGGGCCTTCACCTTCTCATGAATACCACTGACTTTTCTCACATTCTTGAGGTTATGGATCCTGAGGCTAAGGTCAGTGCCTTCACTTCCACGATCAGGTCTATCTTGCATGGATAAAACAATTCCATTTAAGAAAGTCTCTATCACAAATAATGATAAACCCTGGATGACCATACAAATTAAGGATCTGATAAAAGACAGACAGCTTGCTTTCTGTTCTGGGAATAAAACAACTTACAGTAAACTAAAAACAATTATAGCCCAAAAAATCAAGAATGCAAAGAAACTGTATACAAGAGGTCGAGGAACTGCAAAGCACTAAGGCTAAACAATGGTTTGTGAAGTCTGTGTGAAGGCATTAATGGGGATGGAAGGAGATAAAAGTGACAAGGTGTCTCAGGATCATAACATCATGCAATACGAGTGTGACAACTTGGCAAAGCACTTTGCTTCTGTGTGGGATTATGCAAGTCACATTTCACCTTCTGAGGAAGAGGTTACCTGCAAGTTATCCAATTGTAGTATACCTCTTCTGAGTATTGGACAAGTTAAGGTTAGACTTCGCAAAGTGAAGGCAGCAAAGGCTGCTGGTCCTGACGGCATCCCTCCTTGGTTGTTAAAGACCTTTCACGAGGAGCTGGCACCGGTACTATGTGATATCTTTAACATGTGCTTGCAAAATAATATTTTTCCAAAACAATGGAAGGAGGCTATGGTCAAGGCTGTTCCCAAAAAATCAAAGCCCAGTTTTCCAACAGATTATAGGCAGATTTCACTACTCAGCTGTGTTGGAAAAGTGTATGAAGGAATCCTCAGAGATGCCATTCTGGAGGATACAGCTGATAAAATTCAACCATCACAACATGGCTTCATGACAAACAGATCCACTGACACTGCACTAATTCACACTCTGCAACACTGGCATGAAGCACTTAATAGCAATCCTAAATTGGACATTCACGCTGTTTTTGTTGATTTTACTCGAGCTTTTGACACAGTTGATCATTGTCAACTGCTTTATGCATTAGCTGACATGAATGTCAGACGTCCACTTTGGCTCAGCGTAAGGAGCTACCTGAGTAACAGAGAGCAAAAGGTGAAGTGGGGCTCCTGTGTGTCTAACTCCTACCCAATTCCAGCCGGTGTTCCCCAAGGGGGACTTCTATCCCCTCTGCTTTTTGTCATCTCCATAAACAGCTTGGATTCTCGCCTGCCTCCTTCAGTAGTTCCGGTGAAATATGCCGATGATTTAACAATTACTGAATTTTTAATGGGATCCTTACCAGGGTTAACACAGAAGGCCTTGGACTCAGTGGCGGAATGGGGACAGGAATTTTCATTGGCAATGAATGGAGGTAAGACAGTGGACATGGTCATTAGCGCCAGGAAAGACAAAAACATTTCCTGCCCTTCCTCTCCTTTAATATCAGGACATCTAATTAGCAGAGTTTCCACCTTTAAACTACTTGGAGTTCAAATTTCTTCTGATCTGTCGTGGGGCGCACACATTAAGTACATGATTTCGAAAGTGCGTCCTAGAATCCACTATCTCTGTGCTGCTAAAAACGCGGGCCTCCCATGTGATGTTTTAATGAAAATATATTTGACATTTATACGGACAGTTCTTGATGCAAGTCCAGTATGGGGTGGACTACCAAAAAGTCTCTCTGATGAGTTAGAAAGGGTCCAAAAACGCTGCTGCCGGATAATAAGTGTTCCAACTTCTTCTCTCCCATCACTGAGTAAGAGGCGCGACGAGGCCACTATACGTACTTTTACAAAACTACTCAAGGACAGTTCATCGCCATTGCATTGTTTCCTGTCTGTGGCTCCAATACCTACTTACCTACTACGGCAGCGTAGAGATATTATTGTGCCCAGGAGTAAATCAAAAAGACTTTTTTTTATTCCACGTGCTCTTAAACTGTTTTATAGATAACTTGCAGGTTCTGCTTGTATGAAGCCTGATGTATTTCAGGTTCTTGGATGTATCTGTTTTACTCCTTCTGTTCGTTTTCTTCTTATTTTTAATTTTTTAATTAGGTATATACGGTTGTCTGAGCATGTGTTCTGTTTGATACATTTCAGGGTTTTGTTCTTCAATATCCTGCCTTGTCAAACTCTTAAATAAACTAAACTAAACTAAACTACGGTAATTTAAAAAGTTGTATAGGCTACATTAAGAAATTAATTGTGTTTTTGTGAACAGTCATTTGAAAGGTGTACAACCACAATAGATGATGACTGTAGGCTACTATAGATGAGGACGGCTACAAAATAGTTTTCTTTAAAAATGTATTTTGATTATTGGAGCGGGTAGTATGAATTTTCGCTAAGAGTCGGAGATAAATGTCTCGTTATTTCACTATAGGGGATAATGAATCGGAAGTCAAACACAGTCACAGAAAGTAGCTTACTTTAAATGTTTTTCTTTTCAAATTTTCTATATGGTGTCATTGATGATAATAATAACATTCTTCCAATAAGATGCTCCCTGGTCTTTGCAGTGCATTGTGGGATTTTTCAGGAAATGAAAGTTCCAGTGGACTGGAAGTCTAAGCCCTGACTAATGAACTAGGGAGATGATTGAGACGCACCCTAAATTATCGTGCTTTACCAGCGGAGACAACGTGAGAACCACGGGTGCTTCTCAATATCCCTCCTCGTTTCCTCGCTCCTCCCTCCGTTTCTTTCCTTGCAGCATTCCCTCCATCCTACAGAGGGGTTGAGCTGAGACGCGAGGAAAGGAAACGAGGGTGCAAAAATAAGAATTGAGAAGCACCCCAGCACTTGTAACGCGAAAGAAACAGAAAAGGTCCTTGAAGGGGACTGTGTTTGAAGTCATAACTGAAAGATCGACAAAAACGAGCGTAAAAAAAATTGGTACGGTATATGTGGAAAGATCTGATGAGGGAGAAAAAAAAACAAATTGTTTAGACTCATCTCTACAACTCACTAGTATCATTGTAATTTAGCTATATAGCCCTATAAAACGCAAAGATGATCATGTTGAACGCTAAATTAGCAGCTTGTCAACTATACTGCAGGTGGCAGTATAGCATCAGAAAACGGACCTGGCCGAAACGAGTAAGGGGAGGCTGCAGACCTGGAGCCGGCAGATATACGCCCCTGGCAGTTTTACGCCCCGACAGTTTTACGCCCCTGTTGTTCCTGATGCGTCCAGTAGGGGGAGGCTGTACAGCGACACGGATTGAGTTACGGTATGATAGTAAATAATCTTCTTTTTTATTATTATATTAATACATTTATTTATGTTGTATTGCAAATGAAAGGATACAAGACATTAACAGGGAGAAAAATAAATAAAAAATAACAAGGGGGACATCAAAAGAGATTGAATTGGTACACAAATCAATACAATTTTACATTTTGTCAATATAAAAAAAATAAAGGTTCTTTACAACAGACTCTATGATATTATTTATTTTAGAAACCTTTGAGTTTAAAGGTTTTGACATTTTCTTAAATGAAGGAAAAGGGACTTTATATCAGAGGAGAATATTCTTAAATCAGTTGAATGATTCTGTCTTTATGAAGATGAATTTTGAAGACAAAGTAATAATACCGTATAATCAAGATTTTTATCGTTAGAATGAAAATCTGACAAAAAAATATAGATTTTGTCATTTGTATGTTATATAATCTGCTAAAGTTATTGTTGTTTAGCAATGATGCAACATTTATTATTTATAAACGATTAGCTTGGTAGGTAGATATCAATTCATTTCTATATCAATGGATGGGTCTATAATTTATTTTTCGAGAGACAAAAAGTTCTTGACGGTCAGGTTTATGTTCTATCTGGCTTAAACTTAGCTAACACGTGTATGTTTAGCTGCCCCTACTCTTCTCTACTCACTTTAAAATTCATTTTCTTTTGTTGCCTGTCTTTATCGTGTATGAGATGGCCTCTTCTGGTAAGACCCTGTTTACTCCTTGCATTAAAACATACTCCACATGGTTTCTGGGGCAACATTACAGTAGATATTGGAAATATGAACTTGTTTTTTTATGATGTGAAAACACAAAAGACACATTTACAGGCATATATGTATACATGTATGTAAATCTCTCGAAGTAAAGAGTTGAACTGCACACTCACTCAAATATTTGTATTATTTCCAACATCATTTCTTAAAATAGCTTACTGGTCTGGACTAGGGTATGTGCACTTAATGTGGGTTTTATCATACTCTGTCTTTACCAAATTCTTCTTAACGTACATTTCATAAAGGTGTGTGTTTGCTTTAGCTATAAGAAAATGAAAATCTCTCTCTAAACTTATAAAACACCCATCTTTTTTTACGACTTACAAAATTAACAACTTACGGAGACATAAATGGACATGGTTTTAATGTCATTTTCAATTTTCTCTGCACAGTCCATCATTGGTGGCCAAAAGAAATCAAAGTGGCTTGAAGTTGACACTTTTTCCACTATTGTTCCACCAACAAGTGCGTGTGCCGTTGTACTTTGAAGATCAGGAGCAAATTGATGCAATCCACACACACACACACACACACACACACACACACACACACACACACACACACACACACACACACACACACACACACACACACACACACACACACACACACACACACACACACACACACACACACACACACACACACACACACACACACACACACACACACACACACACACACCTACACAACCACCTACACACACACACACACACACACAATATCACCATGGATGTCCTTTTAAAAAATAGTTAAAGAAGAGGGGCAAACCATAGGGGAGTCATCATAATTCATAAATGTTGTTAATAAAAAAAATTATGAACAACAATATTGTGTCTTTCTTTTAAATGGCCCTTGGAATTTTAGAAAAGGGATAAATTGTGTTTGTCTTCATAAAATGCTGTGTAGGACACTGTTTTGTAGCTGTATGATGACCAATAAAGAATAGTACTACAGCTAATCAAGGATCCATATGATTACACGGTATACTGTGTCTAATGGGCTAAATTTGGTTAGTATCTAAATGCAACTATAAATTCACAACAACATATTTCACTCAGTCTTCCATATAAAATCCTACGGTGAAAAGGCCTATAACTGCAGTAGGTCATATACGTGTCATAACAGTTGATCCAACTGTGTATTTTTAATTTTTCGATTCACAAAAACACAGTCTTCTGTAGGCTGAGTGAAGAGAGTGAAGCCCATGTGAATAGCTACAGATATTTTAATCCGTGCAGATCTACACTGTAACGTTTTATTTAAATGAACAAAAAACTAAAAAATTGTCTATGGTCTTGTTATCAATGTGTAAGAGTCGATTTAATTATGTTATTTCACAATATATCCCCCTACTGGACGCATCAGGAACAACAGGGGCGCAAAACTGTCGGGGCGTAAAACTGCCAGGGGCGTATATCTGCCGGCTCCAGGTCTGCAGCCTCCCCATATAGGCCGAAACACTCACTTGATGAGTGTTCAGCTTCAGCCATGCCCTCATTTTCAGGGAAACCCCTCAAAAACCCAGATAGGTCAGAGCCCACTCTGAATGAAGAGTCCACTTTTTTTTTCATTCAGCCGGCATTGAAACTAAGAATAAAAGTGAAAATGAAACTCGCTTTTGTTTTGTGGATTTCCACAAGCCTTTCCAGGAAATTATGTAAAGCACCCATTCATTTCAAATAAAGGGCAGAAATGCAGCGTCACTATGTCAAGTAATTAAATGGCAGCATTTTTTTAAACTTGTTTTCTTGTATGTCTCTATATATAACAAAATCACAAAATAGGCATTGTATGTTGAATTATTGAAAACATTTTTTTTACTGTTCTAATTCTTAAGAGTTAGACTTAGATTTCTTATTGAAATAAAAACGTTTGGCATGCAATGGCATGAAATAGGCTATGCACTACGTCTACCAGTCAAATTACTGGACAAACTTGACAGAATTTAAGTTTATGATGATGAACTTAAAAAGCCGTTTTTATTAACAATTTTTTATTACAGACAAATGTAAATGGTGCCAATGAGTTTCACACAAAACTAAACTTTTAATGATTTATTAATGAGTGAGTCCAACAAGTGGGCAACATTTATTGATAAGAAATCTTCCAATACTGTTATCTAAAGGCAGATCAAATATAATATTTAATATAATGTAATATAAAATATAAACAGCTTGGGGTTGTTTAGCATTTTTAAACACTATATTATCCCCATTCTTCCATTTGTATTTTTCATTGTTTATTATTATTCTATTATTACTATTATTCTATAATAAATAAAATACAAAAAAAAATATGTGTGCATATTTTTTACTGTACACAAAATAAAGGTTCCAAACGTACCTTGAAAGTGAAGACCATAGAACTAGGTTAGGTTCTTCAAAGAAACTTTCAGTGAACTGTTCTTAAAATAAGATTTTTTTTATTATTTATTTTTTATAATTTTTAAAATAATTTTATAATGTCTTGATCCTCTTAAAAGTGCCTTTAGTGGAACGCAAAGGTTCCATGGATGTTAAAGGTTCTTCATGGAACCAATTAAAGAACCTTTATTTTTAAAGAATGTATTAGATGTCATTTCAAACTAAGTAAAACAGCTTCAGTCAATTTTATTGTATCTGTCTTAAGGCAACAAAAATTAAACTGTTGGCAAATTATGAAGCACATTAACACAGACTTAGGTTTACACTTACACACCCATAATTAAACAAATATTGCTTTCAGAGATGCAGTCGGTGTTGCGAGAGACAGGGTAAAATCATTGTACACAATAATTGATAATGTTGTTTATAACAATTAGAGTGGAAGAACTTCATCGAGGCTGTTTACACTGCTTATGAAGGACTGACGGGGGCAGGAAGGATGAGGCAAGACTGACTCATATCACAAACATATCGAGCACAGCCCCCAATATGATGTATTGCTCTAATGCACGTCTGTTACAGCAGAGAAAAGAGGTTTTGTTCCGGTCTTATTTATATATATATATATATTTTTAAAACTATATCTCTGTTTGAGACCCTACTCTGTGTACGAAAGATTCATGATTGCCTCACATGTTGTTCTTATCCTTCAGCTGGCAGACAGAGTCGGTGCCATGAGGGAGCTCGGGGAATGAACATTAGTGTATGCAGAACATTTATATACCAACAAATACCAGTTACAAACAAGAGTAAATACTGATTGAATGATTTTAATAGTTTGAAATGAGACCTACAGGGGTTAGACAATGAAACTGGAACACTAGCCAATAGAGTTGGAGGTTGGTGGCCAATCTTCACTGATTTTACATTCCATCAGTAAGAGCGGAGTGTGAAGGTTAAATTAGCAGAGCAATAGCACAGCTGTACACAAAATACTGCAATCCACACACAACATACTTAATGGGAGACATATCAGAGTTGTTGGTGCACGTCTCATTGGCTCATCTGTGTCCTGGAAGTCTTTGTGGTGTATTGAGAGCTATGGCATATGGGATGTCCAGGTACTAACCTGGATTGTATCCAAAAACATAAAACCGCAGCTACCGCAGAATTAAATGTGCACCACGACTCTTCTGTTTCCACCAAAACTGTTCGTCGTGAGCTCCACAGAGTCAATATTCACGGTTGGGCTGCTATAGCCAAACCTTTGGTCCCTCGTGCCAACGCCACAGTTGGTTTCAAATGGGCCAACACGGCAAATCTCGCTGTGGACAATGTGAAACATGTATTGTTCTCTGATGATTTCCCTGTCTTTCCCTTATATCCGTCGGAGTTACGGTGTGGAGAAGCCCAAAAGTTCCTTAACACCTGGACTGTTGCTGCCCAGAGTGAAAGCACTCAGGTGGATCAGTGATGGTTTGGGCTGCAATATCCCTATACTGTGCTTGATGGGCATGTCACTGCCAAGGACTACCGGACCATTCTGAAGGACCACGTGCACAATGGTTCAAACATCATATCTCAGCATGATAATGCACCAATACACACAGCAAGACTTGTGGCAGAATGGTTTGATGGACATCAAATGGAAAGATGGAAAGTGGAGTTAAACATCTCCCATGGCCTGCACAGTCACCAGTATTTGTATTTTGGAGGAGCAAAAAATGTTTTCCTCCACCAGCAGCACATAATGACCTGGCTACTGTTCTAAAAGAGGATTGGCTCAAAATCTCTCTGTGAAAGACTCTATCTGTCATTCCCAAGACAAATTGATGCTGTATTGGCCACAAAAGGAGGCCCTGGCCTTTATATGCTAATACAATATTGTGGGTGTTTCAGTTTCATTGTTCAACCCCTGTATATATATTTAATTGTTTTTAAACATACTTATATATTTATTTGTAGATTGTAAGACTAATGCTTATATTTATGGGAAAACGTGTTAAATATACTAAAATATGTAAAAAAGTATAAAATATGTAAGAAAAAAGTATAAAAATTAATATAAAGTGTATACTAATGTCACCAATTATAAACAGTTTCTGTATGTCCATGTACTTGTAATGTGTTCTAGACTAGAAATCCGTTTTTGTTCCAAGAAGCTGAGGTATTGGGGTGTCTGTGAAGGTCCATATAACCAAACATTTTTGTGTCAATAACTCAAAGATAGCTGCTGTGATTAAGCAAAATAAAAAGTAATGGTTTTACAATACCATTACATAAAGGAAATTATATATATATATATATAATTTATATATATATATATATATATATATATATATATATATATAAACCACTTGAGATGGATAGAAAAAGTTTAAAAAGAATAATATCAATGTGTTTTAGTTGCAACAGTTGTAACAGAGAGTATCCCGTTTGATGAGTACTTTAGAGAAGAAGGAAGGGGAGGACTCAGTGTCCTGTCTGCTTCTGTTTTCACTTAAACACAATTTGATCCTGCACAAATCTGAGCTTGAAAGGTTGGTCTTCATGTTCAAGACAGCAAGCACATGCTGCTCACTAGTGGAGAGGGACAACAAAGATCATTGATGAAACAATACAGATACTATAGGATTCTCTAAACTCTAAATTCAAAAATATTATTCATTCTGCTAAAGCCATCTATACAAATTTCAAAAACATTGATATTTGTAAAATATTATTATTCGAAGAAGGTATTTGTTTAAAGAAAACAAGATATTTAAAAATAGATTATTCTGATAAAAATGATCATTTTGGGCAGTCAGGTCAGAGAGTGAAACATCATGTAATGGTTTTGGCTGTGGCCTATAGTATTTGCTTCTCAAATAAAACATCCTGCTCGCTCACATCTATCAGACTCACCTAATGTCAGGATAATCTCTTGCCAGTGTTGCAATCTCAAGTTGCAAACTCCCAAGATCCTGCAGTCTCAGAATCTCTGATAATTTGGGCAGTATTTGACAGAGCCATTCCTCTTTGGATCCCTAGAGAATAGAATGGTACTTCACTTAGAAAACTAATTATAATGTATATTTTTGCAGTGATATGATCTTTACACAAACTCTTTCTGCATTCACACAATTTATTATGCTCTTTTAAACTAAGAGAACAATGTAAAAAGAAAACATTAAATGGCTCCATATTTTGTCTTGGCCTCAATGTCATATTGTGTCTAAAACAATACAGTGGATATGAAAAGTATACACAGCCCTATTAAAAAAAGCCGTCTCCGCCATGGTCGCCCGAGGGGTCATCTCCGTCACGGCCACCGGTAGAGGCGTCTCCGCCATTGCCGCCTGCTCATCCTGCTCTGCCCTGGAGGCTTCCTGCCCCTGTTAAGCCATGCCCTGGTCAGCCTTCAGGGCGCCCACCCCCCACCCCTGTTGATGTTCTACGGCGCAAGGTCGAAGGGGGGCGTTATGTCACAGTCATCCTCTGCACCATCCTGTCTTCATCTTCACTACACTTCCCAGAATCCCTCGTGTCTCCACACCTGAACTCATTCCCTCATTACCCACATGTTCATCGTCATCTTCATCTGTGTCACCTGTCCTCACCTCGTTATTGTTCATTTGTATCTGCATTTAGTTTCCTTCTGTTCAGTCAGTCTTTGTTGGTTCTCGTCTATGTCATCAGAATCAGAATCAGCTTTATTGGCCATGTTTGCAGAGACAAACTAGGAATTTGACTTGGTAACAAGGCTCTCAAATTACATCACTCATTAGTTGCAACAAGCTACAACACTCACATGACATAAACACAGAGTAAAGAAATGTATATTAAAACAGAATATTGTTATATATTTAGTCTGGCAATACTTAGTCTGGCAATATCGTGGAAATTACAAAGTGCTTGGGGGGTAGTGCAATATCAGTACTGTCTTAGAATTTTAAATAAAGTAAATCGAGCAGTGCAGGTCCATACAATGATAATATAGTAATTAGTGCATACAATCTCTCCTAAAATCCACTGTCATCTCCACTCTCTTCTTGGGATTTAACTCCAGGAATTGGAATGATGGTGGACCGTTTAAAACAGGAGGGCACTACACACAACTCCAGAGACTGGTTGAAAATCCGCGTGAAAATGGGTGCCAGCTGGTCCGCACAGGCACGCAGGCAGGATGGGGAAACACCGTCAGGGCCGGGGGCCTTTTTGGGCTTTTGCTTCTGGAATAGCACCTCATTCTCACAGATTATCAACACAGGTGAGGGGAGGGGGTAGAGTGTTGGGGGAAAATCTTTTGTGCGTGAGGGGTGTGATAATGGGTGCCTTTCAAACCTACAGTAGAAGTCGTTCAGGTCATTAGCCAGTCTGAGATTTTCTGCAGGATGAGGGGATGGGCTCTTGTAATCTGTGATCTGTCATGTAGTGTTCATGTTACTTTGTTCATAGTTATGTTTAGTGTGTGTGTGTGTGTGTGTGTTATCCTGCCTGCCTGTACCTGTGAGTAAAATTAAGTAAATCGTTTGTATCGGAGCCTTTGGACTTTGAGTCTTCTTCAACCCACACCACACCATGAAAATCATTATTGTATACTATAATGTATTTTGAAAGTATACTTTCAATGTATTGTTACAATGATAATTTCCCGCACACAGTTAAAATATACCTAAAATATATTTTTAATAAAGTGCAAATACATGCAGCTACATGCATACGTGCAAATATATTTTTAGAAAATATACTAAAGTACAATTATTTTAAAGTGTGTTAAAAGGCAGGCATGCAGTCAGCTACAAAACTGGAGGTTTCTGAGAATCCAAACCATAATGACACACACTTACTACGTCTTACTACGCAATTCATGAATTCCTGTGGTTTCCTTGAATGTTCCAGAAAGAAATAAAGAGTTGGATTGTGTTTGCAAGCAAGAGCCAGTAGGAAATATGATTGATATATTTGTACTCTTTTTTTAACACAAATGAAAATGTAGTGCATTTTTCTGTGCATTTTTTGGTCACGTGTGTTTATTCATAAATGCAAGCATGTGTGGGCCTGGATATAATCTTACCACTTTGGCAAACACAGAGCAGATTTGACTGTTGTCGTGGCAGATGAACTCAGCAGCTGCGTCTTGCTGTTCCTTGTTCTTCAGTTTTAATTTTCTCTTCATCATTCGTCTCACATACTCAACCATTACTTCTACATGCAGCTCGGCCAGCAGTTCCTACACACATAGAGAGACACAATTTTCAAATATATATCTATAACTGTATCTTAATCACCACATTTGAACAATGTAAGATTATATATAATGTCTATTTACATCATGTTAGGACTGTCAGAAAGAATATTTGCTGTTAAAGTGATTCTGACCTCTCGGCAGACAGGCTTTAGCTCTTTGAATTGATCTATGTTATTCTCCAGCGCCTTTATCAGCTCCTCCACAACCTCACAATGTCCAGCAAACCAGGCTTGAGTCCACAGCTTACGGTACAGCGGCTGTACAGATAAACAAGATTTAATTTAAGATATTTATAGTAAAGAAGCATAAAGAAGTACTTTCCTTAAAATTAATCTTGATTGGATAAATCAAAGTTAATTTGCTGACCTTTTCATACTGAATTAACTTTGCTAAACATTTCCTCGTTGGTAATCTTACAAATAAAACGAGGTAGGAAAGGTTCAGGACAGTATAAAATAAAATATGTTACTGTTGTTTACTAACCTTCAGTTCTGTGTGAATCTGACTGAGGAAGTATTTGTGACAGATGTTTTTGAGGTCTGCTAATGTGGACAGGCAAGCCTTTCTAGTGTCTTTTGCGAAATTATGTTCTGGTCTTTGTACATAATCCCTGATATAGAGAAATGAGAAATCTAATAATGGCTGCTACAATTAGTTCAAAATATTAATAAATATTATTAAAATATTATTATAAATAATAAGCAAATTGTAAATAATTACTTTAATTTGTAATTGCATATTCAAGATCTTTGTTCTATTTGGTAGTTGAAAGATAAAAAAAAGGATTAAATTAAACTCACCTTAATTGGTGGATGTCAACCAGATTAGCACTGAGAATTGTAGAAATGTTTTTTGATTTTCTTTTGACAAGTTTCCCCAGACTTTTCTTATAGCTGCCAAAAGCATGTCATTATAATCATAACAATGCAATGTTGGAATGAGACAATGATCGTGGCTAGTGATTTACCTTGATAGAAAGCTGTCTAGCTGGTTTAGAAGACACCAGGCTTTACTTTCACAGCCTAAAAGTGCTTTGACATCACTCACAGTTATATCAAGAAGCTATAAAACAGAAATAGTGAGACACATTCAACACAAAAGCTATAGAATTCTGACCAATTTGTGACTATAACCTGCCTTACGACAAAAGTAAATAATCTGCAAAACTGTAAAAAGTACTTTTCAAATTTAAATAAAATTGTACAATTTAGCTATACTGCAGTTTTACTTGTTAGTAAAAGTACAAGTAGTACAAGCAGTTTAAATTGATTAGATCTTAAGACTGTTGATTAGAGTATGTCTCAGGTTGAGTATGCAACCCGGTTCCCTGAGAAGGAGAACAAGACGCTGCGTCGTGGTGTTGTTGACGCTATGGGTAATGGCATCCATGTGACCGGTGTCTGAAGCACGTTTAAAGAGCCCCTATCATGGAATTTTGAAAATGACTATTCATGTAGTGCGCAATATAGCTCTAAGCAGGGATGTAGTGGAGGCTAAACGCACGTAAACGCCGTTTACGCACCTCCCAATATTCGGAAATAGCGGTTACCCACCTCCAAAGTGCGTTTATCCACCTCTAAATTGCGTTTATCCACCTCTAAATAGCCTGTAGTTCCTAAGACATTTTAAATGAAGCTTATGTCGTTTTAGTTTCATATTGTTCAGTATTAGTTTCATAGGTTGTGAAATCTAAGACGAACTCTTTCATATTGCGCTGCATTACTGTCAGTGTTGTTGACTATTACTGACAGTAAGGTTGCGCTGTTGACGCTCGCGCAGCTCTCGAGGAGAAATCTACACAATGAGCGCAGCACAAACACACTCAGTTAACAACATGCCTATAAAACATCTAAATGTGGAGTTTTTATATTTTTAACATATGCTAAGCAACCTCAAGAGTTATTTTTCCTGAACACCATCACGATTGAAAATGTGACATTGATTTCCTACAACAGTTCAATAAACAGTCGAGTCACTTAAGTCACTTACATTTTAGATGCAATATTGGCTGTTTTTTTTCTGTTTCAGCAGCGAAAATAGTTCCAACCAAAATCACAGCAGAACCACGGCGCATCTCATAGGAACACTCAACCTGTTTTCATTACTGAATGATTCAGCATTTTGAACGAATCGGTTGAGCCAAAAATTCAATGACCCATTCATAAACATCTGTCTCATTCTTGAATGAATCAGCCGATTGAACGAATCGTTTGAATGAATGAATGAATGAATGAATGAATGAATGAATGAATGAATGAATCACTCATTAAGACGGTGGCCTGCCGCCACCCACTGGCGGTTTGGTGTTATGTTTAAAAGTAGTATCATTCTTTCCAACGCTTCTTATATGTAAATTTAAATCAATTTCATAACATTATTTTATGCAATTGTAATTTTTCAGGCCTAGGGTAACAGCACTATAGTGTCTTATTCAAAATCATTGAATTTACTGATAAAATTTAGGAATTTAAAATGAAAGATGAAGCATACATTTAATAATATTGGGGGAGGGGATGCCCTTTAAAGGTGAAGATATTACAATATGCCGATTTAAATATCAAAGCTGATTGAATATTGTTTCAGAATAAATTAACACACAAAAAAAAAAAAAAATCCGGACAAGCAACTTTTTTACTCGGACAAGTGAATGACAGATTTACTTGTCCAAAGGACAAGCGTATGAAAAGGCTTAATGTCAAGCCCTCCCTATAGCGATGTCATCTAGATACACATACACCGGTAGG
Organism: Chrosomus eos; assembly: GCA_036326025.1. NCBI lineage: Eukaryota > Metazoa > Chordata > Actinopteri > Cypriniformes > Leuciscidae > Chrosomus > Chrosomus eos. The sequence continues at coordinate 17,278,476 of CM070829.1, forward strand.
CAGTGGCCCACCTTACCGGGTGACCACGTTGTGGTCCACCAGAATTTATAGTTTACCCACCTCTTTTTTTACCACTACACCTCTGGCTCTAAGGGAATGAAAACATCCTGCAAAGGTTTATATCTGAAAGTGCACCGTATTTAAAGTTATTGTCTTTCAAAAGTGAGAGTCGACTCTGAGTCTATGAAATGAATTGTTTTTGAAACGAGTCATTAGCTGTTTCGTAGTGACGTAGATACGAAAGATTAGCATATTGGCCGCGCCCAGTTACTGCGCGCACAGACGGAAGTGTAAACTTGAGGTCTAGAACACATTCAAATACTTAAGCTGAATAGCATCATGTCGAGAAGACGTTGTGTTCTACAATGCAAAGATAGTTCAGCCACTTCGTTTTCATTGCCCAGGGACGAGCATGTGAAGAATCAGTGGTTAGAGTTCATATTTGCAACGATACCACAACAGTATAGCCCGAACCTTGTGTTGTGTTCTCATCATTTTAATGACGAATCATTCAAAAACATAAATGAATTCAAATGTGGATTCTTGAGCCGGTTGTTCCTGAAGGAGGGCTCAGTACCCAGTGTATATGGATCAGCTTCCTCCTCCAAATCACAACCTGTAAGTATTATTAATAATTGTTGCTTTTATGGGTTTTGTAGCGTTGGGGGCGCGAGGAGGGAAGCCGCAGTAAGTATGTGTGTGTGTTGTGTAAGTTACGCTCAGCGCAGCTTCTAGGTCTAGCCTAGGTCTCCAATGTCAATTTTTTTTAAATATGTGAAATGTTTGTCGCTGTTATTAGAGTTGTCATAAAGAATAGAGCAATACCTTGTAGTACTGCAGTGCTTTATCAATAAATGCGTAGGGCTAACAAACTATAACTGACTGGGTCATTTGACCAATCACCGCAGATTAGCGTCACGCAAAGGAGGGGTTTGGAAAAATGAGTCGTTGAACGAATCATTAGGGAGTCGGTAAGCAAATCAGGTAAAAATAAATGCATATTATAAGACAACAAAAGTGTTTTTTGTCATTGTATGCTTGTAAAACTGTTGTTGGGGACTCCCAGAACAATAGGAACATTTTAAATGCCATAATAGGTGCCCTTTAAGCAAACACCAATATCCATTTGTAGACGTACGGCAGTCCATGCACTCTAAAAAATGCTGGGTTGTTTTAACCCAATTTTGGGTCAAATATGGACAAACCCAGCCATTGGGTTACATTTTTAAACTACATTTTTTCTACATTAGTTTGTCCACATTTGACCCAAAATTGGGTTAAAACAACCCAGCATTTTTTAGAGTGTGATGTCACACACAGAGTGCCCATAAATATAAAAGAGTGCCTGAGTTATACGTCATCAACTCTTTTGTCTGAAGCAGGGGCGTACCGGCGTAGAATGCGGTGGCAAAAAGCATTGCCAATGCCACCCCATCTACAACCCCAGAATTATATAAAATATATGCAAGCACTGTTTCCTGTTCCACATTTCAGCAGTGGCGCTGCTGAACATATCTTCCCTATCGGGTTGGATTTGCATGCAGTGCCCAGTCAGCTTCATTTACATATGACTCTTATGAACCGGTTCTTTGTGAGTCAAAATGACACGGCGCTGCCCAATTCACATACGAAATTGACTGTTCTCTTACGAGAGTATCTCTCGTACTGCGTAATATCTTACGCTACGGGGAAAACTCTTTTCCACGAGATATTGAAGCCAAAAATTATCCTTAATTTTTTATTAATGTAAAACGCTTTGCGGCAGCAAGCAGACATAGGCGAGACAGCTCGCGCGCCTATTGGCTGCCCTGCGGCAACAGCAGCAGCCTATCGAGAGTGGCTCTGCGTGACGTCACGACGAATGGGGGCCTTTCGCGCCCATATAGTCACGTCCCGCCAGAAAGGGCGTGGTCTCGCCCTATAACCAGGCTCGATAGCTGCTCTTACGTTGATTTTCATCTCTTCAGCGAAGCCTCACGCATCGCTGGATCCAGAGTGAGAAGCCGCGCCGTCGACCTGTAGCCTTCAGCGGGACGTGCCATTGAGCCTGGAGTCGCTGGCCTCGCCGCCTTCAGCCGCCGTACCTGCTGTGCTTTCCGGCGTTATATCCTTTCCTCTGCATAGAGTGTGTGTGTGTGTGTGCTTGCATATCTGCTTTTTTCCCACCCCCTCTAAAAGAGCGGCGTCTTTTTAAAGATGCCTTCCTGCGGTTCTTGCCGAGCCCCACTCAGCGACGAGGACCGACATGTCATCTGCGTGTCCTGCCTGGGTGAGGATCACGCGGACATCGCGCTCGCTGACGGCGGATGCCATCATTGTGAACGCTTGCCTATGGTGACTCTGCGGACTCGCCCAGCTTCGTTCTCCGAGCCCGCATCCCAGCCCGCCGTGATGCCGCGCCGCAAGAAGCGCCGCGCCCAGCGCGCGCCCGAGCTATTTCCAGCCCGCCAAAGCTCGCCGGTTCGCCCGCCAGCTTCGCCGGCTTCGCTCGAGTCGCTCCCAGACGGACAGCGGCCGCCGTCTGCCGCCGCGTCCGCACTTGAGCTCGACGAACTTACCGGAGACGGCATTGAAACTGAGCCGATGCGTCCGCTCTCTCAAGCCGTGGATTACATCGGCCTCGACTGAAAGGCGCTCGCGCAACTAACGCGCAATAGGCTGGACGGACGCTTTCTCGGGAAAGACGAAGCTCCGTCACAGTCGAGACCCGCGCCTTTCCCCCCTGAATGGTGAGAGACATTTGTGGTTAACGCTATCCGAGATGACGGAAGCCGAGCGCTCCGTGTTCCTCGACGTTCTCGCTCTGCTGGACGCCGCCCCCCTCAGCGCGGGCCCCGGCCGAGGATTGAGATAAAGCCCGAGGTCTCAAGGCCTTCCTAGTCTCTCTAGGAAAGCGACGGTGTTCAGTTCCCGCTGCGGCCGGATTTACACCAAAACTTCTCGCTCGTTCAGTTCCAAGCAATGTGACTGTTCCAGTGTATTTCGCAGTGAGCAAGCTGGTTCCACAGCCCGCTTGCCTGCGCACAAAGGCCGTCGTTTCGGCTAACTAGCAGCGCCGCCAGGCCCGAGATCAAACACCGCGCTCTCGCTCTGCTGGACGCCGCCCCCCTCAGCGCGGGCCCCGGCCGAGGATTGAGGTAAAGCCCGAGGTCTCAAGGCCTTCCTAGTCTCTCTAGGAAAGTGACAGTGTTCAGATCCCGCTGCGGCCGGATTTCCACCAAAACTTCTCGCTCGTTCAGTTCCATGCGTTGTGACTGTCCCAGTGTATTTCGCAGTGAAGCAGCCGGTGTCTCAGCCCGCTTGCCTGCGCACAAAAGCCGTTTCTATGGCTACCCAGATAAATCCAATAAAGAGTGCATTTTCTGGTGTTCCGGCCACGGCCGATGGTGTTATGAGTGTTGTAAGAATGCCCACGTCCCAGTGCCCATTCCCACACCCAGACACAGCCCGCCACGGTGCAGGGCTAGCACAAATAAAACCAACTCATGTTGGTTGTGCAGAAAATGTAGTGAACGCGCCCATACATGCCCGCTTACACTACACGATGCGTGTCCCTTGGTTTCTGTAAAAACGAAACTAACACACATTTAGTCGGCGCGAGCCGACAGTGTTCTCAGTGCAGTAAATGTGCCCGCTGTCCCGCATTTCCTCACTGACACGCCGAATCCCACGGGATTCACCCCCGCTTGCTTTCTATGCACAACCCGTCACAGAGAAGCTGAGCGCGGCCAGGCTGCCCGCTGTGATTAGCGCGCACCTCGCACGCTGTGAACACAGCGTTGATTCAGTCGGCGCGAGCCGAGTGTTCTCCGTGCAGAAAATGTGCCCGCTGTCTCGCGCCCGCATTTCTCACAGACACTCCGAATCTCACGGGATTCGCCCCCGCTCGTTTTCTCTGCACAACCCGTCACAGAGAAGCTGAGCGCGGCCAGGCTGCCAGCTGTGATCAGCGCGCGCCTCGCACGCTGTAAACACAGCAGTGATTTAGTCGGCGCGAGCTGACAGTATTCTCAGTGTAGTAAATGTGCCCGCATTTAGTAAATGTGCCCACATTCCCTCACACGCGCCGAATCCCACAGGATTCGCCCCGCTCGCTTTCTCTGCGCGTCCCGCCATAGAGAAGCTGAGCGCGCCCAGGCTGCCCGCTGTGATCAGCGCGCCCCCCGCCTCGAACGCTGTAAACACGGTGTTGTGTTCCCAGTACACAGGGGCTCTCGAGCCGCCGTCCTGCCGCGGCCAGAGCCCAGATTTCATTCTACCCCTAGCTATTCACGCAGATGCGTGGTCAAGGCTTCCCGGGGTATCAGAATGGGTGTTGAACACTATAACGAGAGGCTGTTCGCTACAGTTCGCTCGACGCCCCCGCCGTTATACGGCGCGAGTCGAAACTACGGTGTAAAGCGAAGTGTTTCATCTACTTCGAGCCGAGATAGCGAAACTACTGAGAAAAGGGGCTATAGAACCTCTATCTCAGGGCGAAGGGGGCTTATACAGCAGATATTTTCTGGTACCGAAAAAAGATGGTGGGCTCAGACCCATTCTAGATCTGCGACTGCTGAACAGAACGCTCGTGAAGCGCCAGTTCAGAATGCTTACGACCAGGAAATCCTCGCGCAAGTGCGCCAAGGAGACTGGTTCATGTCAATAGATCTGAAAGACGCCTATTTTCAAATACAAATAGCGTCCCATCACAGGCGATTCTTGAGATTCGCCTTCGAGGGCCGGGCATATCAATACACAGTCCTGCCGTTCGGCCTGTCCATAGCACCCCGTACGTTCACGTAGTGCATGGACGCGGCCCTCGCCCCCCTGAGACTTCGGGGCATGCGAGTTTTGAACTACTTGGACGATTGGCTGATTCTAGCTCGTTCACGAACGGAGCTCATAGAACACAGGGCCGCATTACTCGAGCACCTCGAGGAGCTGGGCCTTACAGTCAATTGGGCGAAAAGCTCACTGCTCCCCAGTCGGAGAATTTCCTTTCTGGGAACAGTGTTAGACTCGCTATCCATGACAGCACGCCTGTCACCGGAGCGCGGATTGAATATTCAGCACGTCGCGAGATCCTTCCGCCACGGCTCTATAGTCCCGCTCAGAAGGTTTCAGAAAATGCTGGGTCTGATGGCCACAGCAGCCTCCGTACTCCAGTTGGGCCTGCTCCGCATGCGCCCACTGCAGCTATGGCTAAAAGCACGAGTTCCCCCCAGGGCGTGGACCGCAGGTCTATTTCGCCTCAGGGTCGACCTTCAGTGCATTTCGGCTCTGAAACCATGGAAAGCAACCGACTGGTATCAGTCAGGTGTGAGTCTGGGGATCCCCTCGAGTGTGAAGGTGGTGTCTACGGACACCTCCACTTCGGGGTGGGGAGCGCTGCTCGAGGGCAGACCGCTAGCTGGCCTATGGTCAGCGCGGGAGAAGCTCCTTCACATAAACTGCTTGGAATTAATAGCAGTCGACAAAGCGCTAAGGCGCTTCTGTCCCCAGATAATAGGCCACCACGTATTGGTCCGGTCGGACAACATGTCAGTGGTGGCGTACATAAATCGCCAGGGCGGCGTCAGGTCCCGAAACCTTTACAGGCTGACGGAACGCCTCCTGGTCTGGGCTCAGCACAACCTGCTCTCGCTGAGAGCGGCGCATGTGCCTGGTCACCTAAATGTGGGGCCAGACAGGCTGTCCAGAAATAACGTCCCAGCAGGAGAATGGTCTCTGCACACGCAGACGATCCAGCTGCTGTGGGAAACGTTTGGCAAAGCGCAGGTGGACCTGTTCGCGTCCCAAGAAAACGCTCACTGCCCGAGATTCTTCTCGAAAAGCCGGGACGCGCTGGCCCATGTTTGGCCCCGCCGCCCCCTATATGCTTTTCCCCCTGTCTCACTCCTGCCTCAGGTGTTGGAGCGAATCAGGAGGGAGGGATGCCCAGTGCTACTCATAGCTCCGCTCTGGACAAACCAGTCGTGGTTCCCTGTCCTGATGCAGCTGACCAGCGCTGCCCCATGGCCTTTACCGTTGAGGAGAGACCTCCTCTCTCAGGCGGAAGGCTCGATTTGGCATCCTCTGCCCGGATTTGTGGTCCCTGCACGCATGGGCCATCAACGGGTACCCGCTGACCCTCCCAGAGGAGTGTTAAACACGATCGCGCAGGCTAGAGCCCCGTCTACCAGACGGCTCTACTCCTCGAAGTGGTCTGTGTTCTCTGCTTGGTGTCAAGCGCAGGGCTTTTCACCTGTAGACTGCGGGGTTACGGAAGTGCTTTCCTTCCTTCAGGAGCTACTGGATAAGGGCAGGTCCCCTTCCACGCTCAAAGTATACGTGGCGGCCATAGCAACGTTTGCAAAACCGGTGTCTGGCCAGTCACTAGGAAAGAGCGACTTAGTCGTGCTTTTCCTTAGAGGAGCTCGGAGGCTAAACCCTCCCAGGCCCCCTTCAGTCCCGACATGGGACCTTTCCACGGTCTTGGAGGCCATGAAAGGTGCCCCATTCGAGCCAATCCAGTCGTCAGACATGAAACACTTGTCTTTCAAGACAGCGTTTCTTATGGCTCTCGCTTCAGTGAAGCGCGTAGGGGACTTGCAAGCGCTCTCAGTAAGCGCGTCATGCATGGAGTTTGGACCTAATGACTCAAAGGTCATACTCAAACCGAAGCACGGCTATGTGCCGAAATCCCTCAACACACCGTTCAGGGCCCAGGTGATTTCCCTGTCTGCCCTTCCGGTTCTCAATGAGGAGAAGGACGCGAGTCTCCTTTGCCCTGTCAGGGCACTAAGGGCTTATGTGTCCCGCTCGTCTGGTTTCAGACAGACTGAGCAGCGTTTCGTTTGGCGGCCGTGCTAAGGGACTTGCCGCTTCGAAACAGAGCCTATCCAGATGGATAGTCGGTGCCATAGCGCTGGCTTACACTTCTAAGGGCCTACAGTGCCCTTTGGGTGTTAGAGCGCACTCCACAAGAGGCATGGCCTCCTCGTGGGCATGGTCTAGCGGGGTTACCCTGCAAGATATTTGTATGGCCACGGGCTGGGCCTCGCCGTCTACATTTATAAAATACTATAACTTGGAGGTTCCCGCCTTACAAGCTAAGCTTTTGGCGGTATAAAATTCAGTGCTATCTGCCCGCTGTGCGGCTCGGATACTGAGTTTGACCTGCGTATTGCTCACTGACCGGTACAGCAGCTCATTAAAATGTTGACACACTTGTGGCCACCCAGTTCAGGCTGAATGTTCACCCTGACGGTATGGTCTATTTGTCACATGATTAGCTCCTTTCGGATGCTATTTACAGGGAATGATGCTTCTAGCCTCTCTTCCCTCACTCTCTGTGAGTGTATGGTGATTATGCACTATATACGCCCCGGGCTTCGGCCCCTGGGACTTTGGTGTTGGATCCCTACCAGCACGGCGTGTTGCATTGTGTTCCCCATAGCGTAAGATATTACGCAGTACGAGAGATACTCTCGTAAGAGAACGTACTCGGTTACTAACGTAACCTCGGTTCTCTCTAGAGAGGGAACGAGTACTGCGTATCTTGCCGTGCTTGGAATACGCTCTGGTTCGCTTCGGCGATGAAAACCAACGTAAGAGCAGCTATCGAGCCTGGTTATAGGGCGAGACCACGCCCTTTCTGGCGGGACGTGACTATATGGGCGCGAAAGGCCCCCATTCGTCGTGACGTCACGCAGAGCCACTCTCGATAGGCTGCTGCTGTTGCCGCAGGGCAGCCAATAGGCGCGCGAGCTGTCTCGCCTATGTCTGCTTGCTGCCGCAAAGCGTTTTACATTAATAAAAAATTAAGGATAATTTTTGGCTTCAATATCTCGTGGAAAAGAGTTTTCCCCGTAGCGTAAGATATTACGCAGTACTCGTTCCCTCTCTAGAGAGAACCGAGGTTACGTTAGTAACCGAGTACGTTTTTCCATTTCTTTGTGAATCGGAAAATTACTGTTAAGAGGTCCTCTGAGAAATCGAATCCCATCTGGATAGGATATGTCTGGGATTTATTATTGTTTGGCGAGGGGATTCTATTCCCGCCCACTCCACTTTCATCATGGATAGGCCATCCGACGAAAAAAATAAACAATGAACAATGAAATCAATAAGAAACTATTAGCAGAGTTAGGTAAGAATCTAATGTTTATTAACTAGATTAAAAAGTTTGAAAGAAAAATTTATGCTGGCTTGTCTAAAGCACACGTAAAAGTTGCATCCCAAATGACACACTAAACACTGCACTTATTTGCTACTTGTGTGTTCAAGTGTTCAATGCTGTGTTTAACTACACTTACATACACTCAAACTTCCCTAAGCATTTCCCCTCGGGGAATCCCAGTGGCCATTTTGAAGTGCGTTCAAGTTCGTCAAGTGGACGATGGAACTTTATTTAGACAGACATTGACCTCTCGATTTTGACCGTGGGAGCGAATGTACTCATGTACACTTCAGGCAGATCCATAGACAATGCAATATGATTGTCACGTCACAACAGCAACTCACAGTGCTTGTTGCTTATCAGTGTAGAGCTGCCGACCATTATGCATAGCAATGTCATAACATAGCAACAGAAATTTGAGTGGCCATCTCTGCAGTGGTATTATTTTGTTATTCTTTGATTTGTCCCTCAATGTGTCCATTCATTTGAGATTACATTTCTATTTAGATTTAAAGTAAAAGGGTATGTGCATACCCTATATTCACTTTTTGCATTAACCAGTCATCAAAATTAAATTTTATTGAATGTATTGTCTAACAACAACAGCTTCCAGGAAATGAGAGGAGCAAACGTAATGGTAATCTGATGTAGGCCGCCCGCCATAGCTTTGTGCTGTGTGAACTAACACCTCGTCCAATCGCCTGGAGCCATTTCTCTCTCCTTTCTGGCTCAGTTGCCTCGCTAGGTATCATGTAAAATGAGAGGTCACTCTTCTTTACACTGTTGTTTGTGCAACTAACAACACAACAGTTTTTAGGCATGATTCTCGGCGCTTGTTTATCTTCCGCTTTCGTGTTGATAAATGGCAGGCGCTTGTTTGTTTTACCCTTCGCCGCGTTGCTATGCGCGCACAGAGCATTATGGGAGTAAAAGTCCCGGATGTCCGACCTTGAGAATGTGTTTTGTAGTTTGTAATGAAAAATATTCTTGAAGTGAAAATTCTGTTTATTTTTTTAAAAGTCTATTAATTTGCACTTTATTAAAAAATATATTTTAGGTATGTTTTAACTGTGTCCTGGAAAGGATCATTGTAACAATGCATTGAACATATACTTTCAAAATACATTATAGTATACAATAGTATTTTGTACAAAGTATAGATAAGTTTTATTTGTCTAATAATGTACATTTTTTTATTGAAGATAAAGAATGGACATTTCTGTATCCAATTAATTGGAATAAGCCAAAGGTATTAATGAGCTTATATTTTTTACTCAAATATACCACACCACGATAGCCTCGTGGGCAAGTGTGCTTACATGTGCTTCGGGAGACCCGAGTCCTCTCGTGATCCCCTCTCTCTCTCTCTCTCTCTCTCTCTCTCTCTCCTCTCTCTCTCTCTCTCTCTCTCTCTCTCTCTCTCTCTCTCTCTCTCTCTCTCTCTCTCTCCTCTCTAGCTACTGTCATATCCAAATAAAAAGTGAAAATCTCCAAATATATATATATTTTTTAAATAGATGATTACTTTGTGGTAATGCAACTATTCCACATATTCATTGACATGAATGTGTATGTCATGTGTATGTCCACAAAAACTATGCATGGGTGTTTGCTTTGGTGTTGCCACCCCTCATAGTTCTCATGCCACCCCTTTGCCTGGGCATATAAAATAAAATTGTGCGTACGCAATTTTCCACGCACATATCGAGATTTATAAAAAATAAACTAGGCATACAAATGTGCACATACAGCAGTGGTGTAAAGTATTGGAGTCAATGTAAATAGTTACTGTACTTAAGTATCTTTTTGGCTCTTGTAGTTTAAATCAGAAACTCTAAGACTTTTACTCTTCCAATAGTCTTATTGGAGATGGTGAATTGTAACTTGCCATGGAGTCATTTTCATTGTGAACTTGTCCCCTTGTAGGGCTGAACTCGTGTGCTCCGCCACCACGCAAACAACACAAAGATTGTGGGTGTCCAGGTGTCATGAATCAAGGACACAGAAGCAAGCACTTTCTAAAACTCTTGCTGCTTGACATAATTTCATCGTCTCCAACACTCGCTACAAACAAACAGCTCCTGAAGACAAAAAAGTAACTCAGTAACTCGAGCTGCCTTTTTATAATCACAGGCGCTCCGCATTTTATATCACAGATCTCCGTCTGCCAATTAATGGTGTATACAATTAAATGTGCTTCAGACACCGGTCACACTGATGGCGTTCCCCATAGTGTCAACACCACGACGCAGGAACATATCCCTCATAGGAATACTTAAAGGGATAGTTCACCCCAAAATGAAAATTCTGTCATTAATTACATGTTGTTCAAAACCAATAAAACTTCCGTTCATCTTTAAAACACATATTAAGATGTTTTTAATGAAATATGAGATATTTGTCCCTCCATTCAAAGTCTATTTACCCCCCAAAAATTCACTCAAATGGGTTAATCAAAGTTTTCTGATGAGACTTTCAATGGAGGGACAGACATTTCATTAAAACTATATTCATCTGTGTGAAAGAAAGTGAATGGGTGAACTAACCCTTTTCAGCATAGTAATCAGGTATTTTACACCCCTGAGAAAATTACTAAAATTGAGGCCTGACTCAATTTGATGATCCCAAAATCATGTATATCTAAAATAGATGGTTAGAGAGCGAGTAACCATAACCTACTGGTAAAACATCTCCAGCAAGATGACTGAAGTAGTATCCATCCATGATCTCTGGATCGAAGCCATCACTCCATTTTTCCACTTCTTTCTCAAGAGCGTTGGATAACCACTTCCTGACTTCATTCTAAAAGGAAATAAACAACAGGAACAATAAGTTTAACCATGTAGCAGGAGATATGGGAATCATTTACTCTGTCTACACCAGATGCGGGCAGCACATTGGATGCCTCGTTACATTTCTGATGTACTGTGTGTGCTTGTGCTAATCTGAAACAGAACAAACAATAAACAACAATTCCAATAGGGTCCTCACACCATCGGTGCTCGGGTCCTAATTACTTTATGTTAATTTTGACCATAAAACATCAAATGTCCAGTGTTGTGGAAATTTAAATTTTCATTGATCAGTCATAGACATTGCAAAGGACTGCACCATGTTTTTCTTATTTGCAGAGGGAGATGAGAACAGAAAATGTATGTTTTACAACTGAAATGCAGAACCGAGACAGACTGGGAAAGGCTGAGTGGTAGGGTGACCAGATGAGATTGCCTGAAATTAAATTGTATGGGTGTTTATGGGTAGGCCTACTATGATATTAGACTACATAGCCTATAATAAAAGATAATGAATTTCAAACCTGAACCAAACATATTTTTTTTCAAAGATCAACAGGCTGTCATTAGTCTTTAGTCTGCCATTAAAAAACGGCCTGTTGTGGTTCCGGTACAGGGTACACCAGTCATGTCAACGAAACAAATGAATAAAAATTTGCTTATCAATGTATATCTAAATTCGCGCCTACATCTTTGTAGAACTTCAAAAAAAGAAACAGAAAAGATGCTGCAGCCAATGAGCGAGATGGTCCTCACTGCAGAACATGAAATCCACGGGGAGGAGTCGGATCTAGATCCGACTCCTCCCACCTTACATACCTAAACCTACCCAGCTCCACCCCTTATGCCTAAACCCACCCCTAAACCTACCCAAACCCCACCCCTTAATCTGGATCCGACACCGCCCCCCGGATCTCGTGTACTGCAATGAGGTGCTACTGCAATGAGCCGCTGGCGGGGGCCGACTCAACCTCCACGGACAGTTTTTAATATTTTATCAAACAATAACTACTCAAGATTTTGCTTTAGTATAATTTTCGGGACAATTAGGGCCGGATTCGGGATTCGGGACAACAGCTTAGATTTCAGGACTGTCCCGAATTTTTCGGGACGTCTGGTCACCCTACTGAGTGGGAACCTCTGCTCTCTTAGGTCAGAGGTAATTTAGTACAGGGGAGTCTTTTGCTAATAAATCGAGGCTAGCAGCCATGGTTCCTTTCTCTAAGAAATGTGGCGTAACTTCTGTGTAGTGAGGCTCCGCTTCATTGGAGAAATTGGGGAAAATTAGTATAAAGATCGCTTAGCCCTTCCTATTGTCTCACTCATGCCACAACGTAACTTCTGTCTATTGACTGGGTCCTTCTTGCAAGAATAAATACTTTTAAAAGACAATTGGTTTCAGAGTGTCTCTTACGCAGTGATGATGTTTAATAAGATTTTTTGCCACAACACCAGTTAAGATGAAAGTATGCTATTAGTATACTTAAACTAATAAGGGCACGCCTTCAGTCTACTTCATGTACTTGTCAGACATGTAATGCATAAATTAGGTCAGCCGGAACCGGAAACGTACTCGGTTACTAACGTAACCTCGGTTCTCTCTAGAGAGGGAACGAGTACTGCGTAATATCTTACGCTATGGGGAAAAACTCTTTTCCACGAGATATTGAAGCCAAAAATTATCCTTAATTTTTTATTAATGTAAAACGCTTTGCGGCAGCAAGCAGACATAGGCGAGACAGCTCGCGCGCCTATTGGCTGCCCTGCGGCAACCGCAGCAGCCTATCGAGAGAGGCTCTGCGTGACGTCACGACGAATGGGGGCCTTTCGCGCCCATATCGTCACGTCCCGCCAGAAAGGGCGTGGTCTCGCCCTATGAATAGGCTTGATAGCTGCTCTTACGTTGGTTTTCATCGCCGAAGCGAACCAGAGCGTATTCCAAGCACGGCAAGATACGCAGTACTCGTTCCCTCTCTAGAGAGAACCGAGGTTACGTTAGTAACCGAGTACGTTCTCTTACGAGAGTATCTCTCGTACTGCGTAATATCTTACGCTATGGGGAACACAATGCAACACGCCGTGCTGGTAGGGATCCAACACCAAAGTCCCAGGGGCCGAAGCCCGGGGCGCATATAGTGCATGATCACCATAAACTCACAGAGAGTGAGGGAAGAGAGGCTAGAAGTATCATTCCCTGTAAAATAGCATCCGAAAGGAGCTAATCATGTGACAAATAGACCATACCGTCAGGGTGAACATTCAGCCTGAACTGGGTGGCCACAAGTGTGTCAACATTTTAATGAGCTGCTGTACCGGTCAGTGAGCAATACGCACTGTAGGCCCTTAGAAGTGTAAGCCAGCGCTATGGCACCGACTATCCATCTGGATAGGCTCTGTTTCGAAGCGGCAAGTCCCTTAGCACGGCCGCCAAACGAAACGAAAAGCTGCTCAGTCTGTCTGAAACCAGACGAGCGGGACACATAAGCCCTTAGTGCCCTGACAGGGCAAAGGAGACTCGCGTCCTTCTCCTCATTGAGAACCGGAAGGGCAGACAGGGAAATCACCTGGGCCCTGAACGGTGTGTTGAGGGATTTTGGCACGTAGCCGTGCTTCGGTTTGAGTATGACCTTTGAGTCATTTAGGTCCCAACTCCATGCATGACGCGCTCACTGAAAGCGCTTGCAAGTCCCCTACGCGCTTCACTGAAGCGAGAGCCATAAGAAGCGCTGTCTTGAAAGACAAGTGTTTCATGTCTGACGACTGGATTGGCTCGAATGGGGCACCTTTCATGGCCTCCAAAACCGTGGAAAGGTCCCATGTCGGGACTGAAGGGGGCCTGGGAGGGTTTAGCCTCCGAGCTCCTCTACGGAAACGCACGACTAAGTCGTTCTTTCCTAGTGACTGGCCAGACACCGGTTTTGCAAATGTTGCTATGGCCGCCACGTATACTTTGAGCGTGGAAGGGGTCCTGCCCTTATCCAGTAGCTCCTTAAGGAAGGAAAGCACTTTCGTAACCCCGCAGTCTACAGGTGATAAGCTCTGCGCTTGACACCAAGCAGAGAACACAGACCACTTCGAGCCTGCGCGATCGTGTTTAACACTCCCTTTGGGAGGTCAGCGGGTACCCGTTGATGGCCCATGCGTGCAGGGACCACAAATCCGGGCGAGGATGCCAAATCGAGCCTTCCGCCTGAGAGAGGAGGTCTCTCCTCAACAGTAAAGGTCATGGGGCAGCGCTGGTCAGCTGCATCAGGACAGGGAACCACGACTGGTTTGTCCAGAGCGGAGCTATGAGTAGCACTGGGCATCCCTCCCTCCTGATTCGCTCCAACACCTGAGGCAGGAGTGACAGGGGGAAAAGCATATTGGGGGCGGCGGGGCCAAACATGGGCCAGCGCGTCCCGGCTTTTCGAGAAGAATCTCGGGCAGTGAGCGTTTTCTTGGGACGCGAACAGGTCCACCTGCGCTTTGCCAAACGTTTCCCACAGCAGCTGGATCGTCTGCGGGTGCAGAGACCATTCTCCTGCTGGGACGTTGTTTCTGGACAGCCTGTATGGTCCCACATTTAGGTGACCAGGCACATGCGCCGCTCTCAGCGAGAGCAGGTTGTGCTGAGCCCAGACCAGGAGGCGCTCCGTCAGCCTGTAAAGGTTTCGGGACCTGACGCCGCCCTGGTGATTTATGTACGCCACCACTGACATGTTGTCCGACCGGACCAATACGTGGTGGCCTTTTATCTGGGGACAGAAGCGCCGTAGCACTTTGTCGACTGCTATTAATTCCAAGCAGTTTATGTGAAGGAGCTTCTCCCGTACTGACCATAGGCCAGCTAGCGGTCTGCCCTCGAGCAGCGCTCCCCACCCCGATGTGGAGGCGTCCGTAGACACCACCTTCACACTCGAGGGGATCCCCAGACTCACACCTGACTGATACCAGTCGGTTACTTTCCATGGTTTCAGAGCCGAAATGCACTGAAGGTCGACCCTGAGGCGAAATAGACCTGCGGTCCACGCCCTGGGGGGAACTCGTGCTCTTAGCCAATGCTGCAGTGGGCGCATGCGGAGCAGGCCCAACTGGAGTACGGAGGCTGCTGAGGCCATCAGACCCAGCATTTTCTGAAACCTCGAAGAACTCCTCGAGGTGCTCGAGTAATGCGGCCCTGTGTTCTATGAGCTCCGTTCGTGAACGAGCTAGAATCAGCCAATCGTCCAAGTAGTTCAAAACTCGCATGCCCCGAAGTCTCAGGGGGGCGAGTGTCGCGTCCATGCACTTCGTGAACGTACGGGGTGCTAGGGACAGGCCGAACGACAGAACTGTGTATTGATATGCCTGGCCCTCGAAGGCGAATCTCAAGAATCGCCTGTGATGGGACGCTATTTGTATTTGAAAATAGGCGTCTTTAAGATCTATTGACATGAACCAGTCTCCTTGGCGCACTTGCGCGAGGATTTTCCTGGTCGTAAGCATTCTGAACTGGCGCTTCGCGAGCGTTCTGTTCAGCAGTCGCAGATCTAGAATGGGTCTGAGCCCACCATCCTTTTTCCGGTACCAGAAAATATCTGCTGTATAAGCCCCCTTCGCTCTGAGCCTGAGATAAAGGTTCTATAATCCCTTTCCTCAGCAGTTTCGCTCTCTCGGCTCGAAGTAGATGAGATACTTCGCTTTCACCGTAGTTTCGACGCGCGCCGTGTAACGGCGAGGGCGTCGAGCGAATTGTAGTGAATAGCCTCTCGTTATAGTGTTCAACACCCATTTTGATACCCCGGGAAGCCTTGACCACGCATCTGCGTGAATAGCTAAGGGTAGAATGAAATCTGGGCTCTGGCCGCGGCAGAACGGCGGCTCGAGAGCCCCTGTGTACTGGGAACACAACACCGTGTTTACAGCGTTCGAGGCGGGGGGCGCGCTGATCACAGCGGGCAGCCTGGCCGCGCTCAGCTTCTCTATGGCGGGACGCGCAGAGAAAGCGAGTGGGGCGAATCCCGTGGGATTCGGCGTGTGTTAGAGAATGTGGGCACATTTACTAAATGCGGGCACATTTACTACACTGAGAATACTGTCAGCTCGCGCCGACTGAATCAATGCTGTGTTTACAGCGTGCGAGGCGCGCGCTGATCACAGCTGGCAGCCTGGCCACGCTCAGCTTCTCTGTGACAGGTTGTGCAGAGGAAGCGAGCGGGGGTGAATCCCGTGGGATTCGGCGTGTGTGCCAGAATGTGGGCGCGAGACTGCGGGCACATTAACTGTACTGATAACACTGTCAGCTCGCGCTGACTGAATCAACGCTGCTGTGTTTACAGCGTGCAAGCCGCGCGCTGATTATAGCGGGCAGCCTGGCCGCGCTCAGCTTCTCTATGACGGGTTGCGCAGAGGAAGCGAGCGGGGGTGAATCTCGTGGGATTCGGCGTGTCAGTGAGAGGATGCGGGCGCGGGACAGCGGGCACATTTACTGCACTGAGAACACTTTCGGCCGGAGCCGACTGAATGTGTGTTGGTTTCGTTTTTACAGAAACCAAGGGACACGCAGTGTGTAGTGTAAGCGGGCATTGTATGGGCGCGTTCACTACAGTCTGCACAATCGAGTTGAGTCGATTTTATGTGTGCTAGCCCTGCACCGTGGCGGGCTGTGTCTGGGTGTGGGAATGGGCACTGGGGCGTGGGCATTCTTACAACACTCATAACACCATCGGCTGTGGCCGGAACACCAGAAAATACACTCTTTATTGGATTTATCTGGGTAGCCATAGAAACGGCTTTTGTGCGCAGGCAAGCGGGCTGAGACACCGGCTGCTTCACTGCGAAATACACTGGGACAGTCACAAAGCATGGAACTGAACGAGCGAGAAGTTTTAGTGGAAATCCGGCCGCAGCGGGATCTGAACACAGTCACTTTCCTAGAGAGACTAGGAAGGCCTTGAGACCTCGGGCTTTACCTCAATCCTCGGCCGGGGCCCGCGCCGAGGGGGGCGGCGTCCAGCAGAGCGAGAGCGCGGTGTCTGATCTCGGGCCTGGCGGCGCTGCTGAGTAGCCGAAACGACGGCCTTTGTGCGCAGGAAAGCGGGCTGTGGAACCAGCTTGCTCACTGCGAAATACACTGAAACAGTCACATTGCTTGGAACTGAATGAGCGAGAAGTTTTGGTGAAATTCCGGCCGCGGCGGGAACTGAACACTGTCGCTTTCCTAGAGAGACTAGGAAGGCCTTGAGACCTCGGGCTTTATCTCAATCCTCGGCCGGGGCCCGCGCTGAGAGGGGCGGCGTGGGCGCCTCCCAATCGAGACCGATGCTTTCCACGGCCTGGGTGAGCAGACGCATCAGCTCAGCCTCAATGCCGGCTCTCTTCCCAGAGGGTTGGCGGGAAACGTTAGTGGAGGGGAGGTCCACGGAGCTCGCCCGATCCTCGCTATCCGAAGCCAAAAGAGAACGTGTTGTCGTCCAACTCGACGGCGTATGCGGCGGCATACGGCGGCCGCTGTCCGTCCGGGAGCGACTCGAGCGAAGCTGGCGAAGCTGGTGGGCGAACCGGCGAGCTCTGGCGGGCTGGAGATAGCTCGGGCGCGCGCTGGGCGCGGCGCTTCTTGCGGCGCGGCATCACGGCGGGCTGGGATGCGGGCTCGGAGAACAAAGCTAGGCGAGTCCGCAGAGTCACCATAGGCAAGCGTTCACAATGATGGCATCCGCCGTCAGCGAGCGCGATGGCCGCGTGATCCTCACCCAGGCAGGACACGCAGATGACATGGCGGTCCTCATCGCTGAGTGGGGCTCGCAAGAACCACAGGAAGGCATCTTTAAAAAGACGCCGCTCTTTTAGAGGGGTGGGAAAAAAAGCAGATAATGCAATCACACACACTCTAAGCAGAGGAAAGGATATGTACGCCGGAAAGCGCAGCAGGTACGGCGGCTGAAGGCGGCGAGGCCAGCGACTCCAGGCTCGATGGCACGTCCCGCTGAAAAGGCTACAAGTCGACGGCGCGGCTTCTCACTCTGGATCCAGCGATGCAGGAGGCTTCGCTGAAGAGATGAAAATCAACGTAAGAGCAGCTATCTAGCCTATTCATAGGGCGAGACCACTCCCTTTCTGGCGGGACGTGACGATATGGGCGCGAAAGGCCCCCATTCGTCGTGACGTCACGCAGAGCCTCTCTCAATAGGCTGCTGCTGTTGCCGCAGGGCAGCCAATAGGCGTGCGAGCTGTCTCGCCTATGTCTGCTTGCTGCCGCAAAGCGTTTTACATTAATAAAAAATTAAGCATAATTTTTGGCTTCAATATCTCGTGGAAAAGAGTTTTTCCCCATAGCGTAAGATATTACGCAGTACGAGAGATACTCTCGTAAGAGAACACATCCTATAACACCTGATGTACTCGTTACATCATAAAAAGAATGGCATCTATGCTAATTTTAGTCTTTCTGTTTATTCCGAGGTTTACTGTAATCAGCTGGACCTGGGCCATATCCAGATCAGATGGTGGACCTGTGCCATGACCACAAAACATGATGTATGACAATGCATGATGTAATCAGCAGGATCCGGGCTGTATCCAGGGCCTATCCAGATCAGATAGTGGGCCTGTGTCTAGACATGACCACAACACATCCCTGAAGTGTCAGCAGAGCTTGTGTCAACTAGACTCTCCCCTGTGAAGGCCTCATCGACACGACAGCCATCGGAACTGATCCTAAACAAACTCGTCCCCATACGCGCATGATGACTCTGATCTTCAACCAGATAAACTGCATAATATAATGTTCCGATCCAATCTGACTTCTGACCTGTAATACTGCCTGAATCATGACCATACACTGTCCGTTCGTTGGCCAGAGGAGAACCCCCGCAACTAAGGACGAAGGTTACCGCGCGCTCCCTGGGTCTGGTGATGTCCACTGCGGTGGTGCAGGAGAGACACCTTTGGCTGAACCTGGCTAACATGCGGGATTCCGAGCGGACTCGTCTGCTTGATGCGCCCCTTTCCCAGGCCGGCCTCTTCGGCGGAGCAGTGGAGGACTTCGCCCAACAGTTCTCCACTGCGCAGAAACAGACAGAGGCTATTAAACACATTCTGCCCCGCCGGCCCGCTGTTGCCTCCACCCGCCCGGCCGGGCAGACGCCTCAGCCTGTTCGCTGCCAAGGGTGCCTCCTCTGTCAGGCCGCGGTTGCTAACTGTGCCCCCACACCGGGCGGCTATGCCGTCCACGTCTGGGCCAGTTACTCCGCTTCGCTGCCCCTCCGGGGGGACGCCTGTGGTCCGCATGACCCCGCTGGTTCAGTTCCTGGGAGCCTGGCTAGAGCTTCCCCATCTGTCCCGCTGGGTCGCCCGCACCATCAGGCTTGGCTATGCAATTCAGTTCGCACGGTCTCCTCCCCGCTTCAGGGGAGTCCGCTCCTCTTTGGTTGGTGGCAATGCCCCCATCATGAGAGCAGAGATTTTTTTTTCTCCATTCTGTCACCTGATGGAGTTTTGGTTCCTTGCCACTGTCACCTTTTTCGCCTTTCTTCGCCTTTGTCGCCATTGGCTTTTGACTTGCTTAGTTGCGGACATTTAACTTTATATTTAATAATATTATTACAACATAATTTTCCTGTTATCTCTTGTTATCTCTGTAAAGCTGCTTTGAAACAATATGCATTGTAAAAAGCACTATATAAATAAGGTTATGTCATGGGGTGATGTGGCCGGGGCTCTAACAGGCCACGAGTTGGGCGGTTGGCGACAGCTAGACTGTGAATGGGCAGGAAATGGCAGAAGGAAGTGAGGAGACAGGAAGTGAGATTGGAGTTGAAGAAGAAGGCGGGAGAGGTAGGAGTGATTGGAATAAAATACGATCAAGGAAACGGAAAAAAAAAGCAGAAAGTGACATCTCCTATAGATGAAACAGATAGTGAACAAAGTATGACGTTAGTAAGTAAGCAACAAGATGAGGAATACAAAGTGATCATGAAATTATCTCAGGAGGGGTCGTCTTTTGGTGAGTGGAATCCGATTCAAATAACCAAATTGATAAACAAGTTGATAGGTGAGATCAAAAGTGCAAAAGTGTTAAGAAATGGAGCGTTGTTGATTTTCTGTAGGAATAAAATGCAACAAGAAAAAGCCCTAGAACTGAGTAGAATAGATGGAAAGAAAATAAAGTGCGTCTCGACTGGAAACAATGCGTTGGTTCGAGGAGTTATCACAGGAATACCGGTGAATGTTACAGAAGAACAAATCAAAGACAATGTAACAGGGGCAAAAGTGTTGGAGGTAAAACGCCTTAAAACAACTAGAAATGGGGAGAAGTGTGATAGCCTGTCTGTTATGATTAAGGTTGATGAAGAAAGACTTCCAAGTAGGGTATACATGGGGTACATGAGCTATGAGGTCAGGCCATACATCCCTCCCCCGCTAAGATGTTTTAAGTGTCAGAAATATGGCCATGTAGCAGCAGTGTGTAAGGGTAAACAAAGATGTGGTAGATGCTCCGACGAAC
Organism: Chrosomus eos; assembly: GCA_036326025.1. Lineage (NCBI taxonomy): Eukaryota > Metazoa > Chordata > Actinopteri > Cypriniformes > Leuciscidae > Chrosomus > Chrosomus eos. Next base: position 17,298,877 of record CM070829.1, read on the forward strand.
ATGAGTATGGGAAATGTGGAGAAGGAGTAAAGCTAAAATGTTGTAACTGTGGGGGGGAGCACAGTGCAGCCTATCGTGGATGCGAAGTTAGCAAGAGGGCAATGGAGGTGCAGCGAGTGAGATCGCTGCAAGGTATAACATATGCAGAAGCTATAAAGAAAGTGTCTAAGGAAAAGGAAGCCTATAAACCAGAAACCAAAGAAAATAAAAGTAGGTCTTGTGAGAAGTGTGAAAAAATTGAGACAAAAAAGGATTTGTTACTTGTGGGTAAAAATGAGTTTGTGATGTTTATGGTTGAGGTAATTAACTGTTCGGCACAGACAGACAGAAAGACAGAAAAGATCAAAAAAATAGTTAAGTCAGCGGAAAAATATCTAGGAATAAAAGGACTTAATTGTGAAGTAGTGGAAGAAATGATAGTGGCAGGAAGCGCAAACTCACAGGTATGGGCTGGTGGCTCTGTATGATGTTAGCTATATTGCAATGGAACTCCAGAAGCCTTATAGCAAATGGACAGGAATTCAAGAATTTCATTTCAGATTTAGCAGATAGACCTCATGTAATATGTGTGCAAGAAACATGGTTAAAACCACAGTTGGATTTTGTATTGTATGGGTATACTTCAATAAGGAGAGATAGAGAAATAGGAAAAGGTGGAGGAGTAGCAATTTTTGTTAAAAGTGGGGTAAGATATAAACTTATTAGTAAAGGGAAAGAATATGAATATGTTGTAATTGAAGTATGGTCAAGGGAAAATAGTATAAAAATAGTCAATTTTTACAACCCTTGCAATAAATTAGGTACTGATATGTTGGAATTAGTTTGTGGACCAATGCAGGGTAAAGTAGTGGTATGTGGGGATTTTAATGCACACAGCACATTATGGGGAAGTAAAAATACAGATATAAATGGGTTAGTAATAGAGAAATTTATAGATGATAAGGAGCTGGTGTGTATTAATGATGGAAGGGGCACAAGGTATAATAGTTCTGTCAGGGTTGCTGTGCAGGTGCTGAAGACGAGGACACGAAAGCTTCAATATAAATGCTTTAATAAACAAAATGAAAACTTTCCAAACTTAAACAGGAACAATAACTCCAGGAAATCAGAAACACAACCACACATGGACGACGACCCACAAACACTGAGGGAAAACACAGGGCTTAAATGAACAGGGACTAATGGGATGATTAACAGAAAACAGGTGCAGGGAATTTCTAATCAGACATGGCGGGAAAACTAACAGGACTGAACCAAAAGTCACAAAAGACGGGGGAAACAAGATCTCAAAACAGAACTAAACACATTGAAAATATGACAATCGTGACAGTACCCCCCCCTCTCCGAAGGCGCGACCTCGCGCCGTACAACATCCAAAGGGGTGGGAGGGTGGGCGCCCTGGAGGCTGACGAGGGCATGGTGATGCAGGGACGGGAAGCCTCCAGGGCGGAGCTGGTAGCCTGGGGAACCGGGGTGGAACCAGCTGTGGATGTGGCCATGGCGGAGCTGGACGTGGGCGTGGCCACGATGGTGCAGGCTGTGGGCGTGGCCAGGGCGGTGCAGGCTGTGGGCGTGGCCACGATGGTGCAGACTGTACCTCGGGCGTCCAGGGCGGAGCTGTGGGACCCTCGGGCGTCCAGGGCGGAGCTGTGGGACCCTCGGGCGTCCAGGGCGGAGCTGTGGGACCCTCGGGCGTCCAGGGCGGTGCGGACCCTTTAGGTGGCCATGGCGGTGCAGACCCTTCAGGTGGCCATGGCGGTGCAGACCCTTCAGGTGGCCATGGCGGTGCAGACCCTTCGGGTGGCCATGGCGGTGCAGACCCTTCAGGTGGCCATGGCGGTGCAGACCCTTCAGGTGGCCATGGCGGTGCAGACCCTTCAGGTGGCCATGGCGGTGCAGACCCTTCAGGTGGCCATGGCGGTGCAGACCCTTCAGGTGGCCATGGCGGTGCAGACCCTTCAGGTGGCCATGGCGGTGCAGACCCTTCAGGTGGCCATGGCGGTGCAGACCCTTCAGGTGGCCATGGCGGTGAGGACCCTTCGGGTGGCCACGGCGGTGAAGATCCATCAGGTGGCCACGGCGGTGTAATTTTTCCAGGCCTCCGTGGATCTTTGGCCGGCCACGGCGAAGGCGTATAGCGCCCCCCCAAAATTTTCTTGGGGAGGACAGGCTCAGGATCTGGAACTGACTTGACATCAACGGGCGCTGGGTCAACGGGGTCTGGGTCAACGGGCTCTGGGTCTGGGTCAACGGGCTCTGGGTCTGGGTCAACGGGCTCTGGGTCTGGGTCAACGGGCTCTGGGTCTGGGTCAACGGGCGCTGGGTCAACGGGCTCTGGCTCTGGGTCAACGGGCTCTGGCTCTGGTTGGCGCTGGGTCAACGGGCTCTGGCCTGGTCAAGGCTCTGGCGCTGGGTCAACGGGCTCTGGCGCTGGGTCAACGGGCTCTGGCGCTGGGTCAACGGGCTCTGGCGCTGGGTCAACGGGCTCTGGCGCTGGGTCAACGGGCTCTGGCGCTGGGTCAACGGGCTCTGGCGCTGGGTCAACGGGCTCTGGCGCTGGGTCAACGGGCTCTGGCTCTGGCTCTGGGTCAACGGGCTCTGGCTCTGGGTCAACGGGCTCTGGCTCTGGCGCTGGGTCAATGGGCTCCGTGCTGGATTGGACCAGCATATCAGGAAACTCGGGGCTGGACGGGACCAGCATATCAGGAAACTCGGGGCTGGACGGGACCAGCATATCAGGAAACTCGGAACTGGACGGGGCCAGCACATCAGGAAGCTTGGGGCTGGGATCAGGCTCTGGCGGGCAGGTGACAGGCTCAGGCTCTGGCTGGATGAGGCTGACTTGAACCCCAGCCTCGGCAGCCTTCTTTTGGGCCAGTCGCACCGATATCAGTGGGAGATCAGTCATACCGGATATCAGCCGGGGAAGTCCAGGGACCGATCTGGCGGCAGGGCTGATGCGGTATGCAGGCTCTGGTGGGCAGACGATGGGCTCTGGTGGGAGCGTGCAGGTGATGGGCTCAGGCGTTGGCGTGCAGGTGATGGGCTCTTGCTCTGGTTGGCCGTGGAGATCGGGCTGGATGTCTCCCACGGTGAGTGAGGAACCACACACCCACAGTGTACGGGCAATGAACTTAACTAAAGGGAGGTGGAGATCTCCCACCAACAGTATCTGAGCGAGGGTATCATCCATCCCACTCCAAAACTCGTGCGTAAGGGACTCCTCGTCCCAATTAAAGTCCCGGAGAAGGTGGAGATATATCTCCGCATATTCCTCCAGAGACCGGCCATCTTGTGGGACACAAAGTTCGTAGTTCATCCCTTCTTTTTTTGTTAAGGTTGGTCGTTCTGTCAGGGTTGCTGTGCAGGTGCTGAAGACGAGGACACGAAAGCTTCAATATAAATGCTTTAATAAACAAAATGAAAACTTTCCAAACTTAAACAGGAACAATAACTCCAGGAAATCAGAAACACAACCACACATGGACGACGACCCACAAACACTGAGGGAAAACACAGGGCTTAAATGAACAGGGACTAATGGGATGATTAACAGAAAACAGGTGCAGGGAATTTCTAATCAGACATGGCGGGAAAACTAACAGGACTGAACCAAAAGTCACAAAAGACGGGGGAAACAAGATCTCAAAACAGAACTAAACACATTGAAAATATGACAATCGTGACAAGTTCAAGTAATACAGAAAGTGTTATTGATCTAACACTAGTGTCAAGTGGAATTGCAGGAGTTAGTGCATGGGAAGTAATAGATCGACAGTGGGTAGTGATCACTATCCGATAATAACTAAGATTGGCATAGAGATGCACCAGGATGGGGAAGCAGAAATACCTAGATGGAAATTAGATAAAGCTGATTGGCAGACATTTCAAGAAATTAATGAGAATAAATGTGTAGAAATATTGAGTAGAGATATAACAGATGTCGAGGAAATGAATAGTGCAGTAGTTGAAGCCATTATACAAGCAGCAGAAGAAACAATTCCTAAAAGCAAAGGAAATAAACGGGGAAAAAGTGTGCCGTGGTGGGATGAGAGTTGTAGAATAGCAGTTAAAAGAAGAAATAAAGCATTTAGACAGGTAAAAGCTTATCATACACTAGAAACATTAGTTAGGTATAAAAGGGCACAAGCAATAGTTAGGAAAACGATTAGATCAGCCAAACGCATGTATTGGAGACAATATTGCAATACAATTGGAAATGAAACTCAGTTGGCAGATATATGGGGAACAATTAGAAGAATGAGTGGATTAGGTAAAAAGGTGGAAATGCCAGTGTTATGTAGTAATAATACGAATGCAGTTAGTAATGCAGAAAAAGCAGAGCTTTTGGTAAAAACCTTTGTAAAAATCCACAGCTCTGGAAATTTATCTGCAGTGGATAAGCAGCATAGGAACCAGATACTGTTGGAAAACCCTGGAGTTAAAGAGAGTAGAACTGTATCAGGAGGAGATATCGACCTGCCTTTTACTATGTTTGAATTAAAAAGGGCCATTTTAAGTGCACGACAGACAACACCAGGGAAAGATGCTGTATGTTATAGCATGCTAGGGCATATGAAAGATGTGTCACTGGAGGTGGTGTTAAGGCTGATTAATATGGTATGGAATGTAGGTCGAATCCCGCTTGAATGGAAACAGGCAGTGATAGTCCCAATACTCAAGCCTGGTAAAAATGCAGTAGACCTGTCAAGTTATAGACCGATAGCATTAACATCCCAATTAGGGAAAAGTATGGAAAGGATGGTAACAGATAGGTTAAGTCACTTTATGGAAGATAAGGGTCTGTTTTCAGCATATCAATCTGGATTTCGTAAGGGAAGGGGGACAATGGATTCTGTTTTGTGCTTAGAAGCAGAAGTTAGGAAAGCACAAACTAATAAGGAAAGTGTAATTGCTGTGTTCTTCGACGTTGAAAAAGCATACGATATGCTGTGGAAGGATGGGTTACTTATAAAACTTGACAAATTAGGAATAAAAGGTAAATTATTCGGGTGGGTATTAGACTTTCTGGATAGAAGAACAATAGAAGTTAAGGTTGGTACAGAGTATTCAACCAGGCATGTTGTGGAAAATGGTACCCCACAGGGTAGTGTCTGTAGCCCCATATTGTTTAATGTTATGATAAATGACATCTTTGATCAGATAAGCGGAAGTGTAGGTAAGTCACTTTATGCAGATGATGGAGCACTCTGGGTTAGGGGTCGAAATGTAGAATATCTAAGGAAGAAAATGCAAAATGTAATAGAGAAAGTTGAACAATGGACCTATAAATGGGGTTTTAAACTCTCAATCCTAAAAACTCAAGTGATATGTTTCTCTAAGAGTCATAAAGTAGTGCCATTGAAATTGTATGGACAAGATTTGGAACAGGTTAAGGTGGTGAGATTCCTAGGAGTTCTCTTTGATGAGAAGCTGACTTGGTGTCAACATATTGATAAGGTTAGAAATAAATGTAAGAAGATCAATAATGTGTTGAGATGTCTATCAGGGCGTGATTGGGGAGCGAATAAAACATCACTAATAAACATCTATCAGGCTCTCATGAGAACGGCCACTGATTATGGTTGCTTAGCGTATATGTCAGCATCGGAAACTAACCTTAAAAAGCTTGATGTGGAGCAGGCACAGGCACTTCGGATTTGCACTAGAGCTTTTAAAACATCACCAGTAACTGCAATACAGGTGGAGGCAGGAGAGATGCCACTACGTATTAGGAGGGTTAAGATCATGTTGGCATATTGGACTAATTTACAAGGACATAGTATGGTACACCCCACAAAAGCTGTCTTACAAGAGTGTGCAGAGCATAGTAAAAGCAATTTTTACAGTTTTGGATGGGTGGGAGATGTTAAGGCTCAAAATGCAGGTCTCAATCAGTTGCAAATAGGACCCACTGTGGCAATTTCAAAAATACCACCTTGGAAATTTATAAAACCATCTGTGAATACAAGTTTACAACAAATTCTAAAAGAAAACTCAAAAATAATGCCTGAGTGGAAAATAGTTCAAAATTATGTAAAGCAGTATCAAGAAGAATTATTTATATTTACAGATGGATCAAAACAGCCAGAAACAGGCCGCACTGGTGCAGCTTTTTTTATTCCTCGGTATGAAGTAGCAGTTAAAAAGAGAACAACAGATTACCTGTCAGACTACACGGTGGAGTTAGTAGCAATTTTACTGGCGTTAGGGTGGGTGAAAGGAAATAGTCAGAATCAAGGAGTTGTTATTGCCTCAGACAGTTTATCAGCATTATTAAGCATTCAATCTGGGAGAGCATCATGTAGACAAGACATTATTCATCAAAAACTCCACATGCTCCTCATACTTCATAATAAAAGAGTAGATGTCTCCTTCCTTTGGGTTCCTGCTCATGTAGGGGTGGAAGGAAATGAGGTTGTAGATATGCTAGCAAAAAACTCTATAAGGCATGAAACAGTAGATGTACATATACCAATAAGCAGAGCAGAGGTGAAAACCATTATAAAACAACACTCACTTAAAATATGGCAGGAATATTGGAATACAGCGGATACAGGACGTCATCTATATAGTATACAAAATCAAGTAGTCACAAGCATGAGGAAGGGCAGAAGTCCAAGGGAGGAGATGTTAGTTTCACGTCTTAGAATGGGTCACACTGGTTTAAATGCAACACTGTATAAAATAGGAAAACACCCCACTGGATTATGCACTTATTGTAAAGTACAAGAGACAGTGAAACATATATTGTTAGACTGCAAAAAATATGATGAAGATAGAATAGAATTAAAGGCACAAATGAGCGAACAAAGCTTTACACTTGAGTGTTTATTGGGGAAAACATCTGGGAAAATACATAAGCTGTTAATTTTGTTTTTAAAAAACACTGGGTTAAGCGAAAGAATTTAATAGGAGTTTCTTTATCTCTTTTTGATGCCAGTGTAATGCCTCACACTCCAGTCTAGTAGGTGGCGGTAATGCACCTTTGAGATGAGTTGCCAACCGCCATTAAAAACTGAAAGAAGAAGAAGAAGAAGAAGGGTGATGTGGCCGGAACCAAAATTTTTAGCCAATTGTCCCCCGGGGGAGCACTTTCGCTGCAACATCAGGCCGGTTCCGGTTTTCCCCGTGTATTATGGCCGATCGGGGAAACTGATGAGCGGAATTGCTGACAGGTGTGAGAGGAGGAGAGTTTGGGCTGGCCATTGGGACGCGGGTTCCAAAATGGAATATAAAAGGGAGACGCAGTAGCCATGGGGGAAGACCGGAGCGTGCACGCAGCAGGTGAGAGGCCGAGTGGCCGAGGCCAAAGAACGTATATTTACAAGAAGTGAAAGCCAATTCGCTCTGTGCACGAGAAAAATGCTAACTTCCGGCTTGAGGGCGGACGTTGGGTACTTCGTTTCCGGTTGCCGTCTTGTTTACATCAGTGGAACGGCGTTAACTTAGTTTAATCGTTCGCAATGGACCTAAAACATAAAAAAACTTACTGTGGCTGAGCTGGTTTAATGGTTAAAGCGTAAAGCCTTGTTTAACTCGACGGGTCCGCATGAGCCCAAAGGGTGTGCGCCGCAAAAATGACGTGATTGTAACAGCAACATGGATTAGAACACCATTTACTACACACAATAGGCTTTTTTCTCTGATTTTGAAAACTCTTCGTGATCGACTTAAAATGCTTCCAAGATCGACTTGTCGACCGCGATCGACGGGTTGGTGATTCCTGTAACGTTACTGTTTTCCGGTCAATGACAAGAGTACTAATCAGCTGTCTCACGAACGTAACCAGCACATGTATCCACACATAGCAAAGCCATAACACAGCGAGGGAGAAGAACTAAGTTACATGAAACAATCCAACTACATATTTTAAACCACTGACAAGGGAAAAGTCACTACTCACGGTGTCTATAGCCGCTTTCCGTCCGGAGGGACTTTTGCAGTGCCTAGAACCTTCCTATAACCATTTTTTCGCGTGTTCCGACCGGACTAAGTTCCTATAACTCTTTCAGTACCTAGTCTAGAGCGAGGACTTTTTTTAGTTCCCTTTCCCAACGTCGGATACCTTTACTCCCTGTATTACATGTGTACTCCCTGTATGACATACTGAGAGATGTAATATTTAAACCCCTTTCTCTCTCTTGCTCTGGGGAGCTGGAGAAAAATCACTAACCAGTCGATGAACATCATCGACTCTAATATTATATTATAATATCGACTGAAATCTTCGGTTAATGTCCAAGACATCAGGAGAAATATACATAATCTACGTTGTCCATCAGGCTACCGGAAACTAGACACCCCATATCGGTTTCGCAGCCGGAAGTAGCATATGCTAACGTGCACATAGTCTATAGAACGTTCCATTGCAACACCAGCGCCCAGCAGCAGCGCTACGCTTCCGCCATTTTGGGGTGAAAGCCACTCGGCAGTCATATATTATACATGTATTTAGTGCAGTGCAGAGGTCATTTTTAGGTTGAAATAATTAGGTAAAAAGAAAAAGAAGTTGCTAACCAGGCTTTTCCCCCCACATAACTTGAGACAGTGAAGTTCAAGGATTTAATTAATTATATTAATAGGCTACTCGATCTGCTCTCTACATTAAGTTTTTAACGCAGGTGCTGAGGGGGTGCTAGATCACTGACAGGGGGAGCTGCGCAATTATTTAGCCTATATTGTATATAAATACTATTATTAAATTAGCAAAATTTATATTTAATATTTAATATTCAATAATTTGAATTATCACAACTAAAGTTTTAATTTTACTAAATTGAATAAGCACAACATTCAGCCTCCATGTCATGATTATATTGTCTGCTATATTTTCTTATTTATTAAATCCAGGCAATTTTAATAAATAAGATTTTTTTTTTTAAATTAAGATATAATTTATACAAAAACGAAATTCACTTTAAAGAAACGCTTTCTACAAAATACAATGTAGGCTAATGAGTCAAAATCATGTATGACCCACTTCATGTCTCCCGATATCATCCTACTCATGCATTATAAATTTATGAACAAATATGAAATGCGCTTATTTAATGGCTACAACACGTATAGAAGGCAACAGACTCTTTATGTACAAATTGCTGCACATTCATTTAATTCTGAATTTTGCACGTTGAAAGGCATTTTTGTGCATAGTAAAATATATCTGCAACATTTATCAAGTTCACGATTAATTGTGCATGCATTTATTAATCATTATGATACTAAAATCAAAATAAAGTAGGTTAAAAAAATCAGATGAACCCAGAATATAAACGCAACGTGTTTAATTAGCTAGCTGCTTACACATTAAGAAAACCATTATAAGAACATTGGCTTAATGCAGATTAGAATGTCCCAGCATATGTTGAAATAACGAGATATGTTCAAAAATAAGTTATCAATGAAATAAATGAATTCAGCAAATAAATATAACTGTTGCCTACTAAAATGTAAATGTTGGACAACAAATATAACAGCAATAGAAAAGCTTTACAGTAAAGCTCTTGTATATATATTAATGACCGTTAAAGCAAGACTATGTAAACAAAAACACTGTACAAAAGTGGCAATTATAGGATAACGGACACAGCAATGCATCATGTTCTATAAGATCATGTTTGTAGCATGATCCAGGGGATTAAAACGTACAAAATATTAGGGCTGAAACGATTCCTCGAGTTACTCGAGTTACTCGATTACAAAAATTCCTCGAGGCAAAAACTCTGCCTCGAAGCCTCGTTAAATTCCTATGACGCGCACTATACGCGGATCTATAGTAGCGCGTGATACAATTTGAATTTATTTGGCGCATTGGCGGAGAGTAAAGATGTCCACAAACGGCAGAGAATGTCTAAAGTTTGGGATCATTACATAATTAAAAAGGAAGAGAACAAGGTGCAATGTGTCTATTGCAAAGTAGACCTGGCATACCACAACAGTAGGACTGCAATGAATCAGCATCGGAACCGCATCCACTCCATGCTGTTTCACAAGCGTCGCTGAAACAAGGTAAACGAATGGTGTGTTCACACCGAACGCAAATAGAGCGTTAAATACGCGCCTATCACGTCTGCTTGAACATTCGCTCGAGTTCAAATTTTTCAACGTGCGCGGAATTTAACGTATTTCGCGTCATTCGCGGCGCGAATGATGCGTCTATTTGCGTCTTTGCAGTGACTTTGTATGTAATCTACTCGCGTAAATAATTAAATTTGCGTTCGGTGTGTGAACCCCTTCACTCACTCACACACACACACACACACACACACACACACACACACACACACACACACACGCGCACGCACGCATGCACCCTTTTCTCTCACGCGCCAGTCAGATCAATTGCGGCAATGCATCACATATGCTTAAACTTTTATGTAGCCACGCAACAATAATTTCAGCATGCATTCACTGTAGGCTATACACCGCGACGTGATGGAGGAACAAATATTGTATTGCAGTCTTTGCGAGACCTTGTTCACGTCTACCAAATAGTTACAGACAACAACAAAAAATGAAATTCCCCAGCCTGCTTCTCCAAATCCACTTGTACTTTTGGTGAAGACATTTTAATCGACTACCAAAGTAATTGAGCAGAGAACATTGTTGGCACTTATACTAAATGGGTAAAATTGCAATAAATAGGCTTAGTTTTGGAGCCAAATGTTGAATAAATACCAGTTTTTTTTGTTTTGTTTTTTGAGAAATAAAAGCCAAATGCTTGATCATTTTACAGCCACATCATTTTCGTTATGCATTATTTGTTTTGGTTGTTTAAAAATACACACAAAAAATTATCCGATTACTCGATTAATCGATCGATTAAGTGCTAGATTAATCGATTACAAAAAGAATCGATAGCTGCAGCCCTACAAAATATATTTCAGGCCTAGTGGAGTTGGTAACTAATAATAGTAGTAAATCTGTAAAGTTGCATAAAATGGAAATACTCAATAATGCAAGAAAAAACTACCTCAGAAAACTGTTATCTGTGCTGTTGCACCTAGTGGCTGTTACCAAAAAAGCATCGGAGTTTCGCCTCTTGTGCTTCTATACTCTTTGCCGAGGCTGAGGCTGAGGCCGAGGCCGAAGCAGCGGAGGGAAGCTGCGGGTAAGAGAGAGAGCGGAAGAGAACGAGAGAGAGCCGGAGAGAACGAGAGAGAACGAGATTTCGGCTGGATTGCGGGTGTAAGCCCTGATTTCACAGTGAGTCTGTTGAATTGCAGTTCTATTGCGAGCACGAGTGAAATCTTGCAGTGTATTGATGAATATGCGAGTGTGGGAATGGTGTTGCTGCTGTTCACTCGCAGTCCCAGCATGTTTACAACTCTCTCTCTGCCCGAGCCTTGAAGAAGAGAAGCTGAAGAAGAGAACGCGGAAGCTGTGAATTATGTTCATTCCTCTCTCTGTCTGAAACTGCTGTTATGTTCATCCATGTTTATAACCCTCTCTCTGTCTGAAACTGCTGTTACGTTCATCCATGTTTATAACTCTCTCCCTGCTTGAGCCTTGAAGAAGAGAAGCTGAAGAAGAGAACGCGGAAGCTGTGAATTGTTCATTCCTCTCTCTGTCTGAAACTGGAGGTACGTTCATGTGTGTGCATCTCTCTCTGTCTGAGCCCCGAAGAGAACGCTGAAGAAGAGAACGCAGAAGCTGTGAATTATGTTCATTCCCCTCTCTGTCTGAGCCTGAAGAAGAGACTATTAATATTGTTTTTATTATTTAATAAAGAACTTATATTTATTTTAAATGCTGTGTCTGCCTCTCTCGTGTCCACGGTCAGCTCGGCGGTACTCCAGTTAGGGGTGGGCGGCCCTCTGGCACTCGCCCCGGCCTGTGACAGTTACCCTTATACCTACACACACGTATACTTTACAAGTGCACTATAATTACTGAAAGCTTGAAGTATACTTATTTTTCACAAGGGTAAGTACTTTAGATTCTATTCTGGTGGATAATTGCATGTTGCATTTATTTAATCTAAATATAGTTGGTACTTCAGGCGAAGTTCCAGAATCAAATCAGTGAGGGTGCAGATGTAATGTGTAAGCAACAGCTCTTAAAGGGGGGGTGAAACACTCAGTTTCACTCAATCGCATGTTAATCTTGAGTACCTATAGAGTAGTATTGCATCCTTCATATCTCCAAAAAGTCTTTAGTTTTATTATATTTATAAAAGAAAGACAGGCTGTACCGAGTCTTTCCGGAAAAAGCCGAGCGGGTGGAGGCGTGCCGTGTGGGCGGGAGCGCGCGAAGCTTTTGCGTGTGTTGTAAACAGACAGACTTGTGGTTTATGAGGACATGATTTATTTTTACAATAAACAAACTGACACCTACAGTGGCCAGCTAAACAAATGTATTTAAACACACAAACACACACACACACCATACATCGCATGCTCCATCGATACATTAACTGTACGTGATCATGTTGTTTACTTGCTGTGCTTAACGTTACACGCTGATAGTTAACAACACACAGACATTTGAAGCAGTTTTACTCACCGCCTGCGGTTCCGGGAGAAGTGCTCTTAAGACCCGTATAAGGAAATTCCGCCCCACCTGACGTCACACAGAACCATACTCGAAAAAAACTTTCCGAAACTTGTGACAAACCGGAAGAAGTATTTTTGGAACAGAAATACTCCATCAAACAACTTCAGTTTTGAAACTTTGTCCATGTTTAGCATGGGAACCCAACTCTTTAACAGTGTAAAAAAGTCACTATGCATGAAACAGCATTTCACCCCCCCTTTAAGCACCACTGTATGAATAGCAATGCACAGTGAGATATTTAAGTCATTACTTTTACAAATAAATCATGCATTTATATGTGGATGTCAACTGTGAAACTTTGATGCTTGTCCAGGGCCGTTGGTCCTCTTGTAGCATGAAAACAGAACTTTTATTCAAATTCTGAATGCATTTAAAGAATTTAGTTCATTGAGATAATCAATGCTATAATCAATGCAGCTGTCTACACTGCACAACAAATCTCTTAATTACATATCTACGTATTTGTGATATTTTGAAATAAAGTTTATTATTCAATTCATATTTATTTGTATGCCGCTTTTCACAATACATATTGTTTCAAAGCAGCTTTACAGAAAATGCATGTCTACATTACAATTTAGACTGATCTGTTATCAGAGGTGACTGTGCCCAAGTTATTGATGAGCGTGTAGACTTGGAATTAAGCCTTTTCCCTGTTATTATTTGATTCACGGAACCGGCCACCAATTATCTTGCCAAGAAAAATCTTTATACTTATATGTCTTTATATGAAATTGAAATTTTAGTCGTCAGTGGTGATTTAACCATTTTCTATAATAATGTCAGTAATGTACTGAATTACCTCTTTGTATGAGAAGTACTGTTCCTCTAATCTCTTAAGATCTTCTTCAGGTAACAAAGGTCCAATCGATGTATTGTTGATGTGCTCCTCTAGTTCTTTGTGCTTCAATACATGGCTAAGAAAAACAATATTAAAGAACATTAACATTTCTGAAACGGTGTCTGAAAATGTTAAATAATTTAATAGTAATAGGTCATGATTTCTAAAATGCTAATTGCTATTTACTTTGGGTAGTAATTGACAATCCAACTCAATATATAGAGGCAATCCTCAAAATCAATACTGGATCTGGCGAGCTCTTGGAGTCTGGTGGAGAAGGTTTGATGGTAGAGTTGAGCATACGTTCTGCAGATGTCAAAGTCTGGTGGATAACATTCTCTCAGATTTCGGACCACTCTAAGCAGGTCTTTTTGTACTTGTTTGCCCATTTGACACACCTCTCTCTTCAAGGAGGTAGACAGCTTGTCTGCTTTATTCTCCTGTTTTTCTGCAGTCTTCATTCGTTCTTCAACGACAATCTTGAGTAGTGTCTTGATCTGTCTGCACTTCACAGGACTCCATATTGGATACTTCTCCACGGCTACTTCATTCCAGCATCTGTCCTGTGTCTTCTCTTGACATATTGAAGTTAAAGCACTCTTGAGTGTCTCCTGGTTGTCCTCATTGAAAGAGTCATAAATGGCCATCTTCAGTCGCAAAATCTCACGGGTCTCATCTTCTGCCATGGCCAATTCATTTGAACCAAAGAGATGTTCCTCAGCTTCCAGACGGTTCTCATTGAGGTTCCCTATGAAATCCAAGTTCACTGCAATATGTGAGGGGACAATTTATTTCTACTTACTTATTGCTATGAAGTAGGGGTTTTCAACATTTTTGTAAAACATCTGTAAATTGGTAAAAAGTTGTAGTCTATTGTACCTGGTGGAGTTTCACAGGATTTTGTATTCCTCTGCCATCTCATAAAGAATACATTTTTCATTTTATCTGATATTTTGATTTTGTGTTTCTGAAATTCTTCTTCAGGACCACAAGAGTATTCTGTTATGCCTTCAGGGGTATCAAAGTCAAACGCTAAAATATTAAACAGAAATTAGAAGGTGATAAGAAACTTACTCTATTTTCCCAGAAGAGAAAGACTGTAAATTTATAAAGCTATACATTAACTCAACTGCTAGTGAATTTGTGTTATGCTGCAGTTGGTTTGTTCCCAGTATGGTTCACGGTACAATTCCTTAATAGTACACAATCATGTATATAATGGTTTTTATATTGCTAAAAATTGCTAAATGAAAATTCAAACTGAGCTTCGCTAATAACAATGACTATTAAAGAAGAATGAAATAAAAGGGGAAAGAAATGAAGAAATTTATTTTTAAAATACCTAACGGACATTCAGGGGTGAGAGGAGCTTCAGATTTCAATTTTCTCTTGAATTTTTCTTTCAAGAAGTTTTTAATTTTAATTTTTTGGGGTATTTTGATTTTGTCCTTCCGACATGCTCCTTTAGGTTTTCCAGGACAAGCAGCTAGGCCTTCATCACATCTGATGTCTTCAACGATTTCAAGGTCTTCTTCTAAAAGGAGAGAGAAATCAGAGACAACCCCTTAAATCTGAATATTGGGGTGGAAAATCCCCCTCAAGGACATAAAAAAAAAACTAGAAAGCAAACACCTGTCACAAGATGAAGAAGAGGATGAAGGTCTGAAGACAGGATCAAAATATCAATGTAGTTTACTATTTCTAACCCATTGAGACTCATTTAAACAAATTTTTGACCATTGTCAAACAGATCCCCATTCACACGGATCTGTGAAAAAGACTAAAAACGCTGTAATATGCATGTGCATGACATCATCGTCTTCAGAGATTCACGTTTTTGTTGTTTACATGGAGACCGTTTTCAAAAACTTGCACTTTGAAACACTTTCAAAAGTTTGCGTTTTCAGGCACCCAAAATGCCGTTGTCGTGCAAATGAATGGCCAAAACACATAATAAGTTTTAAGTTTTTAGTTGAAAACGGTGTTGTGTAAACAGCCCCTAAATACACAGAGATAACAAACTAAATGATGTCCATGGTGACTGATGAGTGACGGGAAAATAGAAAAAAGGAAATGTGACTGAAGACAAACAAACTAAAAGTCCATCCCTATCCGGTCTTTTTTTTTTTCCTTGTTCTAATTTTTTTTTCGTAAACACGGCGACTATTTTCATCTCAAGAAATATATAGGTACACACGAAACCACTGAAACCGACTGAAAACTATGTGGTATACATGCCAGACCAGTATGTGGCTCTGTAATTCTGCCACAGAGATACACTAAACAACGAGAAGAAGATTTGGAGCATGAGCACCTTGCGCGCTCTATACGAACCCAACACGACAGCAAGGTGAAGACGAATATTGCTCACCGTAGTAGCATAGTAGCAGAAGATATTGCTTTAGTAAAGCTAATAAGCTCAGTAGCTTCTGCAGCATGATCATAAACATATAGTTTGCCATTGTTGTTGATGTTACGTGTGACAATGTGACTAATGCTGACAAGTGGTGTGATGATGACATCATCGTTCCACAAAATGTATGGATTGGCCGTACACATGAAAACGCAAGGGTGTCGTTTTCAGATTAATCCACACTGGGACCCGGTTTCAAAAAATAGCGGATTCAGACGCCGGATCCGTCTGGACGAAATGCCAATACGATGCAAAATTTTTACATATACAGCTAAACGCATCTCCGTGTGGACAGGGCCTAACTGAACATAAACGTGACAACACCATGCATCACTATGGGAAGCAGGAAGTGCCGACCTTGACACCGTTTTCAACTCATCCTGACTGCAAGTGGAAAAAGTTCATTCGCAGTTGAATTGTCGAACACATAATAAGTAGTGGACTTTTAGGAACCTTAAGCAATTCCATGTATTGGTCAGCAACACACAATCTATGCACCCTTTTGCTGTTGCAACCCTTATTTTGCTGTCTCTTTCTCAAAACATTCAACCTTTTTTCAACATTTTTTAGATAAAACGGATGTAAAGTCTTAATATAATGGTAATGTAATTTACAACAAATGAACTTGCCCAATCCTAAAAAGCTCACAGTGCTCTTTATCTGACAGGTGTTTTGAACAGAAAGCAGAGTTGTAATTCATTAATACTGTCTGTAAGCTGTTTGCATCTGTTGTGTTGTTCATGGGCTACATTCACTAGCACATTCCTGAGCCGTGAGAGAAGTAAAACTCATCCCTGTGTCTGGCAGGCAATGGGCTGCTGTAGTGCTGACCATCTTGGCTGATAGAGGTGGAGTTTGTGGGGGAAAAGAACGGACTTTGTTGAGTAGTCTTTTCTTTTTTTTCTGCTCTGCTGGGGTAGCTGCATTTTTTTAGGGCCTGAGCACCGAACCGCATTGGAGAGAGAGCAACCATTGATGTCCCAGGCCAAGAGGAGGGAATATAACTATGTGTGGAGCCATCTCAGAAAACGGCGTCCTCACCCATATCCCCCGTCTTGGTCCATACAACACACAACATCTGCTAACTTTTTTAAACACTCTTTACAAGGACATAATCCCTGAGAATGAGAGGGGTCTAACTGGAGACCATCTGAACAAGCATGTTGTTGTTTGGGATAATGTGCGTTTTCACCACTCAGATGTCACCAGACAGTGGTTTGCAGCACATGACAGGATGCTGGTGGAATATCTCCTTCCCTACACACCATTCCTAAATCCAATAGAGGAGTTTTTCTCTTCCTGGAGGTGGAAGGTATATGACCGGCATCCACATACCCAAATGGCCTTGCTAGCGGCCATGGATGCAGCATGTGATGACATCACAGTAGAGTCCTGCATGCAGAGGGTGATTAGCCACTCGAGGAGACACTTTTCTCGCTGCATTGCAAGAAATGATATTCGCTGTGATGTAGATGAAGCTATGTGGGCAGACAGAGAGGAACGTCTGGATGTGCATGAAAGATTTACAGTACTATGTATGTTGTATTTTCAGTTCCAATATGTACTGCAAAATTGTTTACAGTTGTGCACAGCTCTACCCAAAGGGAGTTTGTTTGTTGTAAATAAGGGTGTATTTTTTCTTTTGCAAAATGCTGTGAAAAGATTAGTGAAAAAATGTGAAACATACATATTCAGTGTCTTGTACTCAGCTAACTCACTTAATACAGTAATGTGTAACTTTACTGTAGTTTTCAAATGGCTGTGCAAATAGTATATAGTGCTATCTTGAGCATTTTCAGGTAGTGTCACCAAGATTTGGACACCAAGACTTTTTTGCATTGCAAAACATTTACAGAGTACATTGTCATAATGAAAACATGACGAAGCCATTTGATTATCTTGTTCATAAATAATGGTGTCAGGACCTTTTATCTTGATGACACTGACACTTTCATTGACATGAATACTTGCTTTTGAGGAATGAGCTATCCGTTTTGAGCAAGTGACATGCTTTTGCAGGTTATCAACTAGGTTTTGCAGTTTGTACTAATTGTTTTGAGAACTGCATTAACTATTTTTGTTCTGAGAAATGCACAAAGCGACTGAGAAAAACTGTTAACTTCGACTTCCTCTGCGGATACCATTTTACTCACGTTCTTGTACTTTTCTTGGACTCACTCCACTATTATTTTATTGCCAACTGGCAAGTGTCCAAGTGCTCGCAAATGTGCAGTACAGTGTTTCCCACAGTATTAGATTCTATCTGTGGTGGGTGTGTTTTTTTTTGGGGGGGGGGGGGGGGGGGGGGGGGGGTTATTGGGGGGTTGACACATGATGTCAGATAACTTAAAGACATTGCTATTGCTATGCCATTGCTATACTTCTAGTCAAGTCAAGTCAAATATATTTATATAGCGCTTTTCACAATACAGATTGTATCAAAGCTGCTTCTATGACTGCTCCACAGACTTCTTGTTGCATATTTTGCACCCTTTGTTTGAACATTTTATTTTACGGGCCTTTCTTAAAAAATATTCCAATGCCCTATCATATTGGCTTGTTTGTGTGATAGACTACAGGCTCTGTACTAAATGTAACCATTATTAAACACTATATTAAATTTAAATAAATTAGATTTATAAATAACCAGCTTTTCAAAACAACATTTGCAATGTGCAATTTTAACAAACTATACAAATATTTTTAAATATTTGTGCTAAAAAGTGCAAAACATAACAACTGAAACAACAACTGAATTTTAACAAACACTATACAACTATAAACAATGAAGTGCAAAACAACATTGTCAAAATGCAGAGGTGTGAATTTACAAACAACTGTTAATTTAACATAAAAACATAGGCTACTTTTGCCATGGTATGGTTTGCCATGACTGAATGTTAATAATCCCTAAAAAGCTGGCATCATCGCGATCTCACACATCTCTATTATTATCAATGAAGCTGATGCACAATGAATATTTCACAATATCTACACTTTGTTTGTTATAAACAGAGGATTTGCCAGCATGCAGAATTCAGCACTGAACAAAAAGTCAGTTTTGAGCGGTTATGGGAGTCTATCTTAAATGCTTCTGATTGGCCGTTGTGTTTAAGAAATCAACACATATGTCTGTGATTGGCTACATCGCTCACACTGGAAACATGTTACAAATAGAAACTCTGGCCAGTAAATCATTTCAATTTTGTTTAGTTGTTTTTTTCTGCAACAGATTAATAACAATTTATTAGTTTTTATGTTTTATTCATTGATATTCATAATTTGCGGGAGTCCTGTGAATCGTTTTATTCTCCCACAGCCCGCACACACAGAGTGAGTGCATTACCACCCGCGCCTGCGCTCGCACTCGGCCATCAAATCTAACGTTAGTCCCGCGCCGCACGTCTCTAAATCAAGGGCCCCGCCCGAGGATGGCGGCGGGAAATATCGGCCCAAGTTCTGCCTCGGGCAGAGAGTTTAAGCTATAAACAGGACAGAGTAACAAGGCAGGCTTCGCTCATACATTTTTTTGACGACGTGTGTGTTGCTTAGGCGGCCGCCTTAGTTACAAAGTGCTGCGGGAAACCCTGAATCTGTAATGGAAACGCGACAGCGTTTAACATAGAATAACTTATCAGAGTTGTTTCGCAACAGTGTTCATTAACAACCATTCCACTCCGGATTGATTCTGGAATATTCGCTGGGAAAATAAGCTCCGCAGTGACCGCAACATCCGTCCTCCAACGCATGCTCATGTTTTGAGACTGTGCTCGAAGGAGGGGCTATTCGCGCGCGCCTCTGTTGTCAGTTTGTGAGAGAGATAGGGGGGAGCAAGCTGCGCAGAGCTCAATAAAATACAATTTTACCCATATTAAATAGTTTAAAAATCTGAAAATCAATCCGTGGCGGTCAGCGTTGATATTGTGGCGGCGCGCCACAAATTAATGAATGTATGGGAAACCCTGGCAGTACTAATGGAATCATTAACTGTTACATCTGCATTAGCACAGATGTAATAATAACGTGAAAACTTTAATTGTGATATCCTAACCATACAAAATATGATTGAAAATATGAATATGTTATAGATAAATTGTGACCCAGCCTGGACCACCAAACCAGTCACAAGGGTCAATTTTTTTAAATTGAGATTCATAAATCAACCGGAAGCTGAATAAATACGATTTCTATTGATGTGGTTTGTCAGGAGAGCAATATTTGGCCGAGATAGAACTATTTGAAAATCTGGAATCTGAGGGTGCAAAAAAAATCTCTTGATTATAGGATTGAATGTGTGCACTCAATAATGTCCACTATGGTTTTGGACACCACTACAAATTACTGTCCCTTCAAATAGGGGGTCGGTTTCAGACATATCCTGGTTATTGGGACAGGCCATGTTTGCTAATACCTGTTGCAAAATTGCCCCTTACTTTTGCTGTAAACTGAAATAAGAAATAGGGGAGTGCAGGGCACAACCTAATACATTTTGGTTTTGGCTCAATTATTTAAAAAATAATTAGGTTAGATTAATCTTTTTTTTTACACAAGCAACATACTCATCTCTGCTACAAATGAACACTTACAGTTTTTTTTCTAGGACATACCATTTTTTTTACAGTTGGACTGAAAGTGACAGAAGTGCAAATGTTACAACTTACCCCATATGCAGGTTTACTTGTACAGACAGAGAGGTTAGTAACACTTGTGTGTAACACACATAATTCAGTACTATTTTATCTGAATTGTTTGATATTATTTGTACATCTGTATAGATAGATATCCATACATCCATCCCTCGTCCAAACATCCTTCTATTATGGATCAATATCATTGATAGAGATATATGAAAGGGCTGCACAGATCATAAATAAATAAATAAATAAATAAAATCATCAAATATTGTAATCGCTATTGAATTATGTTTGTGTGTGGCAGCTGCATGCAAAATTATTATTATTATTAATAACAGTAATAATAATAATAATGAGCTCAAAATCACATTTTAAAGGGTTTATTGCATGAAAAACAGACTTTTTAATAATTAAAAAAAACAAGAAAAAAATCATACTTTGACATTTAAATTCCAACATTGTTTGTGAAAGTCCAACAAAGTTAAATGTGGCAAAATTAATATATAAATAAATAAATGCTCAAACCTGAAAAGTTGTTTGGCTCCATGTTTTCATTTCATTTGTACTTGCGGCTTAGTTGTAAAACTTTGCTACAACTAACCTTGCTGTGTTAAATTTTTTTTTAGCCTAGCTAACGGTTGCTAGGAGTTGCTGATATGTTTTTAAAACGGTGCTATGTTTAGCCAAAAATACAATGATTAAAGGGGTGATGAACTGAGAAATCAAATTTTCCTTGAGCTTTTGACATCTGAGAGGTCATCATATAATAAGAATATCCTGTAAATTTCAGAACTGAAAACGTCCTTGTTAGTCCAATAAATGCTTTTATTGACACCAGCCTCAGCAAACAACTCGTTTTTCGAAGCGGGGAACTATGACGTAAAAGAGGATAAAACACCACCCCCGCAGAAGAAGATCAAGGCCTACTTCAACACGGCCGGTTTAGCCCCGCCCACCGATTCGCGCATTTTACACGCATACATAGCTAAATAACATAGGCCGCCTACCTCGTGATGACAAACCGGATCGAGCTACCGAGCAATAAACATGCCGTTTACAAAATATTGTGCAGTGCCTGGTTGTGGAAGAAGACAGTCGCTGCACAAGCTTCCTCTGGATTCCAATAGGAGTGAATGGATAATCTTTATTTTTAATGACGTTCCACTCCAGCTGATGAGGTAAAACATTGTCCGTCTGTTCGCTTCATTTCACTGAGGATTGTTTTGTAAACAAGACTGGATTTGCAGACCGATTAAGAGTAAAGAACGGTGCTGTGCCGTCTATATTGGATCTGACAGGAATTATGCCTGGACTCTGGGTCGAACATGTATGGGCGAATCATTCCGGTTGCCATTTTACAACATTGGACGTTTTCAAAACAATTTCCCCCAAGTGCATCGACGGGTGAGTTGAAACTCATTATAATGCAAAACGGTTATCCACTCACAGCAGTGGGCGTTTACTTCCAAGTCTTCAGTGCGAGACGCCCATAAAAACCGAGCGTTTTTCAGCTAGGCTCAAAACTAGGGTAGAAAATAGCCTATTACTTATTCATTTTGATGTTTTTGAATGCAAAAACCAAGCGAATGTCATAAGTTTACCTCAGACAACAATATAATAAGATTTAAAAAGCCTGTTCATGGCCCCTTTAAGGTATATCAGCATGGTTATACAACGTTTACGCACATCAACAGTCTTGTAATCAATAACTCTCCGGTAACTTTATAATCAAAACATTTACATACTTTAGACGGTGAACATCCGACTTTGGCTGCATTTACACTGCAGGTCTTGATGCCCAAATCCGATTTTCTGACTATATCTGATTTTTTTGAGGACCCGCTTACATCATCTTTTAAAGGGCCTATATGCGTTTTTCTGAAATTTAAACTCGCGACTGACACCTGTGGCCAAAAAACAGAACTGCTCTTCCTTTCTGCTCGCAACGCGCGCTCGTACGTGCACACTTCACAAGTCATCTGCTGCAAGGAGGTCAACATTATGTTTACAGAGGTAAGAACAGTCAAATACATATATTGTTTGACATAAGTTTGCGAGTGTAAGCTACTTGCTGACTAGTGGTGGTGGCAGAGTGATCTGAAATGTTTAACATGAACGCGCTTGACATCACATCCGCAGACAGCGCGGGAAAAATCCGACCCGACAGAAAATAGGAAAAATAGGATACAGGCTTATAGGTGCACCCACTGTGAGCGGACAAGGTGTCAGTATACTCAACAGGAGATGTTTGAGTCATAAATGGTAAAATAAAAAGGCTATTGTTACGTTTATTTTGGGGAAAAAGTTGCATATAGGCCCTTTAAAAGTGACCCGTATCCGATTTTTGCATTTACACTATACACTGCTGAAACGGAGTAAAACAGCAATGCAATGGACAAGCGTGATCTTTTCCGTATCAGTGCAAAAGAGAATCAAATTACTCTGTTGATTTTGATCTTACATATAAGTGTTGTACATCATTAGATCCTGTTAAGTGTCTAATTTTTTTTGTGGGTACTCACAATAAAAACAAAGTGTTGTGCTTTTCGTCAAATAAAGAAAAATAAACATGATGCGCGTTTTGCCTTCTCTCTGTCAGTGAGGTCCATTCTGAAACGCGTCCGAAAAATTAACTGTAACTCAGTCAATACTTGTCACAGAGATACGAGAGATTTCTGCCTAGTTTTGGCTAGCTTTTGACATAGGAAATATTACCTCACAATATCCCTAACATTCGTTGTAGGCCTATACGCTTGTGTAAACTTTTTGAATAACTGCTTAGGTTATAATGATTTATTGAAATATATCGATCCGCATGATTTGTTTGAGTACTTCAGTGGTCTAGTGGCAGATCTTTTGCCAAGCGTGTCAGAGGTTACGGGTTCTAATCCGCCCTCGGTATAGTTTTTTTTTCTCTCATCAAAACCGAATATGTTCATCAGTGGTTACAGTCTATATCAAGCAGGGACACACGTTTGTGTGCATTTTATTTTGTGATTTCACCGGAATGAATAGTGTCCGCAACGGCGCTAGATTGAAGAGCGTGTCCGAGTGAAGACTGCGCGCGCGCCGCCACAAGAGACTGTATCCATGACACTGATAGCAGCGGACACGAGCGCTCAGCTTGAGTTCAAAAACAAAACATTTTAGCGCTAGATCTCTTATTTAAAAGCGGACTAAATGAATGCTCTGCTAGTTAACTGGAGATGTTTTATTTGTATTAGGTACATCCGTGCCTCAATGTTTCCAAAAGTGGTGGGTACAAAATGACTCATGACGAAATCTGGTGGGGACGCGTACCCACCGTCCCCACCATCCCCACAGAAATCGACGCCTATGCAAATATGTGATACTGTCTAAATACAATATATTTTTTATATATGAATGTTCAGTTTTGGTTAGTCTATGACACTACTTATCATGCGTAAATACTGCCTTAGGTACAGATGTTTGTGAATAGATGTGTAAATGTTTGAAATGTAGTGATGTGTCGTTCGTGAACGATCCGTTCATTGAGTGTATCAGTAAATTGCGTGCGGTCTATATGGGCCATAAACAGATACTCGCGGTGACGTGGTCTACCCATCAATAGATGTTTCTCCGTCCATCAACAGATACATTGTGCATCCATACCCATTAATTGTCCATCAGTTTACTTTGGATAATGTGCTAACAGTTTTTTTGTTTTGTTTTTTAGGAATGTGGCTGCATCATGCTCTCCCTCTACAGCAGGTGTCGTTCAGTTCTCAGTGAGATCGAGAATCATACTGAGTAAGTGCATAGACGTAATATTTTACAGATGTAATGTAGCCTTATTGTGTTTACATCGTCATAATGTAAAAGTTCATATTCTTGTGTGAAATTACAAAAAACTTTTTTAAGTTTTCAAAGAGAAAAGTAACCCGCTTTGCAGTCATTTTTCTCACTCTTTTTTGCGACTCATTTTCTTCAACAGCACCATTTTGCAACCTTTTCCGTAACAACCTTTTCACCATCAACACCAGTAGCCATTTCAGAGTCAGATTTCTCCTTTCCATCCATGAACAACAACACAACCAGCACGAAATATTAGCACAGCATGTGTCTGTTTAATTCAAACTTCAAATTCTGACATATGAAGCCTTTGAACAAAGTAAACAGCTGAAAAAATGTGGGTAACGCTTTAGATTACAGCCCGGAAAGTATTGTGTAATTAAGAGGAATTTACAGTGTATCTTTCTGTAATTATATGGCGCTTTTCCACTGCATGGTACGGCATGGTTCGGTTCGGTATGGCACGCTTTGGCGCTTTTCCACTGCATAGTACGGTACGGCTTGGCTCAGTACGGCTCACTTGTGGCGCTTTTCTATTGCATGGTACGGTACGGTACGGCTCGCTTCGGCTCGCTTTAAATGGTACCACCTCTGATGAGGTTCCAAGCGTACCGTACTGGTACTAAAATGTGACGTGAAACACTGCAGATCACCGATTGGTCAGACAGAATCGTCACTACCAGCGTCATTGTATTTGCGTGCGAGACATCAAACCCGCTGGATTTAAATAGCCAGTAACAGCCACCGCTGTAGAACCTGTTTTAAAACTGCTTGCTTGAAGAAAAATTAAAGAAAAACTTCCAAAAAAGAAATGGCTGAATCGTGTTCAGTGGACGAAGTGCAGACGTTCATCTCGTTGGTTCTCGAGGAGTGGATAAACTATAACGATCGGTCTATAATCCCACCCACTTTGAAGCGGTACTAGCTGCAGTGGAAAAGCAAACCAATCTAAAGCGAGCCGAGCCGAGCCGTGCCGTGCCGAGCCGAGCCGAGTAATACCACGCAGTGGAAAAGCAAGCGAGCCGAACCGTGCCGCGCCGAGCCGAACCTAACTGAGCCGTACCATGCAGTGGAAAAGCGCCATTAGTGTACCTATAAAGTACTTTCATGTAAGTATAAGGGAACAATATTTTAAGTTTGGGGAATACAGGGGTAACAACCAGGAGAATTAAAAAAAATATTTATACTGTAAGTATTATAGAACTAAGGGGTACTTATTCTACTATTATGATACAACAATCTTTCATTTGGGAGCAATTTAGCGAGAACATACACTGCGTACATTTTTGTAATAATTGTGTACTATAGATAATGTTTAGCCTTTTTAAAAATGACAGGGTACATATGAAGAGTTCAGATGCAAAAGCCTCTAAATGCCATTTGAAATTTTCTTCTAAAATGATCATTTTTATCAAGCTTGTATATTTAAGTTCAATAATTTCACTTAAATGGCAAGAAAAATAACCCATTAATTGTCATTTAAGTGAAATTACTGAATTGAAATATACGAGCTTGATAAAAATGATAATTTTAGAGGAAAATTTCAAATGGCATTTAGAGGCTTTTGCATCTGAACTCTTCATATATTTTTTGTTTTATGGAAAAGTGCAGATGTTTAAGTTTGGGCTAACATGTTTCAAGGCAAGAAAAGCTAAGACTATTGCAATTTTTTTTAAATACTGGGAAATATATCTTGTTTGATGTGGTTACAGAGTAAGTGGTGCTTGTATGATAAATAAAGGTTTCCGAGTCAGTGAAATAAGATTGTGTATGCATTTTTATTGTACTTACCCTGTAACACATGGAACAAGGGGGTAACAAAAAGCACCATTTTAATTTACAGCCCGCAATGTGCCACTAACACAGTAACTACATGGAACAAGGGGGTAACAAGCACCACTTTAATTTACATCCCGCAATGTCAAACTTACAGTAACTACATGGAACAAGGGGGTAACAAGCACCACTACATGAAACAAAAGTATCTTTCCCCAATATTTAAGCAAAAGTTGCACTAGTTTTCGTTTTCAGTGCATTTTTGTTAAAAAAGATTGCTTTATAAATGCATAGATATGTACCCTGTAATTTTTAAAAAGGCTATACA
The DNA here is from genome assembly GCA_036326025.1 of Chrosomus eos. Taxonomy (NCBI): domain Eukaryota; kingdom Metazoa; phylum Chordata; class Actinopteri; order Cypriniformes; family Leuciscidae; genus Chrosomus; species Chrosomus eos. The sequence continues at coordinate 17,325,240 of CM070829.1, forward strand.
GTATGTACTGGTTCAACATTATTTCAAAAAGGTAGCCTATAGGCACTACGCAGCAATATGTTCTCGCTAAATTGCTCCCAAATGTAAGATTGTTATCTAGTAGAATAAGTAGCTGCTACCCCTTACTTAGGCTACAGTATAAATATTTTTTTTATTCTCCTGGTTGTTACCTCTTTATAACTTAAAATATTGTTCCCTTATACTTATATTGTAAGTAGGCCTACGTTAGGTAAAATCCACACTGTAAAATCGCTTTAATTACGCAGTACTTTCCGGGCTGTAATCTAAAGCGTTATTACCAAAATTTGCTTGCATGGTGTCAAAACTCTTTTTGTCTATGGATACTCCAAGATACTGCAGTATCTTCACGAAATCTTATCCAAACTTTCCACAAATCCGCGGGAGACCGTCTTCTGGCAGCGAGAGAAAAAGAGCCGAAACACCCTGCTTGACTCTGACTAAAAGGTCCGTGTTGTTACATTTAACACCGCGTTAGTTTGTGCCCGCGCGCTCCCCTATTGAACCAAACATTAAAACCAAAAATCATGCAATATGCAGCACATTATGCAAGTTGCAGCACCCACTGTAAACTATGATTGACGAAAAATAAGCTAAGAAACTGTTAATAAAGAATTTGAACATTTTAGCCAATGGGTTAATGGTTTTCACTTTAAGAATGTTTTCCTTTTTCCATGTTTATAGGCTACATGCACAAATATTCGCCTTGGTCGCAAACAGCAGTGGCAAATCACACACGTTGTTTTTTCGCTTATATTATGTTTTATGAATTTGTTCCATTTATAGATTTGTATTCAGCATCTGCAGCAGAGGACTATGTCAAATTTGTCTTACCTTTCACTCTCATAAAAGCCATTATCCAAAATCGAATACGGACTCGTTTTACAGCTTTCAACTGTAGGCTGTAGCATTTGAACCCCTCACACTTTTTTAGGGGCTCCGAAAGGGGGTGGGGTAATAAAACTGTGCTGTGCGGAGCCCCACAACGACAGCAGCACAAATAAAACTCTCATATCAGCGAATATTAATGCAAACAACTTCTGCAGCTCGTTCGCTTCATTGCAAGTACTGGAACTGTATTGTGAGTTTGTGCTGCTATGTAGAATAGCTAGTCCTAATTTTTTGTCGAAATCAATAACATTGAAAAACACAATAGCAAACTTTCAATATAGCCAGAATAGCAGAATGGTAAGAATTTATTAAGAGAATTAGGATAATGGAATGTTTACTTGTTTAGGCTATTGTTCAAAAGTAGTTTTAATGTTACTGATAGCTATCCTAGTTTCGGTTATAGTGATTCAGTTAATAGCCTAGCTACAATGGATGCTTCTATATACATAAAGTCACTATGAAATCAAAAATTCTTATTTTCATGACATGGAATATTGCAATATTTTATTATAAATGATTTGACACTGCACATATATTTTTTTAATTCATGTGCCCTCCAAGGGACACAGGACCATCAAAACTTTTGTTCCATGACGAATACAGTTTGAACAACAACAACAAAAAAGACAAAAAACATTCAGTCTACTCTAACAGTGGGATTTCTTTATATTTACGGTACCATTTTTATTGGTGGCTTAAGTGATAAACAGTTTGTTACTGTGAAGCAAGGCCTTAGCTGGATTATGATACATATAGGCCTACATGCATTTTACCAGAACATTTAAATGATTGTCTTTATTTTCACAGCCATGTATTCCTACAAGCCACATTGTTTCTCTCTCTCTTCCTCTAAATATCTTCTTACAGCTGATTCCACCCTGCATTCAATTCAGTCACTCCAAACATACATTAGAATAAATCTAAAACACAATACACACACAGAGATAAATATATACACCTTTTGACATTTTATTTTACTATTATGATTTTAGAACTTCTGAGGTTTTCTCAACGGGATATACACAAACTCAGTGCTCTCAAATCATCAAAACATCCATATGAACACCTTGTGAAGTTTTAATCGTATTGTAAAACACGGCTGATTAAATACAAATTTTATTCTAAATAAATATTTTATTCTTGACCTTAGTGTTAGAGAAGAGTGTAAATCAGTTGAGAAAAACTAACAGAAAAACATCACTGAGCTCTTAATAAATATTAAATAACATAATACTGATTATGTATCACAGTGTGCATCACAGTTGTTTAACATTAGCTATATATAGATGTAACACATGACATTCAGATGATTTTTCGCTTGACAAGTACTTTAGAGAAGAACGAAGGAAAGGAATCAGTGTCCTGTCTGCCTCTGTTTTCACTCAAACATCCTGTGATCTTACGCAAATCTGAGCTTGAAAGGTTGGTCTTCAGGTTCAGGATAGCAAGAACATGCTGCTCACTAGTGGAGAGGGACAACAAAGATAACTGATAAAAAAGACAAACACTGGAAGATTGATTGTTTATCTTTTATTTTGCTAATGACATTACTACTAATATGTATGTTGTAAATAGTTATTTGTATAAAGAATGAAACATGTGAAAATAAGATATCTTGCTATGGTTTCTTTCCCATTCAGGTTAAAATGCATCTTGCCTGCTCACATCTATCAGACTCACCTAATGTCAGGATAGTCCCTTGCCAGAGTAACCATCTCAAGTTGCAAACTCCCAAGAGCCTGCAGTCTCAGAATCTCTGATAGTTTGGGCAGTATTTGACAGAGCCATTCCTCTTTGGATCCCTAGAGAAGAGAATGGTACTTCACTTAGAAAACTAATTCTATTGTTACATAAAGATTTCCCACTTCGTTCCCACAATTCATGCTCTTTCTTTCAAACAAGGAGAATAATGTAAAGAGAATACACTGAAAAGGTCCATATTTTGTGTGTGCCTCAATGCCATATTGTGTCTAAAACAATGGTGCCAGACTTCTGCATGTTACTGTTAGTATGTCATGTACACAATGTTTTAAATATTTCAAATAATTATAACAAATGAACCCTACAACACTCTAAGTCTCGGGCTTTAATGATTATTTTATGGTTTCCAATTCCAAACACTTGGAAACTGTGATAAAACACACAAAACATAGCCTACAAAAAAAAAAATCTATTTACTCAAATATTTTTGCACATTTCTCTGCTATATTCACCACCAAATCAAAAATTGTAGTTTAATCTGTTTGCCCTTTTTGAAATGTTAATGTACTCATATAATGGCTTGTGTGTGTGTGTGTGTGTGTGTGTGTGTGTGTGTGTGTGTGTGTGTGTGTGTGTGTGTGTGTGTGTGTGTGTGTGTGTGTGTGTGTGTGTGTGTGTGTGTGTGTGTGTGTGTGTGTGTGTGTGTGTGTGTGTGTGTGTGACTTTTAACATCCACCACAAAAAAATGAAAACCACATGTGTCACTATGAGCCAGGAATTGGAATTCCAGAAGTTTCCTAAATGGTTCCAGAATAAAGGCGGCGTTGGATTGTATTTGCAAGTAAGAGTCAAATGTTTATTTTTTTCTAAATTTTGATTTGTAATTTGAGCTTGCTCTATTTGAATGTGGATGATAATCCTGATTGCGCATACTATAGATGTATGCATGTATGTTTATTGTATGCAGCTGGATATAATCTTACCACTTTGGCAAACACAGAGCAGATTTGACTGTTGTCGTGGCAGATGAACTCAGCAGCTGCGTCTTGCTGTTCCTTGTTCTTCAGTTTTAATTTTCTCTTCATCATTCGTCTCACATACTCAACCATTACTTCTACATGCAGCTCGGCCAGCAGTTCCTACACACATAAAAACACACAATCTTCTAATATATATCTTTAACATTAATGGCCACATTAGTGAACAATGTAATATTATACAGTATATATGTCTATTTACATCATGTTAGGACTGTCAGAAAGAATATTTGCTCTAAAAGTGATTCTGACCTCTCGGCAGACAGGCTTTAGCTCTTTGAATTGATCTATGTTATTCTCCAGCGCCTTTATCAGCTCCTCCACAACTTCACAATGTCCAGCAAACCAGGCTTGAGTCCACAGCTTACGGTACAGCGGCTGTACAGATAAACAAGTCTGGTTATTTTCAAAATGTAAGATTTAATTTAAGATATTAATTGTAAAGAAGCATCACAAACATGGAAGAAAAGCTCAATGCTATTTTCCCAGTAAGGATATGTAAAAATAAAAAAATGATCAGGGCAGTATCTCCAGGTAAATAAGTACTGCATGATTTTTTTTCTTCTTCTTTACTAACCTTCATTTCTGTGTGAATCTGACTGAGAAAGTATTTGTGACAGATGTTTTTGAGGTCTGCTAATGTGGACAGACAAGCCTTTCTAGTGTCTTCTGAGAAAAGATGCTCTGGTCTTTGTACATAATCCCTGAGGATATAGAGAAATAATGGTTGCTATAATTTAATTTAGAGCTAGTTTACATAAAGTATAATAAAAAAATATAAAAATAAAAATAGTAATATAAGACAATTTACTATTGTCAATTAAAGGAGCAGTAAGCAATTTCTGTGAAACACAGGGTGCTACTCTGTGCTACTCAAATTGATGCTTCCTCCTTTCCTCACTCCTACGTCGACCAGCCCATGACTCGGAAACCGATTGAACTCAGTCATCTTTCAAGGACTTCTCAATTCTCCAATTGCACCACGATGAGGCGAGGAATGAGGAGCGAGGAAGCTTCGGAGTCATGAGGAAGGATACAGGTGTAACCTTCCCTCGCATCCTAAAGGGGTGGAGCTAAGACACGAGGAAAGGAAGTGAGCGAAGGAAACAAGGATGCACACAAAGAATGTGCATCTGGTGTGTTTTGCTTTTGTTTTAATTATTTAGGAAGCCACTGTAAACTTTATCATATGTTTTATTACAAACATGTACAAACTATCATATTTTGTGAAGGCAATTAGTAATTAGTTTATTGTTTTGTTGACAATCCCACTGCTCGTTCAGATCGGGCCTCCCACTGGTATTAACTACGTTTTGGTGGTTCAACTCGTAAATATGATCTTTCTGACATGACTTGAATACACCATTTGAAATTAACACCCAAACAAACACACCCCTACCCAAAAGAAACACCCCCACCCCTCATTGCTCCACCCCCAATATAACAAATGCAGCACAGACAACCACTAACAGCTTAGAAACCAGACAGCTCGCGCAAGTATGTATGAACCAGCTGTGATTAAACAACAACAGAATATCTTCTGTGAAACAGCAAAAAAACATTGTTGCTCAAGTATCAAGAGGAAACCTCATGCAACCTCAGTATCCATTTTATGTCTTACCGTTCTTTAAAGGTCCCCTGACATGAAATTTTCACTTTCTGAGTTTTTTTTTAACATTAATATTAGTTCCCATAGCCTGTATTTGGTCCCCTCGTGTCTAGAATTTTCAATCAGTGTAAACCGAGTTTTGGCTATCTTTCTGAGAGCTCAGCATCAGACGTGCTGATCTTAAATTTCCTCCTTATGACGTCATAAGGAGGAAAGGTTACCTCCCCTTTCTCTGCTTTGCCCGTCCAGAGAATTTGGCTCGCCCATAAGAAAATGAGCTAGGAAGTACAAACTCGCGAGCATGATTTGAGTTTTTCCTCGAGAGATATAACGTTAATGGCTTGCAAACGAGTGAAGCATGGCAGTTGATCAGTGTTTGGATGTACAAATGAACACAAAAGTATTTTTTAGTTCCTTCATCCAAGCCTCTGAAGAAACAATGGGTTAATTGTATTTTCTCTGGAAATGCGCCGACACAACTTCCCAAAGTTTTGTATGGTCCAAACATTTCACCGACAACTTGGGCCAATACAGAGCTGGCCTCGATGAACGTCTGAAAATAAATCGATCGAGCTACCAAGCAACAATTCAAGTTCAAGTTCAGACAGGTAATCTTTCTCTCAAAATCGTTCAATACTGTTTATGCATCAGTAAGTCAGGCCAGTGACTAAAATATCAACTTCACATCGTTTCTTTTAGTAGGATGAAAATAATCTTATTTAAATTGTGAACAAATTATATACAGAAAGCGATCAAAGAACAATCTTTCCACACAGCGTGAGTTTATCTGGACAACTCGTTATGAAATCAATGACGCAGGGGGTTACTGCACAACGAAGCTCTTACTGTATGTATATCATCGTGTCTGCATTGGTGAAAGCATTAGAGAGAGTGCAGAAACTGCGTTGCAATGATAAGATCTTCAGTCACGCAATCAACAGACTGTCATCTGCTTGCTCAATGCTCATCACGGCAACATTTTATGTGATGGAAATAGATTTAAATACTTTATAAACATCTCACGATTCGTTAATCTAGATAGCTGTAGTAAAAGTATTCGAGAGAGTTTCACATGTAATACGTAGCTATTTCATATGCAGTCATGTCAGCCAATCACAGCAGTGGCCGGTTACACTGAATCCCACAGCAGACACGCCCCTTCAAACAGAGTGTTCAAATCAGAGGCTAAAATCAGGCTAGGAAAAATGCCTTTTATTTCTAAATTATTGATCTAAAAAACATACTAACATTATAAGGCCAACCCAGGAAACATTATAAAATAATAAAATAACCCCATGTCAGGGGACCTTTAACATCTCTCCAGCTCTGAAAAGCTTTTCCAATATTTTCCCTTCTTCTTACAATTATATTCTTTTGACCTTTTCCTCTTTGTTAATATCTCAGCCATCTCTCCTTCTATAGTCTTTCTGATGTCCCTCTTGCTCACTTTCTCTCCTCCCCCATCATGACTGTATACACATACTGCCAATCGACTACAATGTTTTGGTGCTCTGTGAATCAGTTCAATGAACCCACTTTATTTTTTCTCCTATTTGCACAGCCAGCAATGTGTACAAACATTTTTTTTTTCAGCACATACAATTTCAGTAGAGTTTCTCAGAAATTGCTTACTGCACCTTTAAAAATATACATATTTTTCAATTGCTGAAGTAATGTAGAAAAATGATCAATTAAACTCACCTAAACAGGTAAATATTATTGAGACTAGCACTGAGAGTTTTAGGAATGTTTTCTTCTTTTCTTTTGAGAAGTTCCTCTAGACTTGTCATATAGCTGCCATTGAAAAAAAGGAGAGAACATGTCAGTCTTATTTTAATGCATAAAAATGCATTATAAAATGTAATTATCTACCTCAGAAGAAAGCTGTCCAACTGGCATAGAAGACTGAAGGCTTTACTTGCACAGCCTAAAAGTGTGTTGACCTCTCTCACAGTTGCATCAACAAGCTATGAAGCAAAAATGGTTACACTTCAATGGCTAACCACATAAAGCCAAAAACAAAGATGTTTTAGATGTTTTTAGGAAATATCTCTGACTCTGTTTGATGATGCCAACATCCATAACTAAATTAAGATGATGGTTAGAGAGTGAGTAGAGCCTATAACCTACTTGTAAAACATCTACAGCAAGGTTACTGAAGTAGTATCCATCCATGATCTCTGGATCGAATCCATCACTCCATTTTTTCACTTCTTTCTCAAGAGAGTTGGATAACCACTTTCTGATCTCGTTCTAATGAGAGAAAATAAGCAACAGGAATTAGGCTACAAACTAAAGCAGTAAATGATATGAGAGTAATTAGAATATTAACTAATACCGTGTCTACACCAGATTTGAGCTGTTTGTTCGGTCAAAAGCAAATAGAACATTATAATCATTGAAGTTGCCTAAATTGGATGCTCCACATTGCATATAGTGAATCACCAACAGTAAATGGATGCCTTGTTCTTTCTGATGTAGCTTACTATATGCATTTGTGCTACTCCTGACAACGGGATGAATGGATTTGGTAGGCAACCTCAAGCCATTGTGGTGTGGTGCATCGCATCAATGGACGCACCGAAGGCAAACATTGTACAACCCCAATTCAAGAAAAGTTAGGATATTTTGTAAAATGCAATAATACCAAGAATCTGTGATGTGTTAATTCTCTTGAACCTTGAGTCAATTGACAAAAGAACAAATAAAAAAATGTCCAATGTTTTCATTTGCCAAATTAATTGTGTTTTGTAAATATATAACAAATTTTGATTTTGATGGCTGCAACACTCCAAAAAATAAAAATAAAAGTGAAAAGAGTATCCAAGTTAAACTGTTTTGAAACAGTCCACAATTAGCAGGTGAATTGGTAATAAGTGAGGCATCGTGATTGGGTATAAAAGGAGCATTCACCATAGGCAGTAAAGGTAAAGGTGTTATGACACAATGGTAATAGTTGATGTGACCACGTTGTTGCAGTGTGTTGCAGCAATCACAAATCTAAATTTGTTTATATTTACAAAATACAATTAAGTTGGTCAGTGAATCCATTTAAAAATATATTTTCTTTCTACTTTTGTCAGTAAAATAAAGGTTAAAGAGAATTAACAAATCACAGATTCTTGATTTGACAAACTTTTCTGGAAATGTGGTTGTAAAAGAATCTGTTAGATTATGCAATTGTGTTATTCTGAAAGAAGTTTACAATTGATTTAAACATTTTCTAATAACATTAGTCATGTACTGAATTACCTCTTTGTATGATACGTACTGTTCCTCTAATCTCTTAACATCTTCTTCAGGTAACAAAGGTCCAATCGAGGAATTGTTGATGTGCTCCTCTAGTTCTTTGTGCTTCAATACATCTCTAAGAAAGAACATATTAAAGAAAATTAACATGTCTGAAACTGTGTCTGAAAATGTTGAATAATTTAATAGTAATAGGTCATGATTTCTAAAATGCTAATTGCTATTTACTTTGGGTAGTAATTGACAATCCAACTCAATATATAGAGGCAATCCTCAAAATCAATACTGGATCTGGCGAGCTCTTGGAGTCTGGTGGAGAAGGTTTGATGGTAGAGTTGAGCATACGTTCTGCAGATGTCAAAGTCTGGTGGATAACATTCTCTCAGATTTCGGACCACTCTAAGCAGGTCTTTTTGTACTTGTTTGCCCATTCGACACACCTCTCTCTCCAAGGAGGTAGACAGCTTGTCTACTTTATTCTCTTGATCAGCAGTCTTCATTCGTTGTTCCACAACCATCTGGAGTAGAATGTCATGCATCTTTCTGCACTTTGTGGGCCTCCATGTTGGACGCTGATCCACAGCCACTTCTGCCCAGCGTCTGTCTTGTTCCTCCTCTCGAAGTATTGAAGTTAAAGCACTCTTGAGTGTCTCCTGATTGTCTTCATTGAAAGAATCATGGATGGCCATCCTCAGTCGCGAAATAAAGATCTCATAGTCTGTCTGCAACTTGTCCTCCATTTCTTCTGTCCTGGCCACTTCATTTGAACCGAAGAGACATTCCTCAGCTTTCACAAGCTGCTGCTGTGCTTCAGCCAGACGGTTCTGTTCAAGGTTTCCATTAAAATCCAGGTCCACTGCAGTATGCAAGAAGACAGTTCTGTTATATTCACTTAATTTTTTTTCTGAAAATTAACCCTCTGTTCCTTCTAATACCCTTGTGCATGGTATAGCTGGGGTTTTCTCTTTGATGCCAAGGACCATTTAATATATGACGCCTACTACAATATATTTAGCAGCTGTATATTTTCATAAAAATTTGTTTAAACTCTCAGAGAAAAATATTTAATGAGAAATGAAGATAAAATGTATAAATGGTCAATTATATTGTTTTTTAAATATTATTATTATATTATTTTATATTTCTATAACCCAGTTTTAAAACCGGGTTAAAACTGTAATTTTGAATTCATGAAAATATTGTCTGTTAGCCTACCTGGTGGAGTTTCATGGGATTTTGAATTCTTCTGCCGTTTCATGAAGTCAGGAATTTTCATTTTCAATTTGATCGCATGTTTTTGTCTTTCCTCTTTAGAATCACCAGGGGAATCTGCTATGCCTAAGACATCAAGGTCCACAACTAACGTATAAATCAGAAATGAACAGATAAGAAACTTGCTTAATTTTCTCTAAATTACTAGATCTAATTAAAACTTTAGTTAATGGACTCTTTAATAGACTTCACTTCAGTTTGACGAAGTGGCTCATGCATATAACTGGCACCCCAACCCTCCTGTTAGTGCTACATAGCTGCTGAACAACACGAAAGAGGTACCACGACAGTGCAATATGCTGGTGTACTACTAGGTATTTCTGTTCAAATCCAACTTCCAAGTATAGCTGTAGTAGAGCTTTTCAAAAGTGTGAACCTGTTTGCTCCTATGACTTCTGTGTGCCCAGTACAATTGTCACAATCACCAGCTGGGCACTCCACCCTAAACTATTGTCATTCCCTCACAAATTACAAATCCCAGAACTTACTGCACGTTCTCATAATGCTTGATTGTTCTCAGCTGGTTCTCATTACATTGTCAGTCTCTGCCTATCTACGCCTGATTCATTCTGTCATGCACTGCTCTAAGACACAAGGTAAGGATCAAAATGCAGTATTTTATTAAAGGGCGCTCCAAAGATGTAATCCAATAAACAGTCCCAACAATAACAGGGCACAGGCAAACAAGGACAACCCAAAAAACAAAAACAAAACAAACAGGCAGAAAGGCAAAACCATAAACATGAAAACCAAAGACAGAGCACTCAGAAATGCAACGGAGACACATACAAGACTTCACAATGAATGACAGAATGAGCCAGGCTTATATAGGCAGAGACTGACAAGGTAATGAGAACCACAACAACACAATAGTGCAATCTACAAACAGAATAGGGTGTTTTTATAGTGCTAATTATCTGTAAATGAAAATCCAAACTGAGCTTCACTGACTTATAATTTCATAAATGAAACATGTAGCAATGTAGACAACAAGTTGACACATAAAAACAAAACAAACCAACCACAACATGAATAACACAATCTGCTATTTTACCTAATTGTGATTCAGGGCTGAGAGCATCTTCAGATTTGAAATTCTTCTGTTTCGTAAAGTTTTTCATATATTTTGATATTCTGAGTTTGTGCTTTTTTTCCTGACATTGTGCTTTGGGATCTTCATCAGCTATACCATCATTGCTTCTGATTTCCTCACAAATTTCAAGGTCTTCTTCTGAAAGCAAAGAACACACAACAGTGAATGTACAAATTAAAACTAAATTCGATAATTAAACGAAAACTAATAATTAAAATTAAATTCTTCAAAGAAATTTAATACTTTGAAGAATTTAATTTTTGGAAATGTAATCCTTTGTCTGAATATTGGGGCGTAAGTGTCCCAATGGTGGTTAATCTGTCAGAATGTACTACCATGCTATACTAAAATTTTTGTAATTACCGTGATGATTCTGAAGTGTAAAAATCCTTTCAAGAGTTTGTAGAACTTATAATTACAAAGTGTAAACTCGTCATTTTTTGAAAGCTACGACTTGTACAATGTGGCCGCTGTACCACCAGACCACTGCAAATTTAAGGTGTGTTTGACTTGAAGCACCACTGTGCAAACCGATCGGTGTATGACCTTAAAGTATGCGAGAGCGATTTGAAACCATACAGAGCTTTATTTACGTAATTACGACATAGCGTGAACACAGCACAAGGTTAAGGTTTGCGATTGTTTAGTGTGGGGTTAGGGGTTTGTATTTATTTTTGTGTTATTGGCAATTTCCTGTGAACGACATGACCAAGGAAATCTTTAGAATTGACTGGGGGGCTAGTTTAGTTTGGGGAAAAACACATACACTACTAATAGCACACAAACTATATTCACGGCAGCGCCATCTTTGATTTTTAATGGGAATGAAAGTTAGGCTGTGAGGGATAGACATATATCTCTTCAGTGGGTTGTGCTGTTATTTAGCCGTTAGAGTTAGCATTTCATTGGCCAGTAGCACTTAGCACCGGCCCGATGAATACATCATGCATGCTTCATATCAGCATGCTACACGCGATTTCATCAGATTTAATTTCCTTTAAGAATAAAATTTTTTGTTGCCTGAGGAAAGCGTTTCTCTCATGTTTATTGCTACTTTTCAGATCAGTTTTTGGTCCTCTCAAGTGGACACGATGAGCTATAGGAGATGCATCGATCCATGTGACAGGTTCTTTCATGACAGGTGCGTGCAATGTTTGGGCCTGCAGCATGCTCAGGCTGACTGTAGACACTGCGATAGCCTGCGTTTAAAAAGTCTTACTGCATAAATTTAATCTATTTAATTCTCCATGTGAAAGTTTATGTGCTCAAATTATTTCTATTTGTTAAACAATAGGTCAAAACAAGACGTTTGTAGGACTGTCACTCAGTCTCTCTCCCGCGCGACACAATCGGTAGGCGCGCGCTGTTGCTCGCACGCAGACACTCTCGGTATCTCTCGCACACTTTTGAGCACGCTCTGAGGACACTCGGTCTCTCTCGTGCACTGTCGCTCGCACGCAGACTGTAGGTCTCTCTCGCGCACCTGGGCTCATGGAGGCACGTGATCAGACACTGATTTACGGTGCGCTAGATTGGCAAAAAAAGCTTTCTGTGAACTGAATGACACATTTAAAATATCGCTCGATCACGCGAATTTGATCGTGGGAAGCCAAAATCGTGATCGTGATTAAAATTCGATTAATCGTGCAGCCCTACCTGTTGGTTTTGTCTAGGGGTGTAACGATACACAAAACTGACAGTTCGGTTTTCCCACGGTTTTGACGTCTCGGTCCATTTTAGAAAGCTAAAATTTCATCTTTTTTTTTTTCAAACAGTGGTTTAATGAAAAAAATGTCTTTGTCTTTAAATTAATTAAATTACAATTAAACGTTTCGCAAGGATTAAAAAAATCTGCTAATGCTGTAAACTTTATAGGGAGCCGCACATTACTATGACATTAAAGGTTGTAGCCTAGACTTCGCGTTCTGAAATGTGTTCGGTACGCAATGAGAGTATCACGATTCGAATCGTGGGTTCTGTATCGCGGTTTTTCAGTTCGGTTCGAATAACGTTACACCCCTAGTTTTGTCAATAATGATTTGCGGCTTACCCCGGAAGCTCGTAATTCAAATTATTTCGGTTTGGGAGGGCCGTCTGTTCAAGCCTTCAGAGTTTGTGGAAAAGCCCTGTCGGTGTGGTGGTCCAGCCCGATCAGGCGATTGGGCAGACTCCTGTTTTGAAGGTTCCCGCCACTCATGTGCCTCGGGGACATATGCAAGGAGTGCATAAAATGTGGTCTCTCTACATGTGCTTCCTGTTTTCACAGACGCCAGAGGCTCTCTTCAATCAGAAGATGTATTGGTACCTGTGGTTTGGCAGGTTCCAAAAATGTAATTATTAAGGCCCCTGGCGGATTAATTGGACACTTGGCAACGCCTGCCCGAGATCGCGCAGTGATTGTTAGGTACCGTTCATCACGGCTAGACCATCCAATTCTGGAAAGGCCAGCCTCCTTTCAGAGGGATTCTTCCCACGACGGTGCATCCTTGGGAGGTTTAAGCTTTGATTTAGGAGATTGTCATACCCCCTGCTCAAGTGGAATCAGGCTTCTACAGCCATTATTTTGTTGCGCCCAAAAATGATGGTAGTTTGAGTCCAATTTTGGACTAATGTTGCCTAAATCTTAGGGTAAGCAAATTCAAGATGCTGTCCATTTTGTCTCATATCCGAATGATTTGTGACGATCGATCTAAAGGATGCGTTCTTCCACAGCCAGATAGTCAAGAGACAGGAAGATCCTGAGGTTAGCTTGTGAGGGCCAAGTTTACCAATACAGTGTTCTTCCGTTCGGACTGACTCTGGCTTGTTGTGAACTATTATTCTCAAGTGAAGGAAACTCAAAAGAGATACCAGAAGACAGTGCAGATTCTTTATTAGGAACTTGCTGTGGTTGCTGCAGTCATTCCATTCTCGTCTGACTAAGGGAAATGTTCCCTTACAATTTATACATTTAGAGGGGGAGGAGTTTACATTGGGGTGGAGTCACTCTGTAACAAAGCATGCAAATGAAGTAGGAACACACCCTCCTCTGAGGGCATTACCAATCCATTGGAATAAGCATAACTATTCAAATGCTGATAGTGGCCAGGAACTCTGGTTCCAAAAAGCCATCCCAGAGCCATTAAAGACAAAAGGTGAAAGTCTCCCCGACAGCTAATCCACTCAACTTAAACGATTCAACATCTAGGCTGAAAGGTGAGAAAACAGGACTATCAGGAAAGGAGACTCTTGCTGGAGACTCAATAATCATCTAAAAATCCGTCTACTAAACTTTATCAGTTTTTATACCATTGGAGTGGAAACCTAAATTAAACATTTGACAAATTTGTATTCCTTCAATTCACCCTTTGGGAGTTGTAAATAACTCCCACACTATATACAAATTACTGCGTCTCTCTCTCTCGCGCGCTCTCAAAATGGGTTGCACAAGGCATGCGTCGAGGACCTGCCGGAATTGTCACTTGCACAATCGGGCCATCATTGCATTGCATTAAAGTTTATCATTTTTACTTCTTTTTAAGTCTTATCAGTTTAAACATTCAAGCGATTGTAAACTATTCAGTACTCTCTCGGATATGTTTTTCTCTGCGTGCAGACATACAGTAAAGCCGCCTCACAAACAGCTTGCGAGTAACAAAATATATTTTTCGCGGATTATATCGCTTTAACGGGGGGAAAAACACGCAAAACTGTGTAAAAATTCCGGTCATGGTTAGTATACTCGTAACCAATAATGTGGTAATGTGGCGTAACCAATAATTATTACTCGTAATAATGTGGTGAATTAATAAAGCTCTTGGAATTAATACATGTAATGTCAACATTTCCTTTGGTGAGGCACTGCCTACCCTGACCGCACGTCCCTGGCTGAGTTTCGGTTCATTTATGAGACAAGCTCAGTTCACGCGTCGGCACGGAGCTCCTGAAAAGTCCTGATTATATTGCCTGCCTGCTATATTTACTTCTTATTTATTAAATCCAGACATTTGGTTGATGAAACATTGATTAAAATTAAGATACAATTAATACATAACGAAATTCACTTTAAAGAAAGGGCTTTCTACAAAAACAAACAAAAAGATTTTTGAAGTGGTCAAAATCATGTCTGCCCATTCCATTTGTCTCCCGATTGCGCATCTTATGATCTTACTCACGCTTTTCACTTTTTTTTATTTCATCTATGCTGATTATATGAAAAAATAAGTATTTTATTTAAACATAAATATGAAACTAAATCGTTTTCTTTAATGACTAGGCTACAACACGTAGGCCTAAACAGTACAGAGAAATGTAATATCGGAGCGGGATTTGAGCGAACACGGTCTTACGGATTTTCGAGCAATCATTGAATATTATTTTGCTTGATATGCCAATCCTTAATATTTGGTGTTTTAAATACCTGTTTGAGGTCTCTGTGAAAGTTTTAAAGCAGTCTTTTAGTGCCGCTTTTAGGTCTCGTCCGAAGAACTGTTACGTCCATAACGTTGTTTTTTTCCTCATAAATGCGAACATGAAAAATACAGTAAAATGAATATTTTGTGTTCTGTGGAGAGCCAACCCTTCATCATCCTGTGGGTTGTATTACTTTTGGTTTGCGCAGTGTAATTCACAGAATTGATTACTCTGCTACCAGCCTCTGTCACAAAGCCTACCGTGTGGAGCTTGTGACTATTGCAAACGCGCAGCTGAGGAGACAGTGTCGCTGTCTAATCTGTCCCTGGTAAAAGTAATGTTGTGCAGAATTGAAAAAGGAACTACGTTTTGTTACCAAATTTTCAGTAGTAGCGTGTTACACTACTTTTTACCCGAAAAAGTAGTTGCGTTACTGTAACGCGTTACTTACACCGGGCTGGTTACTTTGTAACGCGTTACACACAACACTGTTAGCAGGGCGCGTTAATGTGTTCTGTCTAGGGCCCACTCTATGAGGCGCCTGTATGCTTCTAAGTGGAATCTTTTTGCTTCTTGGTGCAGGCAGTGCAATCTGGACCCCATTTCATTGCCCTGTAGGTCCAATACTGGAGTTCATTCAGAGTTGTTTTTTAGCTAGTGTAGCCCTTGCCACTCGTAAGGACTATGTGGCAGCTATATCTGCTGAGCATGTGCCCATGGGAGGTGCTTCTGTTGAACGTCATACCCTGGTTTCCCATTTTCTGCAAGGGACAAGGGGGCTTAGGCCTTTTCACCCTGCACAAATTCCCTAATGGTATTTATCTGTCGTCCTGGAGGGCCATTCATTTGAGCCATTGGAGTCCGTGTCAGAAAAGTTTTTGACCCATAAGACGGCCCTTTTGGTGACTCTAGTCTCTCTTAAGAGAATAAGGGACTTGCAGGCTCTTTCTGTCAGCCCTTCTTATATGGAATTAGCACCGGGCTGGTTAAAGCCTTGATGCAACCTAGGCTGGGGTATGTTCTGAATGTTGCGTCGACCCCATTTCGCTTCTAGCATGTGGTCTTGGAGGATTTTTCCCCTCCTGACTTGGAGACTGGGAGTGATGTATGACCTCTTGGTCTCTGCCCGGTTAGGGCGTTGAAAATCTATGTTGACCGCACAGTCAAATGGCATAGATTTGACCAATTGTTTGTGTGTTTTGGAGGTAAAAACAAAAGAGCTGCTTTCACAAAACACAACGTTTCATTGGGTGATCGAAGCTATCTCTATGGCCTATGAGGCGTGTGGCTTGGCTTCGCATCTGGGTGTCCATGCTCATACCACCAGAGGAATGGTTTCTTCTCGGGCTCTCTTTAAGGGCTCTTCCTTGGAGGATATTTGTGTTGCGTCAGGATGGTCCTCGCCGAAAACCTTTATCAAGTTCTACGGTCTGGAAGAGAGAATGGCTCCTGGCTCCCAGGTTTAATCTGCTTGAGCGGACTCTTTCCTCAGTCTTACTGTGCGTTCACACCGGACGCGAATAGCGCGTCAAATTCGCGTCTACCGCGTCTAGGTTGACACTTGACCACTTTGTGTTAATTCGCGTGTCAAGAGTGAAACTGATGCGCGTAAATTTCGCTTCAAACTTTTGTTTTTACGCGCGTCAGTTTCCGACATAGCCTACAACCAAATTTATGACATTTTTTTATCGTTAAAATGGATGAAAAAAGGCTGGAGATGCAAAATGTGTATGGAAACTATTGTGTGTGAGTTTGTGCTCGCTGCTAGAGAGTGAAGGCGTACTGTGTATGGCCGCTGTCATCTGTGCTGTATGCAAGTTATATCTCGTAAACTAATTAATTATGGGCTACAAGATGATTAGAAGAAAATAACAGTTATTCTCGATTCTGAATAAAAGCCGTCTTTTAAAGAGAGAGAGAGAGAGAGAGAGAGAGAGAGAGAGGAGAGAGAGAGAGAGAGAGAGAGAGAGAGAGAGAGAGAGAGAGAGAGAGAGAGAGAGAGAGAGAGAGAGAGAGAGAGAGAGAGAGAGAGCGGGGCAAAATGCCCAGTTTACTGTATGTTGTGCGTATGGACAGCTTGTAGTAATCTTGTAAGAATTTTGCCGACGCCTATAGTAGTTTATAGTGATGACATTGCATGATTTCTTAAATACAGGGGTGTTGCAAATCGGCTACATTAGGCATTAAACTACACAGACATCAAGAAAAGCTTTAATTCATGCCCACTTGCATTCAAAAATGAAACATTTCAGAATAGGATGGTGTATGTCAAGCATGCTATAGATCTGTCTTACCTTTCCTCACTCTCCTAGGCATCATTATCCGGTATTTAATGCAGCTGAAAGCAGCCAAAGTGTGTTCAGACTCTCTTTCAGCTTTCAGTGTCTCTGTGTGTGTGAGCCCCCACAGCAGCTCTTTATATAATCTGCTGATGATGCGCTCGAGACATCATGTGATCTAGTGGAAAGCTGGACTCCCAGAGAAAGACCTTATGCTTTGACTCTTTATGTTCCAGTTTGCTAAACATTTCATTTAAATCTTGATTGCTATAGCCAGCTTCCTGGACTTCAAATATAATGAATACAAACAATAATATCGTAATTATTCTTCTGACATGACTCGTGTCTGATGACTCATGAATGAGTCTAACAATGTCATTTACATGTTCTTGTTTTTTTCTTCTCTCTTAATTTTAACTTAAAACAAGCGTTAATCACAAGCATCCCTTTTTGACCAGCACTGGGTTCCCAAAATTACCCAAATTTGGTTGTTTTTCATTTTTTGTTTAACAGATTGGACACTGGATTTAGGTCAGTCTTTAGAAATGGCCTTTGAATTGTTGTATTGTAAGTAGCATTATTGTGCTGTAAATGTAGGCTATTGAGAGTTTGTGCTGCAATCTGATTTAGACAATTTTTTAACAGCATTAACAATGAAAAACACAACAGCAAACTTTAAAGGGATAGTTCACCCCAAATATATATATTTTTTATCATCATTTACTAACCCTCATGTTGTTCTAAACCAAAACTGTATGAGTTTGAACTGTTGAACACAAAAGAAGATATTTTATAGAATGTTGGTAACCAGACAGTAGATGGTAGCCTTTGACTTCCATTTTTTTTTTTTTTTTTGCTAATATGGAAGTAAACGGCTACAGTTTACTGTCTGGTTCCCAGCATTCTTTAAAATATCTACTTTTGTGTTCAACAGTAGAAAGAAACTCATACAGGTTTGGATCAACATGAGGGTGAGTAAATGATGACAATTTTCATTTGGGTGAACTATCCCTTTAAATAGCCAGAGAAGAAGGAGAATTTTAAGGTATAGCGGAGGATTTTCTTTTTCCGGGTGGGTAGCCTATACTATTGGTCCACCTAAGTGTCAATCATTCTGGTGATATGTTTACGTAAGGCCGTCGTACGTGCTCGTCCCTAGTTTTCGCTTTCTGCGCATGCGCACTTTCAGGTGTATTATGTGTGATGAGTTACAGTTTCAGCCATTCCTTTGAAAATGGCTGAGGGTCGAAAGAGAAAAAATGTATACGAAGTGTATGATAAGAATAGAAAGGCCGCAGAATGTAGAAACAAGACCAGAGTGATTTTGGGTAAATATTTCACACGCTGGCGTGCACTAAAAGCACAGGTTGGGCTTCCCACTGATGCTGCAGTCGCGAAGATTCTACTAGACAGGGAAAGTTTGTCATGCTATTTGGAGAAATCCATTTAAAATCACTGCTAGTAAAAGTTAATGTAAGCTATGATTAGCGATGCTAGCCCTGGAGAGGGCTGGGGAGGGCGGGTCTTCTCTAAAATTCGGAAAGATCCTCCGCTATACCTTTAATGATATAAATTTTTTTTTTGCTTATGTAATTTTAGATTTAAATTTGGTTATAGTGATACAATGCAATCTGTAGTTGCAATAAATTGCAACTCATTTTATTTAGCTACTGCAGGGAAGGCACTCTGAGCAGGTCTCATTTTCTTCGGTTTAAAATTGAATGTCTATTCTGACAGTAGGATTTATGTATTATAAATTATTTACCCATTTGTATTCATGGCTTACAATAAGTGATAGACTTATAATAAGACAACAAGAAAGTTTGTTATTGAAGCAAGGCTGCATAATGAAACATAAGTGCTTTATGTCAGAACATTTAAATAAATGTCTTTACTTTTAGAGATTGGCAACAAGGAGATGTATTGAATCTGTTAGGCAAGCAGTAACCGTTAATAACTTCACCCACCATGTGTTATAAGCCACGTGATTTCTCTCTTGCACTCTGAGTATCTTCTTACAGCTGCTTCCAAACAGTACTCTATGTAGGCGTGCATCTATACTATAGTGTGTTTTGCTATCCCCCTCCCACTTTTCATGTTTAAACTCATCAGCATTGGCCACAGCCATGACAGTTTCTCGGAAACCTTGTGGTTTCTCTGGAAATGCTCTCACTGCTGCCTCCAGAGGTTTCCCAAGTGGATGGACATTCAAATGTGGGAAACGCTTACATTCTGTATGGGGGTTTATGTTAATGAAATGAAGGATTACTCCCAATATAGAATAATCTAATGACAGCTGATAACTGATATTTTGTTAAATAAAAAAATCCAGACTATACATTTGATATTTAATGAATGAAAGAATGAATTTGATGAACATCAAAACTGTCATTCATCCTGGATAAGTCAGGTAATATTTCAGGGCAGCTTTGGACTGATTTTACAAATGTAAATAAATGAGATGAGAAACAATGGCCAATTGTTAATGACTGAACTGAAGTCTACTATGTATGGCATCAGTTGGACAGTGACATCTAGTGGACTTGAAGTGTTCATTGTAATGCATGAGGTAGTTCACCTTAAAGGGCCCCTATTATGCTTTTTTAAAGTTTCTTAATGTTGTTGTGGAGTCTCCTACACCATGTTTACATGCATCAAAGGTAAAAACACTGTTTAATTTCCTCATAATATACATTTGCACATCATCACATTATTAATGATTCTCAAACGACTCTTCAAATTAATCAATCTCTCTTGTCAACTATTTTCAAAGGAAAGTAGCTAACACCTAGCCTAGAAATCTAGACGCACCCTAGCGGCAGCGAAAATTATTTCGCAGCCAGTGTGGTCTAGCAACTCTCCATAGGCTTTTGAGCTGGAAAAAACAAAAACTGGTCAGGCCAATCACATCGTGTATAGAGTCGGCGGGCGGGCTTAACACAATGACGGCACAGTTCATGACATTCTGCGTGATTTCCATAGGTGATTTCCCTGCTACTTGAAAACAATGAAGATGCAGCGGTCTTTCGAATCGGCTTTGGCCGCGACTCTGGAGGACTTGGAGTTAAGAGAACGTCACTTAAGTCATTATTAAAAAAGGAAGATGTGTTCGGAGTTTTGCCGACCTGATACGGCAAAAGTTTAATATATCAATTAGCTCCGCTGGTGGAAAAACGCATGGGACTCACTCATCCACAACGTTAAATGCCGTTCGTTGCTCAGGGCCCGGTTCCCCAAAACGTTCTTATCGCTAAGTAGTTCTTAACCTATTCCTTAACCTCTCTCTTAACCTTATGGCACGATTCCCGGAACATTCGTACGCTAAGTATATCTTCTGTAAGTCACACTTTCGTAAGGTTGGTCTGAACCATTCGTAAGCTCTCTTTTAGTGTTGTTTGAGCTCAAGATGCTAGTCGCCGCTACTGTGCAGCAGAAATCAGCGCAGTACAAGTCAAACTATGGTATGTTGACAATGTTGTGGCTCAACAATGATTTTATGTTATGGACATTTTAAGACTAATAATAAATATGTTCTCAATGGATACAGGCCTATTTATGAAGTTGACTTTATTTGTTATCACAACTAATATAGCCGGTCAGGCTTGATGTTGACTGGTGTATTGGTATACAATATACTCATAAATGTAATAATTTTGTCATTTTAAATGTTTATACTCCATATGAGTCTAGTGAGAATGAGGTTGAATATCTCAATAGACTGGCTTTTATAAATGCTTTTATTCAAGACAATAGCATCTCCAGTGTATATGTTGTTGGGGATATGAATGCTGATATCAATGACAGCAACTCATTATTTGCTAAGCACTTGACCTGCTTCAGTGAAGATAATAACTTCACTCTATCACGTAGAGTACTGTTGATAGACACAAGTGTTAGCCTGCCATTCAACATCATGGCTTGACCATTGTTTTAGTACAGCTGATGGGCATGCAGCCATAGAGAAAATGGGTATTAAGTATGGGGTCACAATAACAGACCATAAACCTTTGGTCATCACAATTAACATTGAAGAATTACCATCTACACCCAGAAACAACAATGCTATCAGTGGTAATGTGAGTCCTAAATTAGACTGGTCAACTCTTTCTGAAGAGGATATATTGGCTTATTATACTTACACAGAGCAATATCTAAGTAATGTTTATCTGCCCAGAGAAGCTATTATGTGTAAGGATGTGAACTGTCAGATTGAGGAGCATAGGAGTAATCTATGTGCCATGTATGATGATGTTTGAGGGTGGTAAACCTCTTCAGAAACACAGGAGAAACAGGGCCTATAATATTAGACCAGGATGGAATGATCATGTATGATCAATGATCATATCACACTGAAGCTTGGGAAACTTACAAGGCCCAGGCTGGGAGACCTAGGCAAGGCCCTGAGCTTGAGAATAAAAAGGTTGCCAATGCCAGATATAAGTATGCTGTTCGTTTTATATCTAGAAATGAGCAGGCCATGAGGGCTGACTCTATGCCAGTAAAATGAAGCAACATTATCATGACTTTGGAACGAGGTGAGGTCCTTAAATAACTGTAAATCTGCCCCCCTTGTACTGTTAAAGTGGCTCTGTTCAAAGCTTACTGTACACCACTCTATACTGCCCATCTGTGGTCTTCTTACAAAAAAATCCAGCATGGAGAAGTTAAAAGTTGCCTTCAATGATACAATGAAAATTTTACTCAAGGTTCCCAGGGGATGGAGTGCTAGTCAGATGTTTGTATATGTAGGAGTTATCACACTGAAAGCACTTTTAAGAAATTTAAAGTGTTTAAGTTAATGCAAAACTCTTGCAACACAAGACTGATGAGTCTACCAACAGTATCATGGTGGCACTCTCAAATCCCTTAGTGAGCTACTCCAGGTACACATCCAGACTGAGAGTGCATTGGCTGAAATGTCTGTATTTTAATTCTTGTATTTATCTTTTCTCTTTTTTTGTGCTTTTTGTCTTATTTGTTTGTTTGCTGGTTTGTTTTGTTTGTTTTTATCTGTCCTGTCTTGCGTGGCTTTTTGGACATGAGTCTGGCAAACAATTTGGCTCTACATGGCTAAGATCTTTAAATGGGTAAGCATGGTGGTGCCCAGTAAGCGACCAACTATGGCAGCGATCCAACGTGTCCTTGTTTTGAATCAAAGACGGCGCCGGCCGCGGAGCCGTTTAGTCATGTCATAATTTTTAGAAGTCGTTAAACCCATGTCAAGAAGCGGCACAAGTGGCACAATGGGATAAGGAGGGTGGATGACTAGCGAGGGATACCCGGTTCATGTGAATATATCACTTTAATAAATAGTCTATATTTTACTGATAACTTAAACTATGTTAAAATAAATGTTACTGTAATAATTTGAGGAATGTTTCATTTGCATAGAACGTGTTGTCTTTCTTAACACCGTAATGCACCTTCGCGTGAAGTCAAAAATCGATTCCTGAGCAATCGATGCCAACTAGTTCAGCACCTTCACTCGGGACAGCGCCTTTGTAACGTCGAACGTAAGAGGAGCGTGTTAAGAAGCTTCCTAAGGGACACTTCGGGGAACACACTTAGGAACATAAACAACTTCGATAAGATATATCTTTTTGAGTCTTCTTAGCGTGCTAAAAATGTGAGCGTTATCGAGGAACCGGGCCCTGGTTGGTTGTAGCGTTATCCTATTGCGTGCAGAGGGATTTTGAAAGGTAACCGTTTATCCCGCCCTTCGGATTGAGGCATGTCAATGAGGAGTTCCCAGACCTAACTATGGCGCTTTTTCCGTGCCAAAATCAAACATTCGTATGGCGCTTTTTCCGTGCCAAAATCAAACATTCGAACCGATCGAACATCTATCCGAACGTCTTGTACTTTTGAGCGTCTTACCGAGCGGGTTGACCCACGTGACGACCTGACGTGACGTCAACATCTTGAAATTAGCAGTTTTTTAGCCATGCAAGTATTCAAGCTGATGTGTAAAGACTATAAATGGACATGAAAGGCAATACATATAAATATTGTACCACTAAAACATTTTTCCTGAATCCTGTGCATGTAAGGTTATGTGTTTTACTTTCAACGAGCAGAAATACTGTCGGCTAGCCTATATACAGACATTCAATAGTCTTAATTTGACCAATAATCATTTTAACTAGTTTTTATTGTTATTTTTATTGCCCAATGTTCTCACAGTTCATAAAAAAAACACTCCAAAATAATTTTTTTAATACTTTTTGCAATAGGCTAATTTTTAAAAAACAGATCCAGAAGGTTTTCATATATATATGATATATATATATATATATATATATATATATATATATATATATTATATATATATATATATATATATATATATATATATATATATATATATATATATATGCTATTACCACACAGCATATTTGAGTCAGAAACTGACTGAAATAAGAGGTTGAAATGAGATCAGATCCAAATGGATTAAGCTGTGATAAAATATTTGCTGTTTATTTTTGTAAATGCTTTATTGAATTTCAATGTTACATACGTGTAACAAAATGCTTTCTCTGTATTCAGGTTTGACTGTAGTAATGATAATAATACAAAAACGTGTACACTTCAAATCAAAATATGTTATTATTATTTATTTTTTATTAAAACTTGTGTGATCTGAAAGCATTGTTTGATTTTGAGTACAGCAATTGTTTGACTTTGAGAAGAGTCAATGGTTTTGTGAGTTTAGTTTGAAAATTTGAATTTGTGTTTAATGTTGTGTGACAAACTAATAAAAGGTGAATCTAATCAAGCATGATCTTTTATTTCAAGAACTTATCTCAATACTGACTTAATCTTAATAAAATTACTCAATTATCATAATCTTTCACAAATAAACGTCATAAATGTTAAAGTGGAAAGGTTTATTAAAGTAACACTAAGTAGTTTTTCAACCTTCATAATATATTTCCAAGACCCTTGTGATGGTACATCGACTTAAAATTAGTTAAATGACACGTCTGCCATAGCCTGATGGGGTCTGTATCGCTTTTACTGGCACTGTGTAACCTCGGGTTTCGGGTAGGAACCCGACCACAAAAAAGAACTACAAAATTCAACTGCTTTACGTCAAGCGCTACAATAGTCATTATTTCGTTTTTCTTCGTTTCTGATGTTGCAATAATGAAATCATATCTACTCTACCTTGTCTGTGGACATCATTCATTCTAAAGCCGGTACTGGATAAACAGCGAGCGTGCGTGCGACGCTAAATTATTTACGACTGCGGCAATGGACAATTTCGTTTCCAAACAGTAGGGCGACCGAAGAGGAAAATTTACTTGGTGTTACTTTAAAAACATAACCTATAAGCCTACATTTAGACATAATCAGCTGAATACTTTAATTTGTAATTGATGCTCGTTGATTTTCATGTCTGCCACATATAAACAATGAGCCAAAACGAAATGATTGATCATTTTCATAAAATCATATGTAACACGTTCCTACATGTGCTTACGTGTTGTTAACACGTTCCTATGGCGACCGGTCCAGTCCAGTCATTTTATGAAAAAAGGTTGAACAAATTGCAACAGAAGCAAACTCAACTGATTTTGTATCCTCAATATGCCCTGAGTAAGGGAAAATAAGCCCTGAAGAAATCCCATTAGGGGAAAGTTTCGAAAAAGACCCAAATATAACCTATTCATATATTCATTATTTTTCTCACGTGAATAGGGTAAAAATCTTAACCTTTAGATATCACCATGAAAATTACTGAGTTGATTGCTTACATCAAGACAAACAAAAAATGTATTACAAGTTTTTTTAAATTGTTTGTTAACATGGACAAACGGTGCATAATATAATTACATATTAGCTAATTTGCATAATTACCCAAACAGATCTAAACATTGGTTATTTCAGGGGAAAATGTTTTTTTTTTAATCTTGTTGACATATAACAGTAAAAGACTTAATGTTAAGGTGTGAATGGAACCCATTTAAGCTACCCATGAACATTAATGCAGGAAGAAGTACTTTAGAAACCAGCCTTTATTAATTATTATTGCAGAGATGGTGTTTGGGCATTGAGTGCATTGTGTACGTAATTCGATTTTTTAATCCAGACACTTTTTATTTCACCTACATTTTGCCTTCTGCATTCTCCTTACCCATGTCTCCTGTTCAGACTCATCCCCCAGAAACAGTCCCACTGACCCAGCCCCAAACCCCATCTTTGCCATAATAACTAAAGGCTGGTTTCTTAAGTACTTCTTCCTGTATTAAAGGGCACCTATTATGGCATTTAAAATGTTCCTAATATTGTTCTGGGAGTCCCCAACAACAGTTTTACAAGCATGAAATGACAAAAAACACTTTTGTTGTCTTATAATATGAATTTATTTTTACCTGATTTGCTCACTGACTCCCATATGAATCATTTAGCGAGTCATTTTTCCAAACCCCGCCTTTGCGGTGATATGTTAGCTACCATAGCCCAAATGAGTGACACCGAGCCGACGGGGTGTCATTGGTTGTTGCGTTAAATCTTACCCAGATACAATAGTGCTATTTTCTGATTGGCTAACAACACCAGACGAACAACACCAGAGGAGACGCGCTTGATTCCTGCCTTGTTCCACAGTGAGAGCGGCGCAGCCAGTGTTTTGGGCACTGCAGCATATTACAAATAGTTTTTCAGCGTGAGAAATACAATGTGTGGCGGGAGAGCGTGACGAAAGACCGAAATGAGTGACTGTCACGCTCTATGCGTGACACTTGAGAGCCCTGCACTTCACATATTTCAATACAATTGACATTGAAGACCAAGAATCTGCGCTGCGCGTACACAACACACAAAATAATTATTGAGCATGATACATAAAACATAAAAGCAACAATTAATATTAATAATACTTACAGGTTGTGATTCGGAGAAGGAAGCTGATCCAAATAAACTCGGTACTGAACCTTCCTTCAGTATCAGCCGGCTTGCAAATCCATACTTTATAGCATTTAGGTTTGTGAAGCAATCATCTTCAAAATGATGCGAAACATAGAACAAGGTTCGGTTATACTTCTGTGGTATAGTTGTATATATGAACTGTAGCCACTTAGTCTTCAAATGCTCCTCACTGGACAGATGAAAAAAGTTTGCTTTTGCGTCGCACTTCAAAACACAGCAGCGTCTCGTCGACATGATGTTAGTTTCCTTGGCGTCTCCGAACGCAATAAGTGGGCGTATCTTATTCAAATAACTTGTACAGGTGACGTCATAAATTTAGAGAAAAAGCATCGTTCGTCGAACGATTCATATCAGCGACTCAGAGTCGACTCTTACTTTTGAGAGACAATAACTTTGTATACGGTGAACTTTTATGTTTAAAACTTTGCAGGATGTTTTCGTTCACTTAGATCTATGTTACACACTACATGAAGGGCAATTTTCAAAAATCCATAATAGGTACCCTTTAATGTTCATGGGTAGCCTAAATGGGTTCCATTCACACCTTAACATTAAGTCTTTTACTGTTATATGTCAACAAGATTCAAAAAAACATTTTCACCTGCTATACCCAATGTTTAGATCTGTTTGGGTATTTATGCAAATTAGCACATCTGTAATTAGATTATGCACCATTTGTCCATGTTAACAAACAATTGCAAAAAACTTGTAATACATTTTTTGTTTGTCTTGATGTAAGTAATCAACTCAG
Organism: Chrosomus eos; assembly: GCA_036326025.1. Taxonomy (NCBI): domain Eukaryota; kingdom Metazoa; phylum Chordata; class Actinopteri; order Cypriniformes; family Leuciscidae; genus Chrosomus; species Chrosomus eos. The sequence goes on from CM070829.1 coordinate 17,352,463, forward strand.
TGATTTTCATGATGATATCTAAAGGTTAAAATTTTTACCCTTTTCACGTGAGAAAGAGAATGAATAGGCGTATGAATGGGCTATATTTGGGTCTTTTTCGAAACTTCCCCTAATGGGATTCTTCGGGGCTTTTTTTCCCTTACTCAGGACATATTGAGGATACAAAATCAGTTGAGTTTGCTTCTGTTGCAATTTGTTCAAGGTTGAGCCCCATTTTGGCTTAAAATGACTGGACTATTTTGGAAAAGCACGATATTCTACATAATTTTTCTCCATCTACCATTAAAGCGGAAGGTTCAGGAATAGATCTAATTTCGGAATGTGTCTTATTTGCTTATTTAATAGAAATAGGAACGCTGTAGCTACCATATTCAAATGCAGCGAAAACTGCAATCAGTATCTGCTTTGCCTAAATATAAAAATCATAGGCAATTAATTATAATAGTAGGCTACATAAAATGTGCTGACAATTTATATCAGACAAATTGACATATCAAATACAAAGCCTACATGTCTACTTTATGATACCCTTAAGAGTGTAATGTAGGCTAACCCTGACTTAATTTCAGGACTAATAATAATAATTGTATATAGTTTAAATCAATTATAACTTATAGTTCTATGATTGTTAACTGAAATATAATGTAGGAGGAAAAATAAATAAATGTGGAAGAGGAATAATTCGAATTAGAATTGACCAATGAGATTGAGAAATAGAAAAGACTAAAGCTGCATCCCAATGTGCATACTATGCCCTAAATAGTATTGAAAATTACTAATGTCACATACTATTTAGGATGGATAGTAGCCTATGCACATTGGGACGCAGCAGAAATACAAAGACATCGATTAACAGCCTACCACTGTATGTAGCCTACAGTTAAAATAGGTGAGTCTGGCGTTTGAAACAGAGTTATGAAATACAGAGAAAATCATGATATACAGATGGTAGCTTTTTCAGTTCATCACTCAGAAAGACTTAGAATAGCCTACAACACCTTTCTTGAAAGGCTTATTCAGGGAAGTGCAGCAGGATGCAGGAAATGGTTGAGTATTATTTTACTGTATTTAGTGCCTTTCATGTCCCTATTCTTTACACATCAGCTTGGATACTTGCATGGCTAAAAAACTGCTAATTTCAAGACGTTGACGTCACGTCAGGTCGTCACGTGGGTCACCCGCTCGGTAAGACGCTCAAAAGTACAAGACGTTCGGATAGACAGACGTTTGGTCGGTCGGTCGGTCGTTTGAGTGTTTGATTTTGGCACGGAAAAAGCGCCATACAAATGTTTGATTTTGGCACGGATCAAGCGCCATAGTATATGCACAAATTACACCTCATACGCGACGCACCTCTCCTCCGAGATACGAGACCGATGCGTCGCGCAGGTGTCACTCATTATCAATCACGCCACCGGACTCGCCCCGTTCTCTCTCACGTCCCTCAACCTCGTCCTGCTCGCCACAGTAGTCTAACGTAATTATCGCATATTCACAACAGATATATTTTCATATCCATTAAACATAACTCAGAACAAGATAATGTATCTTATTTAGATATTCTGTTGACAGTGAGAGAGTTAAGGGCAACCGCGTGAAATGTAACAAAAGAATAACGCGCAATTCAGTGCGGTCAATATGACCGTCTATATGGCCGACATAGGTAGGCTAAATATGTAGCCTACATTTGTTTGTTTTTTTGCCTTATGTGTAATTTATATGAAAAACATTTTAAAGGGTACCTATTATGGATTTTTGAAAATTGCCCTTCATGTAGTGTGTAACATCGATCTAAGTGAACGAAAACATCCTGCAAAGTTTTAAACATGAAAGTTCACCGTATACAAAGTTCTTGTCTCTCAAAAGTAAGAGTCGACTCTGAGTCGCTGATATGAATCGTTCGACGAACGATGCTTTTCCTTTGTCTAGTTGACGTCAACTTGACAAGTTATTTGAATAAGATATGCCCACTCATTGCGTTCGGAGACCAGTGTTGCCAGGTCCATATATGCCTGCACTGTTTCCGCGGGTTGTTTGTGTAGTGCACGGGTTGACGCGATTGTTTTACCCACTGGAGCATGATTGTTATTGGGGAAACACCCGGGAACGCTATTTGACTATTTTTGGCCGTGATTGGGTTAGTTTTGATGAGCAATTGGGCTGGTTTTGTTGTGCAGACCTGGCAACCCTGTCGGAGACGCCGAGAAACTAACATCATGTCGAGACGCTGTTTTGAAGTGCGACGCAAAAGCAAACTTTTTTCATCTGCCCAGTGAGGAGCATTTGAAGACTAAGTGGCTACAGTTCATATATATACAACTATACCACAGATAGCCTTGTTCTGTGTTCGCGTAATGTTGAAGATGATTGCGTCACAAACCTAAATGCTATAAAGTATGGATTCGCGAGCCGTCTGATAGCCTACTGAAGGAAGAAGGTTCAGTAACGTTACTGAGTTTATTTGGATCAGCTTCCTTCTCCGAATCACAAACTGTAAGTATTATTAATATTAATTGTTGCTTTTATGTTTTATGTATCATGCTCAATAAGTGTGTGTTGTGTACGCACAGCGCATAGGTCGTCAGTTGTATTGAAATATGTGAAGTGTTTGTCGTTGTTAATGGAGTTGTCATAAAGAATATAGCTATAACGTTACCTCTTAGTAAAGCATTATCAATATGTTTATGCATTGGGCTAACGCAAACAATGACTGAATGTGCTTTAACCACTAAACTTTGGGCTATGGTAGCTAACATATCACCACAGATTAGCGTCACACAAAGGCGGGGTTTGGTTTGACTCGCTAAACGATTCATATGGGAGTCGGTGAGCAAATCAAGTAAAAATAAAATCTATAGTCTAACTCCTGCGTTTTAAACTTCATAAGATGATAAGACAACTGGTAATGAAAACTAATAAAGAATAATAATACAGATGCATAATATTAAATAATGAAATTATAATAAAAGATGAAATTTAAGTCTTCAGTGGGGTTTTAATCATTTTCTATTATAATGTCAGTAATGCACTGAATTACTAGCCTAGAAATCTAGACGCACCCTAGCGGCAGCGAAAATCATTTAACTGCCAGTGTGGTCTAGCAACTCTCCATAGGCTTTTGAGCTGGAAAAAACAAAAACTGGTCAGGCCAACCACATCGTGTATAGAGTCGGCGGGCGGGCTTAACACAATGACGGCACAGTTCATGACGTTCCGCGTGATTTCCATAGGTGATTTCCCTGCTACTTGAAAACAATGAAGATGCAGCGGTCTTTCGAGTCGGCTTTGGCCGCGACTCTTGAGGGCTTGGAGTTAAGAGAACGTCACTTAAGCCATTCTTAAAAAAGGAAGATGTGTTCGGAGTTTTGACGACCGGATACGGCAAAAGTTTAATATATCAACTAGCTCCGCTAGTGGGAAAACGCACGGGACTCACTCAGCCATAGCCGTTCGTTGCTCTGGTTGGTTAGCGCTATCCTATTGCGTGCCGAGGGATTTTGAAAGACAACCCCCAAGTTTATCCCGCCCCTCGGATTGAGGTATGTCAATGGAGAGTTCCCAGACCTAACATCTTGATGTAGGTCTGGCATGCCAGGCTACTGAATTACCTCTTTGTATGAGAATTACTGTTCCTCTAATCTAAGATCTTCTTCAGGTAACAAAGGTCCAATCGATGAATTGTTGATGTGCTCCTCTAGTTCTTTGTGCTTCAATACATGGCTAAGAAAAACAATATTAAAGAACATTAACATTTCTGAAACGGTGTCTGAAAATGTTCAATAATTTAATAGTAATAGGTATTGGTCATGATTTATAAAATGCTAATTGCTATTTACTTTGGGTAGTAATTGACAATCCAACTCAATATATAGAGGCAATCCTCAAAATCAATACTGGATCTGGCGAGCTCTTGGAGTCTGGTGGAGAAGGTTTGATGGTAGAGTTGAGCATACGTTCTGCAGATGTCAAAGTCTGGTGGATAACATTCTCTCAGATTTCGGACCACTCTAAGCAGGTCTTTTTGTACTTGTTTGCCCATTTGACACACCACTCTCTTCAAGGAGGTAGACAGCTTGTCTGCTTTATTCTCCTGTTTTTCTGCAGTCTTCATTCATTCTTCAACGACAATCTTGAGTAGTGTCTTGATCTGTCTGCACTTCACAGGACTCCATATTGGATACTTCTCCACGGCTACTTCATTCCAGCATCTGTCCTGTGTCTTCTCTTGACATATTGAAGTTAAAGCACTCTTGAGTGTCTCCTGGTTGTCCTCATTGAAAGAGTCATAAATGGCCATCTTGGTAACGCTTTAGATTACAGCCCAGAAAGTACTGTGTAATTAAGAGGAATTTACATTGTATCTTTCTGTAATTATAGTGCACCTATAAAGTACTTTCATGTAAGTATAAGGGAACAATATTTTAAGTTTGGGGAATAAAGGGGTAACAACCAGAAGAATTAAAAAAAATATTTATACTGTAAGTATTATAGAACTAAGGGGTACTACTATTATGATAGCAACTTGACTTTCGAAAATCATATTTCATATGTTACAAGAACAGCCTTTTTCCACCTTAGAAACATTGCTAAGCTACGTAACATGCTATCTGTTTCTGATGCAGAAAAGTTAGTTCATGCATTCATGACCTCGAGACTAGATTACTGTAATGCTTTATTCACTGGTTGTCCTGCATCCTCAATAAACAAGCTACAGTTAGTGCAAAATGCAGCCGCTAGAGTTCTTACTAGATCAAGAAAATATGATCATATAACACCAATTTTATCATCTCTACACTGGTTACCTATAAAGTTCCGTATCAATTACAAAGTATTACTACTGACTTATAAAGCTCTAAATGGTTTAGCTCCTGTGTATTTAACAGACCTTCTATCGCCATACAATCCATCGCGCTCTTTAAGATCACTAAATTCGAGGCTTCTGGTCATTCCTAGGATATCTAAGTCTACTAAAGGAGGGAGGGCGTTCTCACATTTAGCTCCTAAACTCTGGAATAGCCTTCCTGATATTGTTCGGGACTCAGACTCGCTGTCCCAGTTTAAAACTAGATTAAAGACGCATCTTTTTAACCAAGCATTCACTTAATGCTTACCTTTTATACTACTTCTGAATCAGTTCGAAAGCATTAACATTATGAACATCAGCTATGCTAATTATTTCCCATCTGCTTTTCTGCTGTTATCTCGGGACGCTAGCGTTCGTCAGCTCCAGTTTGTATCCAGCCTCTCACGGAGACTTCAGATACCCCAACACCTGTGATGAGACAACTAAACGCCTGTGGAGAGACGACTCGACGCCTGTGAAGAGACGACTCAACGCCGGCGATATGTTATGCCCTAAATTAATACATGATTAACTAACTGTATTTTTCTATGTACATTTCTGAAATGCACTTTCTGTAAAGCTGCTTTGAGACAATGTGTATTGTGAAAAGCGCTATACAAATAAATTTAAATTGAATTGAATACAACAATCTTACATTTGGGAGCAATTTAGCGAGAACATGTGTAACCCCTCCACCCGGGTCCCACTCGACCCGCTCCGAGCGGGCCTCGAACCCGGGTCTCAGGCATGAGAGTCAGGCGCTCTAACAAGGAGGCTAAAGACTGCAGCCTCTAGCATCTGTCGCTAGAGCGCCTATTGAGGTTTACTCGCACAGCAACTACTAGCTGGCCTCCGTTACACATACACTGCGTACCTTTTAGTAATAATTGTGTACTAATACATAATGTTTAGCCTTTTTAAAAATGACAGGGTACATATCTATGCATTTATACAATTTGTTTTTTGTTTTATAGCAAAAGTGCAGATGTTTAAGTTTGGGCTAACATGTTTCAAGGCAAGAAAAGCTAAGACTATTGCAATTTTTTTTAAATACTGGGAAATATATCTTGTTTGATGTGGTTACAGGGTAAGGCCCCATCCACACTACTACATTTTACTTTAGAAACGGAGACCTTTTGCTACGTTTGCACCTCCTGTCCAGACTAAAACGGCAAAAACGAAGACCTAAAACGGAGAAGTTTAGAAATGCTGCCGACCCCGTTTTGCGTTTTGAATCTCCGGAGGGCGTTTTAGTGAAGACGGGTCAAAATGGAGGACTTTAGAAACGATGACGCAGAGGCTCACGCTCGGCTCTCTGATTGGTTGTCATACAACGGAAGAAAACATACAACAACAGCATGGACTACCAGTTACGTTAGTGCAAGTAAATTCTGCATTTTACAATGCTATAGCTGCCTACATGCGCCGGTGGCAAGCTATTATTCCAGCGATCTGTGACAATTCCCGTGTGCAGCGGCGGTATCGACCGTACATGGAGCGCCGGTTTTGGGTTAAGCCGTGAAGAACCAGCGCATGGTGGGATAATTTTATCAATGAAGTTGTGGTTCCTGAGGAATGGTGCGAAAACCTTTGAATGTCCAGATCGGCACTTATCAACCTCAGCGAAATCTGAGGAATAGTCAATCTGTTTCCTGTATACACCGGCACACGCACGCCCAGTGTAGGTGAATGGTCACGTGATCCGCGTTTTCAATCGTTTTAATGTGGACGGAGATCAGTTCTAATACGCAGCTAAAGCGCTGGTGTGGACGGAGATCGTATTTGTTTTAATTCTCTGTTTCTAAACTAAAACACAGTAGTGTGGATGGGGCCTAAGTGGTGCTTGTATGATAAATAAATGTTTCCGAGTCAGTGATATAAGATTGTGTATGCATTTTTATTGTACTTACCCTGTAACACATGGAACAAGAGGGTAACAAGCACCACTTTAATTTACAGCCCGCAATGTCACACTTACCCAGTAACTACATGGAACAAGGGGGTAACAAGCACCACTTTAATTTACAGCCCGCAATGTCACACTTACCCAGTAACTACATGGAACAAGGGGGTAACAAGCACCACTAATTTACAGCCCGCAATTTCACACTTACAGTAACTACATGGAACAAGGGGGTAACAAGCACCACTAATGAAACAAGAGTATCTTTCCCCAATATTTAAGCAAAAGTTGCAATAGTTTTTGTTTTCAGTGCATTTTTGTTAAAAAATATTGCTTTATAAATGCATAGATATGTACCCTGTAATTTTTAAAAAGGCTATACAGTATGTACTGGTTCAACATTATTTCAAAAAGACCGCCTATACGCACTACGCAGTGTACAGTATGTTCTCGTTAAATTGCTCCCAGATGTAAGATTGTTATATCTAGTAGAATAAGTAGCTGCTACCCCTTACTTACAGTATAAATATTTTTTTATTCTCCAGGTTGTTACCCTTTATTCCCCTAACTTAAAATATTGTTCCCTTATACTTATATTGTAAGTAGGCCTACGTTTTACAGATTTTACCTATAAGTTATAGGTAAAATCTGTAAATACACTGTAAAATCGCTTACGCAGTACTTTCCGGGCTGTAGGCTAATCTAAAGCGTTACCAAAATTTGCTTGCATGGTGTCAAAACTCTTTTTGTCTATGGATACTCCAAGATACTGCAGTAGGCTATCCTCACGAAATCTTATCAAAACTTTCCACAAATCCGCGGGAGACCGTCTTCTGGCAGTGAGAGAAAAAGAGCTGAAACACCCTGCTTGACTCTGACTAAAAGGCCGTGTTACATTTAACACCGCGTTAGTTTGTGCCCTGCGCTCCCCTATTGAACCAAACATTAAAACCAAAAATGATGCAATAAGCAGCACATTATGCAAGTTGCAGCACCCACTGTAAACTTTGATTGGCGAAAAATAAGCTAAGAAACCGTTAATAAAGAATTTGAACATTTTAGCCAATGGGTTAATGGTTTTCACTTTAAGAATGTTTTCCTTTTTCCATGTTTATAGGCTACATGCACAAATATTCGCCTTGGTCGCAAACAGCAGTGGCAAATCACACACGTTGTTTTTCACTTATATTATGTTTTATGCATTTGTTCCATTTATAGATTTGTATTAAGCATCTGCAGCAGAGGACTATGTCAAATTTGTCTTACCTTTCACTCTCTTGAAAAAAGCCATTATCCAAAATCGAAAACGGCCTCGTTTTACAGCTTTCAACTATACAGAGCTCGGGATCGTTTCATCACGTCGCAATGCATTGTGGGAATCACGGTACGGAAGTAAATGTAGTACTGTATAATAGGCAGTAGATAATTCAAATTCTAACGTTGGTCAATTAGGTTTAATTTAGGTTATTTTAAGGAAAATGGTTCAGTATTGCTGTGATGCAAACTTCTGTAATCGGTCTTACGATCGACAGGGCAAACACCTCATAAATCATGTTAGTTTTCACCAGTTTCGCGTCTTGTTTTGGTGAACGGTGGGTTGTGGTTGAAGTGAATGTTCGCCAATATTACACCGGATTACAGAACTACCGGACGAAAATAGTGGATTATTGTACCTATGATAGTTGTGTAATTACTGCTGAGATGTAACAACCCCGCATAGACAAGCTTTGTCTGACAAGTGTGTTGTGTGTGTGTGTGTGTGTGTGTGTGTGTGTGTGTGTGTGTGTGTGTGTGTGTGTGTGTGTGTGTGTGTGTGTGTGTCACCAGTTGACGATGCTGACTCGCGACGGAGAGAAATACACATTTCATACGGATTACGTGGTTTTCTTTCGTTTTGAATTGTTATGTTTAAAAGTAGAAATCGCAGGTCTGTGAGGCAAGAAGGCTATTGTCACGGTTCACAGATGAAACAGGCTGGATGGTAAGTTTATATAGTTTATTTTGCAGATGGAAATCACAACCGGAGATAACAGGTGAGAATCAGATGACTTTGAAACATAAGCTTAGCTGATGAGTAATGTCCTTTTCTCTCTTGTAGATGGTTTGGTAGCAGACACATGGAAGAGGGAAGGTATTCACAAGGATCGGGAAGCAGGTAAGTTGCAGGTTGGATGACGGAGAGTCTGTGAGTCATGGATAGACGAGATCAGACAGTGACTGCAGGGAGAGTGAGTGTTTTATAGTCCATGCTGGTGATGGGACACAGGTGACGGTGATCATGATGAGGTGCAGGTGCAGGTGATGATGACCGGGAATGCTGGGAAGTGTAGTGAAGACACAGATGAAGGAGGTGAATGTGACATAACTCCCCCCTCCCGCTAGGCGCGACCCGCGCCATACAAGGCAGAACACGGGAGGGGGGGTGGGCATCCTGGAGTCCGTGACGGGAAGGTGGACCAGGTGCAACTGGACGGACTCCAGGATGGTCCAGGCGGAGCAGGATGAGGGCGTGGCCAGGGCGGAGCAGGATGAGGGCGTGGCCAGGGCGGAGCAGAACGTGGGCGTGGCCAGGGCGGAGCAGACGACCCCTCGGGTGTCCAGGGCGGAGCTGTTGGACCCTCGGGTGTCCAGGGCGGAGCTGTTGGACCCTCGGGCAACCACGGCGGTGAGGACCCTTCAGGCGGCCACGGCGGAGAGACCCCTTCGGGTGGCCATGGCGGAGAGACCCCTTCGGGTGGCCATGGCGAAGAGACCCCTTCGGGTGGCCATGGCGGAGAGACCCCTTCGGGTGGCCATGGCGGAGAGACCCCTTCGGGTGGCCATGGCGGAGAGACCCCTTCGGGTGGCCATGGCGGAGAAGTATAGCCCCCCCCCAAAATTTTCTTGGGGAGAACCCCCTCCGGCTTAGGAACAGTCTCTGGCTGGATGCGGCTGACGTGAAGCACAGGCTTTGAACTCACGGTCTCTGGCTGGACGGTCTCTGGCTGGACGGTCTCTGGCTGGACGGTCTCTGGCTGGACGGTCTCTGGCTGGACGGTCTCTGGCTGGACGGTCTCTGGCTGGACGGTCTCGGGCTCTGGCGCTGGGTCAACGGGCTCTGGCGCTGGGTCAACGGGCTCTGGCGCTGGGTCAACGGGCTCTGGCGCTGGGTCAACGGGCTCTGGCGCTGGGTCAACGGGCTCTGGCGCTGGGTCAACGGGCTCTGGCGCTGGGTCAACGGGCTCTGGCGCTGGGTCAACGGGCTCTGGCGCTGGGTCAACGGGCTCTGGCGCTGGGTCAACGGGCTCTGGCGCTGGGTCAACGGGCTCTGGCCCTGGGTCAACGGGCTCTGGCGCTGGGTCAACGGGCTCTGGCGCTGGGTCAACGGGCTCTGGCGCTGGGTCAACGGGCTCTGGGTCAACGGGCTCACCTGGGCTGGACGGGACCAGCAGCGAAGGCTTGACTGGGCTGGACGGGACCAGCGGCGAAGGCTTGACTGGGCTGGACGGGACCAGCGGCGAAGGCTTGAGTGGGCTGGACGGGACCAGCGGCGAAGGCTTGAGTGGGCTGGACGGGACCAGCGGTGAAGGCTTGACTGGGCTGGACGGGACCAGCGGTGAAGGCTTGACTGGGCTGGACGGGACCAGTGGTGAAGGCTTGACTGGGCTGGACGGGACCAGCGGTGAAGGCTCTGGGGGAAGAAGCTCAGGTAGGTCGTCAAAGGGCTCGGCCATCTTGGGTGAAGTATGGAACACGGAGTTCCTGGAGAGGAATGCAGGCACGGCATGGCGGGACCTCACCAACCCAGGATCAAAGAGGGGCCAGAGTGGAGAATGGTGTCGGGACTCCTCACGACCACTGCCTCTACTGCGGCCTCCACGGGTCCCACGAAATATGGCCAGACGGGTTCCCTCGAACGAACGTCCACAGGCAAAAGGTGGGAGATTTTGGCTCTCCTCAGCCAGGACGACAAAACTAACCCTATCGTCCATTTTAGGGTGGTCTGATCTTCTGTCACGGTTCACAGATGAAACAGGCTGGATGGTAAGTTTATATAGTTTATTTTGCAGATGGAAATCACAACCGGAGATAACAGGTGAGAATCAGATGACTTTGAAACATAAACAAGCTTAGCTGATGAGTAATGTCCTTTTCTCTCTTGTAGATGGTTTGGTAGCAGACACATGGAAGATGGAAGGTATTCACAAGGATCGGGAAGCAGGTAAGTTGCAGGTTGGATGACGGAGAGTCTGTGAGTCATGGATAGACGAGATCAGACAGTAGCCGCGTTTCCATTACCCTTCAAATTGCGCAAATTGAAATTTCGAATTGAAATTACGCTCAATGGAAACACGTCAATTTCGCAAAAACTCCCATTTATCGCAAAAAAGTTTTTACGCTCGCATGAGGAGGTTTTTCAGGCAATTCGAAAAAGGGATATTTCGCAAAACTGCAATGGAAACAGTTTTTGCGCAATAACAGTCACCTGACTTAGAAGACGCGGTGTGTTTGGGGTCCGTGATATACGCAAATAATAATAGGCCTAGGCTAATAAATATCATCATTATTATAACAGTTATTAGGCTACATATTTAGAAGACGCTTTTATCCAAAAAAGGAACAAAGCAATTCGTCAAATGTCATACATAATGGTTAGACAACAATAATACAGGGCTAAGATTATCACAAATAAACACAAGATTTTGATGCATATCCAAGTGTTTGCTGAGCTGGCATGCGATTAACGCGAATAGTGCTTTTTCCTATCAACAGTAGAAACAACTTAAAATAGGCATACTCTTCTGGTCATACAGAAAATAATAATACATTATTCGCAACTATGATTTTATTTGTGTAAACTCATAATAACAAGAAATCGTTGTGCTTTTGTAAAATAAAACAATCATGCGCTTTCATGATCTCCGTGAACTGGAGCGCGAGAACTGAAACAAAGTATAGCCTGGGCTAAAGCTTGAAATGTCCACTTTAAAACGAACAAATTCGAATCGAAAGCTAATACCTTCTGCTTATGTAATCAGTATGAAAGGTGTAGGCCTATTTCTCTCTGGTGCATTCGCGCGGCGCGCCTCAGCAGAGATGGTTTTTAGCCGACACTGATTTAGAAAAAAATAGTTTATTAATAAACAATTAAAATGCCTCGTTATTTTTTCAGAGACATTTATTAGCCTATAACTTACCTAAATCACCTTTCTGTATTCTGTGGTTCCAGAGACATAAATATGGCTCTTCTCATTCAGTATACTGCGGGAAAAATATAATTTCCAGGTTCTAATTTGGCCTTAGAAAACCATTACAATCGACTTTTTTTTTCGTATTAAGTTGGGAATATTATAAATGTTTAATAAAGGGGCAAAAAGTCATAAACAAACATCTGAAATTTAGTCGATATATTATTATTTTTGCGCAGCATTTGTGTAGCCTACAGTTAAAAAAAATGGTGTTCAACTTTGCATTTAAAAAAAAAACAACCACCGTTAATTTTTCGTTTTGAACACGGGTTAAATAAGGAAAAACGAATGGAAACAAATGTACACTGAGTTTGGACAGAGTTCTTTATTAAATTCATAAAAGAAACAATTATTAGGCTAAAGCAATACTGGATTCTAAACCTCAAAGAAATGCCACAATCAAGACCTCGGAGCAGAAATGAGGAGAAACACCCAGAAACTCCTTATGCCGTTCGCAGTATACGGGTCTTTCCCTGCCATTAATGCTTGGATAAATGCTATGCACGTCTCCTTCCATTAATAATAATAATAATGTCTAGTGTGGATGTGTAATGTCCCGTTGTCATGATGTTTAAATGACTTATCGCGAGAGGAAAAAAAGGACGTTTTATCGCATAACATCAGTTAATGGAAACGCCGTCATTTCGCAATAGTTTTTTATCGACATTTAGAAAAAATCGCAAAAGTTTTGCGCAAATCTGTAATGGAAACGCGCCTAGTGACTGCAGGGAGAGTGAGTGTTTTATAGTCCATGCTGGTGATGGGACACAGGTGACGGTGATCATGATGAGGTGCAGGTGCAGGTGATGATGACCGGGAATGCTGGGAAGTGTAGTGAAGACACAGATGAAGGAGGTGAATGTGACAGCTATGCTGTTTAGGTTCATCTATGAGACGAGCTGCAGTTCAGGCGCAAGCGCCTCCGTGTCGTCGTGATTGTATAGCTACTGTTTACTTATTATTTATTAAATCCAGGTAATTTGTTGATGGAACATTGATCAAAATTAAGATACAATTAATACAAAACTAAATTCACTTTAAATAAAGGCTTTGTGCTTTCTTTTTGAGGTCTCTGTAAAAGTGTTAAAGCAGTTTTAGTGCCGCTTTCAGGGAACTGTCACGTCCGTAACATTGTTTTTTCCTCATAAATGCGAACACATAAAATGAATATTTTATGTTCTGTGGAGAGCCAACACTTCTTCGTCCAGTGGGTAGGCCTATTAGGCTACTTTAGATTTGTAAAGGTCCATAACTCTTGGTGCCAGACATTGTTGGAGACCGCCCGGACGGTATTAACTTACTCCAAACCGGCCTTTGCGATAGCGATTAAATGGCCGCCGTTACCCACAATGCACTGTTCCATAACGTCTACGCCCGAGCTCTATAGCATTTGAACCGATTTGAACCCCTCACACTTTTTTTAGGGGCTCCGAAAGGGGGTGGGTAATACTTTGCTGTGCGGAGCCCCACAACGACAGCAGCACAAATAAAACTCTCATATCAGCGAATATAAATCCAAACTACTTCTGCAGCTCGTTTGCTTCATTGCAAGTACTGGAACTGTATTGTGAGTTTGTGCTGCTATGTAGAATAGCTAGTCCTAATTTTTTGTCGAAATCAATAACATTAAAAAACACAATAGAAAACTTTCAATATAGCCAGAATAGCAGAATGGTAAGAATTTATTAATAGAATTAGGATAATGGAATGTTTACTTATTTAGGCTATTGTTCAAAAGTAGTTTTAACGTTACTGAATCTAGTTATCCTAGTTTCGGTGATTCAGTTAATAGCCTATAGCTACACTGGATGCTCTACATAAAGTCACTATGAAATCAAAATCGACAATTCTTATTTTTATGGAATATTGCAATATTTTATTATAAATGATTTGACCCTGCACATACATATTTTTTTAATTCATGTGCCCTCCTACTCTTTAGGGGGACACAGGACCATCAATACTTTTGTTCCATGATGAATACATTTCGACAACAACAAAAAAAGACAAATAACATTCAGTCTACTCTAACAGTGGGATTTCTTTATATTTACCATTTTGTATTGGTGGCTTAAGTAATAAACAGTTTGTTGCTGTGAAGCAAGGCCTTAGCTGGATTATGATACATATATAGGCCTACATGCATTTTACCAGAACATTTAAATGATTGTCTTTATTTTCAGAGCTTTTAAATAGAAATATGTATATTGAGTCTGTTGTGAAAACCGTCTCGGCTAACCCGCTAATTTCATCCACCATGTATTCCTACAAGCCACATTGTTTCTCTCTTCCTCTAAATATCTTCTTACAGCTGATTCCACCCTGCATTCAATTCAGTCACATACATACATACATACAAACATACATTGGAATAAATCTAAAACACAATACACACACAGAGATAAATATATACACCTTTTGACATTATTTTACTATTATGATTTTAGAACTTCTGAGGTTTTCTCAACTGGTTATACACAAACTCAGTGCTCTCAAATCATCAAAACATCCATATGAACACCTTGTGAAGTTATCGTATTGTAAAACACGGCTGATTAAATACAAATTTTATTCTAAATAAATATTTTATTCTTGACCTTAGTGTTAGAGAAGAGTGTAAATCAGTTGAGAAAAACTAACAGAAAAACATCACTGAGCTCTTAATAAATATTAAATAACATAATACTGATTATGAATCACAGTGTGCATCACAGTTGTTTAACATTAGCTATAGATGTAACAAGTCATTCAGATGATTTTTCGTTTGACAAGTACTCAGGGGTTCTTAACCTTTTTGATGTCGGGGCCTAAATTTTACAGTACAAAGTGGCCCAGGGCCCATTCAAATATTAGCACTGTATTGGTTTATTGATCTCACCCTTGGTTTGATTTGTATTCAATAACTAAATGAATTCCACTTGCAGTTTAACAGTTTATTATTCATGTGTATGTAAACCTGCACATACAAAAAGATGCCAAACACACAACAATTCATGGAACAAATCAATCTGCATCAAGAACAAATTTAAAGGCTCAAGTCAAGGCACATTAACACAAAAATCAGTTAGATTTGATACATTTTACTTACAAAAACATAGAAAATGTATATAAATAATAATAAAAATGTATTGCTAAAATAAATAAATTCAAAATAATGTTTTAAATTAATTAAGTTGTAAATGAAAATTTAAATAAAGTGCAAATGGAAAAATATAGCTTTATAATCTGCAAAATAATTTGATTGTTTCAGCAGTCAAAATTTTTGCATGGCAGAACCTGAAGTTGCTCTTCATATCTGTGATAAGTGAACAATAACAGTCACAACAAGCTACAACTCCCTATTTATGTTCCCCTCTTAATGACGCAGCAGCTTCTCCGGTCATCTCACGGCACATATCCACAGCAGCGACAGGTAAAACCAACTCCTCCTTGAATTAAGGGGGTCGCACACCGGACGAGCAGCGCAGCGCCGCGTCGCGTCTATAAGACAACTCAAGGTAGGCCTATCGCACACCGGTCGAGGAGCGCAGCGCCGTGTCTATGACAACTCGAGGTATCGCACACCGGACGAAAAGCGCAGCGCCGCGTCACGTCTATGACAACGAGGTATCGCACACCGGACAAGAAGCATCGCGTCTATGACAACTGGTATCGCACACCGGACGAGAAGCGCGGCGCCGCGTCTATGACAACTCGAGGTATCGCACACAGGACGAGAAGCGCGGCGCCGCGTCTATGACAACTCGAGGTATCACACACAGGACGAGAAGCGCCGCGTCTATGACAACTAGGGTGGCCATACGTCCGGATTTTGGCCGGACAGTCCGGATTTTAAGCCCCCTGTCCGGCGTCCGGCGCAGCCTCAAGCCGGACACTCATTTGTCCTACTTTTTGGAGTTGCGCTGAATTGTTGAAAAAAATTAACCATCTAAAAAGCCCGCGTAATGATAGCGGCTCTCTGATGCCCGTAAATTAGTTAAAATCTCTTGGAATCTAGAGCCGCGCATGCGAGACAGAACATACTGTATGTGCTCCAAACCGTGCAGCGTGCGGCAGAGAGCGGGAGACCTTGCGTGCCCTCAGCGAAAATGTGTCCTCCTTTTTGGTGTTATGTAAATGGCCACCCTAATGACAACTCGAGGTATGACGGTAGAGATCCACTTGTCCGACACGACAGTCGCGTGGTGTCGCAACGCCTCCCCACATTTGTACGTTGATGGGCGTTCCTCAAGTTTACCGCTATGGGCGTGGTTTTGACCCAGCGGCCAGTCTAGAACAAAGGCCCCTCGAGAGACTACTTCTATTGGATAGACGCGTCGCGTTTGACGGATTCATTTGCATAAAGATGGGCATCGGCCAGATTTTTGACGCGCAGCTTTTTTCTAAATGAAGCGCCGCCTTCCTTGGATGATTTGCGGGCGCGTTAAACTCGCGTGACGTCACCCATAGGAATAAAGTGGAGTGCGGCGCGACTGAAGTGTCGCACGGACAAGTGGATCCGCACCCTTTCACACCGGACGAAAAGTGCCGCGCCGCGTCTATGACAACTCGAGGTATCGCACAGCGCCGCGTCTATGACAACTCGAGGTATTGCACACCGGATGAAAAGCGCAGCGCCGCGCCGCGTCTATGACAACTCGAGGTATCGCACACCGGACGCGCACTTTGTCAGTTTATGGCCAGCAATATTAAGGACATTATGGAATTAAGATCATGTTTTAACTGTTATGATTGTACTGTACAATTAAATACAATCGTTGCTTAGTCAGTCTGAATTCCCTTTACCCCAGAGCGTCCGTTAACTGAATGAATTGAGAATGTCACCTGAAAATCCGATAACATCAGCAATTTTCATTCAACCAGCTGATTTCTTTTAATGAATGTAAAACTAAATGTATATTGCAGGCAGCACAGGGTGAAGTCAGTGTACATTAACGACGATTTGAGACAAACTTCTGCTTAATGGCGTTTGTTAAACAACTAACTGAGGCATTACTGCCACTAGTGGTGGAATGGTGTATTGTAACTGTCTCGTGGATAACAGTGATCATTCGGGTGTCTTCAATTGATAACTTGTTTGATCCCCACAGTTATCACAATTGCCCTCGCGGCCCACAGGTGAAAAACGTACATTTTTTTGCGGCCCTCCAGGCGCTCACGGCCCAAGCGTGGGCCGCGGCCCTATGGTTAAGAATAGGTGCTTTAGAGAAGAAGGAAGGAAAGGAATCAGTGTCCTGTCTGCCTCTGTTTTCACTCAAACATCCTGTGATCCTACGCAAATCTGAGCTTGAAAGGTTGGTCTTCAGGTTCAGGATAGCAAGAACATGCTGGTCACTAGTGGAGAGGGACAACAAAGATAACTGATAAAAAAGATAAACACTGGAAGATTGTTTATCTTTCATTTTGCTATACATTGCTACTAATTTGTATGTTGTAAATAGTTATTTGTATAAAGAATGAAACATGTGAAAATAAGATATCTTGCTATGGTTTCTTTCCCATTCAGGTTAAATAACTGCATCTTGCCTGCTCACATCTATCAGACTCACCTAATGTCAGGATAGTCCCTTGCCAGAGTAACAATCTCAATTTGCAAACTCCCAAGAGCCTGCAGTCTCAGAATCTCTGATAGTTTGGGCAGTATTTGACAGAGCCATTCCTCTTTGGATCCCTAGAGAAGAGAATGGTACTTCACTTAGAAAACTAATTCTATTGTTACATAAAGATTTCCCACTTCGTTCCCACAATTCATGCTCTTTCTTTCAACAAAGAGAATAATGTAAAGAGAATACACTGAAAATGTCCATATTTTGTGTGTGCCTCATTAGCCTCGTTTCCATCCACTTTTTGCGCTGTTATGTTATCGACAAAGTGAATATGCGAAAAAAACATCACGAAATTTGCCGTCTACAGACTGTTTCCATTCATTTGGCCTTTTACCGATAAGATTGTGTGCGTGATGACGTCACGAATGACGAAAGCGATTTGTCGCATATGTTTTGGTGTATCGCAAAAAAAAAAGTGCCCTTGAGCCGTTTCCATACATTTTTTTTTTTTATATCGCAAATTCTACCTTTTGGGGTTCCAGTCAGCACACCCCCAACATCAAACAAACAAACAAAAAAACAAAACAAAAAATAAATGGAGAGAGTATTCAGGCAGTTACTTGAAATTTGCCAGCTTACTGTCATTTCAATTACACAAATATGTGCAAGATTCCGAAATATCAGAAGACGACGGCAGAATGAAGCAGTTGCTCATCTGATAGGGCTCGAAGCAGGGTTCGAAATGAGGGGGGTCTGGGGGGGTCCCGGACCCTCCATAAGTCATTAAGGACCCCCCATAAGAATTTATTTTTGGATTTTGGGGGTCCCCGACAAATATATTTTAACATTAAAAATGATTGTGAAAATTATAGGTCTTTAGTGACACTTTATATTTATACCAGTAATTATTTAATTACAGCGCGAGGCAGCTATAGGGCAGCTATTAGCCGAGTGAGTTGTTGTTGTGGTGCTCCCGCTAATGTATGGACGGTAACAAAGTTGCGCTGTTGGGGCTCGCGCAGTTATACCATATTCATTTGTAGTTAAGAAACAATATATAGCCTACACACGACCACACGAGTGCTGTTTTCCTGAATGCCATCACGATTGAAACCGAGATATTGATTTCATAACAGTTCAATAAACAAATAGTTAAAATAATTAAAATTAAGTTACTTACATTTTTAGACGCAATGGCTGTTTTTGTTCTGTTTCAGCAGCGAAAATAGTTCCAAACAACAGAACCACAGCGCATCTCAGAGCAACACTCATGATTCATTACTGAATAATTCAGCGTTTTGAACTATTCGCTCGAGTCAAAGATTCAATTACCCATTATTAAAACTCCTCATTCTGAATAAATCAGCCGTTTGAACGAATCGTTTAAATGAATGACTCAATGACTCGCTCATTCAAGACGGTCGCCTGCCACCTCCTACTGGCGGTTTAGTTTCAAAGCATCATTCTTTTCAACATTCCTTAATTGTATATTCAAAAAATATTTAAAACAATCTCAGAATCTCATTTAATACGGTTATAATTTTTCAATGTAAATTATTTAATTTGTTTGGTAACAGCCGCTAGGCTGTCTTATTATTTTAATTGAATGTAGCCTATTAATACAATGTAAGAATTTGAAATTAAATTTAGAGCATACACTAAATAAAATTAGGGGAAAAGTGTTCTTTTTAAAGGTACAAAAAATTATTCAGATAAGAGTGTTTACAAAAATGAAACATTGACTATTTAAGTTTAAAGGGAGTAAAGCGTCTGTTTAGGCTATAAAGGAAATTTAATTTTGCCAAAAGAAGAACTTTTATTTTAAATAAATGTTGCTTTAAAAAATCTGCCTTCTTCAGTGTGATATGTTACCATATTATCATGCTTGATTGAATATTTGTAATGTGATGATCAGATGCAGATATCTAAATCAAAGAATATGAGTGGTTGGCGGATGGATTATTATTTATTTTTAACAACAGATTCGAGTGACTCAAAGTGCACCAGATTAATGAATTTATCTTTAAAATGTACAAAATTTTCTCCGGGGGGGCATGCCCCCGGACCCCCCTAGTGTTACGATTTTGCCACCTCTGCCTCATTTTGAGTAAAGAAGAAAACCCTGACATTGATCCATATAATTTTGCGTACAGTGTAGCAAGATAGTCTTCAGAATTGTTTTAATTACATACATTTTAGGGGACCCCCCAAGAGTCAGAAGTCATTTCGAACCCTGATTTTAGGGGACCCCCCAAGAGTCAGAAGTCATTTCGAACCCTGGCTCGAAGTAACTTATGCGGTGAAGCACAAAGGTCTGGGAGAGACCACGCAATAAGGCGTTCTGGGAGGAAGTTGTGGAGAGACACTTTACAGAAAGGTTTTTTATTAATTTTTTTGCCACTTTTTGCCAGGCTCGACATTGCACTACACCAAAAAACTAGTTTAGGATAAATTCTTTAAAATTGGGCAATTCCAGCGTTATGGACGTGATATTTGCAGTAAAACCTTGAAATATAAATTCTCAAAAAATGCATTTAATACTGAAACGTCTGTTTATATATCCATACTTCCTTAATAAAGGAGTCCAGACATTAGAAAAATATCAGTCTACACCAGAGGTTTTCAAAGTGGGGGCCGCCGGGGGGCGCCAGGGGGCCGCAACAAGTTGGAATAAAAAAAAAATTGTATTATATTATATTTTTATGAGTATTGTTATAAAATAGCATTATAATAATTTGTCGCATAGCATATCTGAACATTATACTTGTAATGCTAATCTTTTAGATATGCACCGATTGATTGGCTGAACGGAATTGGACGATTTTCATGTGATCGGCGACCGGCCGGTCAGTCTGACGATTTTATGGCGGTCTAATGCACTCGGGCGCCGCATGATTAACATCGCGCAACATCAGCATCACACGTGCACATGGAACGCACATGTAGGAAACCTTGTGAATTACCGCAGTTTCAGATCGCAAGCGCGAGTGGTGCGTATTTCTTCGGCGTGCATGTTAATCAATGAGTGCATTCACACCGCGAGCAGCCGCGCGTGAGCAGCAGTGAAGCGGGTTTCGGCGCCGACGCTCAATTAAAGTAAAAGCACACTTTTGATGCACATAATTTGCATGTCTAGTATGTTTTTAACAAGAACTGGAGTAGGCTATGTGAGAAAAGAAAATGAAGACTCAAAAATATTTATAGAAAATTTACCCATTTAAACTTGTCTTAATTATTCAGTTTGGGTATGGTGTTATATATATATATATATATGAAAATAAATATTTGTGTGTGCTGTAAAGTGGTTCGAAAAAATGAAATCAGAATCGGCTAAAATCTGTATCGGCAGGTCAAACTCAATGAAAAATTGTAATCGGCCTAGAAAATTGTAATCGGTTCATCACTATAATCTTTCTGATAGGCTGGTATTAAACACTATCACATAATCTGATGTTTACCTAGAGGTTTTATTTATTAATTTACACATTTGCCGTAGTATTGTCGATGGGCTTAACACATCCTGCAAAAGGGGGCCTTGGCCAGAACCTAGTGGTATTTGGGGGGCCTTGTCATGGAAAAGTTTGGGAACCCCTGGTCTACACATACATTTTATATTTAATAGGGAAATAGCATACACATGAGACATGACACAAAAAATCTTTAACTTTTAGGTGGCAAAATATTTTTTAGTCATTCTATGAATCCTACACTGCGCAAAACAAAAGTAGCCTAATAGCCTACTAACCGGATGAAGAATGGTCGGCCTCCATAGAACATAAAATATTCTTTTTATTTTTCTTGTTGGCATTTATGAGGAAAAAACAATGTTACGGACGTGACAGTTCTCCGTTACAGACATGACCGCTCTGAAAGCGACTTTAAAACTTTCACAGAGACCTCAAACAGAAATCACAAATCCTTTCTTTAAAGTGAATTTCGTTTTTTTATTAATTGTATCTTAATTTTAATCAATGTTTCATCAACCAATTACCTGGATTTAATAAATAAGAAGTAAATATAGTAGAAAATAGATCATCAAGGCCCGTATGGAAACGGGGAAGAAGGCATTTCTGTATTCTGCACCTTCAGCATAAAATAGCCTACTTTACAAAATGTATTAATTTATACATTTGCCGTAGTATTGTCGATGGGCTTAACACATCCTGCAAAAGGGGGCCTTGGCCAGAACCTAGTGGTATTTGGGGGGCCTTGTCATGGAAAAGTTTGGGAACCCCTGGTCTACACATACATTTTATATTTAATAGGGAAATAGCATACACATGAGACATGACATAAAAAATCTTTAACTTTTAGGTGGCAAAATATTTTTTAGTCATTCTATGAATCCTACACTGCGCAAAACAAAAGTAGCCTAATAGCCTACTAACCGGATGAAGAATGGTCGGCCTCCATAGAACATAAAATATTCTTTTTATTTTTCTTGTTGGCATTTATGAGGAAAAAACAATGTTACGGACGTGACAGTTCTCTGTTACAGACATGACCGCTCTGAAAGCGACTTTAAAACTTTCACAGAGACCTCAAACAGAAATCACAAATCCTTTCTTTAAAGTGAATTTCGTTTTTTTTATTAATTGTATCTTAATTTTAATCAATGTTTCATCAACCAATTACCTGGATTTAATAAATAAGAAGTAAATATAGTAGAAAATAGATCATCAAGGCCCGTATGGAAACGGGGAAGAAGGCATTTCTGTATTCTGCACCTTCAGCATAAAATAGCCTACTTTACAAAAGGACTTCTCGGATCTCGCTAAATGCGTTTAAATCCAAAATGAAAGATTTAGAGGCAGATGCCTCAATATAGGCTAAATGCTGTTAGACTGTAAACATTGTTTTAAATGCTTATATGAAATGTTAGCTTTAGTCTTCTGTGTTATTTGTCTGTACCTATGTGTTTGTACTGCTGCCTGCCTTGGCCAGGTCACCCTTGCAAAAGATTGGTTCTTAATCTCAATATGGGACTCTCCTGGTTAAATAAAGGTTAAATAAAATATCACGGAGGTGCCCGCGCGTGAACTGGACTCTCGTCTCGAACCGAACTCAGCGTATAGCCTTTAATGTGAAAATATCATTTGACACCACATTTATTTGCGTTAAAGCCCTTTTTCTCGACAAAAAGTGTTTCCAAACTAGTTTTCGCGACATTTAAAGTATTGACATAGAATTTATGCGCTAAAGTTAAACGGGAAAGGATTGTGTCGACATGTGCAAAAAATGATCGATAATTGGCATTTCCATCAACTATATCGGTAAACATTTTGATGCGCTAAACCTTTTTTCGCAAAAAAACCCTTGGATGGAAACCTGGCTAATGTCATATTGTGTCTA
Organism: Chrosomus eos; assembly: GCA_036326025.1. NCBI lineage: Eukaryota > Metazoa > Chordata > Actinopteri > Cypriniformes > Leuciscidae > Chrosomus > Chrosomus eos. The sequence continues at coordinate 17,375,335 of CM070829.1, forward strand.
AAACAATGGTGCCTGACTTCTGCATGTTACTGTTAGTATGTCATGTACACAATGTTTTAAATATTTCAAATAATTATAACAAATGAACCCTACAACACTCTAAGCCTCTGGGGCTTTAATGATTATTTCATGGTTTCCAAACACACAAAACATAGCCTATTTACAAACAAAAAAAAATCAATTAACTCAAATATTTTTGCACATTTCTCTGCTATATTCACCACCAAACCAAAAATTGTAGTTCAATCTGTTTGCCCTTTTTGAAATGTTAATGTACTCATATAATGTCTTGTGTGTGTGTGTGTGTGTGTGTGTGTGTGTGTGTGTGTGTGTGTGTGTGTGTGTGTGTGTTGTGTGTGTGTGTGTGTGTGTGTGTGTGTGTGTGTGTGTGTGTGTGTGTGTGTGTGTGTGTGTGTGTGTGTGTGTGTGTGTGTGTGTTACAATTTTTACATCCGCCACACTATAGATTTACAATTCAGATAACAGAAATGTAAATGAGAGAAATTGGAGGATTAAAAAAAAAATGAAAACCACATGTGTCACTATGAGCCAGGAATTGGAATTCCAGCGGTTTCCTAAATGGTTCCCGAATAAAGAAGGCATTGGATTGTGTTGGCAAGTAAGAGTCAAACGTTTATTTTTTCTAAATTTTGATTTGTAATTTGAGCTTGCTCTATTTGAATGTGGATGATAATCCTGATTGCGCATGCTATGGATGTATGCGTGTATGTTTATTATGCAGCGGGATATAATCTTACCACTTTGGCAAACACAGAGCAGATTTGACTGTTGTCGTCGCAGATGAACTTAGCAGCTGCGTCTTGCTGTTCCTTGTTCCTCAGTTGCAATTTTCTCTTCATCATTCGTCTCACATACTCAACCATTACTTCTACATGCAGCTCGGCCAGCAGTTCCTACACACATACAGACACACAATCTTCTAATATTTATCTTTAACTGTATATTAATGGCCACATTAGTGAACAATGTAATATACAGTATATATGTCTATTTACATCATGTTAGGACTGTCAGAAAGAATATTTGCTGTAAAAGTGATTCTGACCTCTCGGCAGACAGGCTTTAGCTCTTTGAATTGATCTATGTTATTCTCCAGCGCCTTTATCAGCTCCTCCACAACCTCACAATGTCCAGCAAACCAGGCTTGAGTCCACAGCTTACGGTACAGCGGCTGTACAGATAAACAAGTCTGGTTATTTCCAAAATGTAAAATTTAATTTAAGATATTAATTGTAAAGAAGCATCACAAACATGGAAGAAAAGCTCAATGCTATGTAAGGACATGATCAGGGCAGTATCTCCAGGTAAATAAGTACTCTCATGATTTTTTTTTCTTCTCTTTACTAACCTTCAGTTCTGTGTGAATCTGACTGAGGAAATATTTGTGACAGATGTTTTTGAGGTCTGCTAATGTGGACAGACAAGCCTTTCTAGTGTCTTCTGAGAAAAGATGCTCTGGTCTTTGTACATAATCCCTGAGGATACAGAGTAATTATGGTTGCTATAATTTAATTTAGAGCTAGTTTACATAAAGTATAATAAAAAATATATAAAAAATAAAAAAATTGTAATATAAGACATTATACTATTGTCAATTAAAGGAGCAGTAAGCAATTTCTGTGAAACACAGGGTGCTACTCTGTGCTACTCAAATTGATGCTTCCTCCTTTCCTCACTCCTACGTCCACCAGCCCATGACTCGGAAACCGATTGAACTCAGTCATCTTTCAAGGACTTCTCAATTCTCCAATTGCACCACAATGAGGCGAGGAGCGAGGAAGCTTCGAAGTCATGAGCAAGGATACAGGTGTAACCTTCCCTCGCATCCTAAAGGGGTGGAGCTAAGACACGAGGAAAGGAAGTGATCGAAGGAAACAAGGATGCACAAATAAGAAATGAGAAGCACCCAACATGATATTTTGCTGTCTGGGAAGTCGTGTTTACGATGTCAGGTGCGTTTAAGTCACTTTTGTTGGAGCAAGATGGTGGTTTACATTCTTTTAATTACACTACACAAAAACACAGAACATTTTTTAACTCTTCTTCTAGAAAATAAAGTACAAAGAATGTGCATCTGGTGTGTTTTGCTTTTATATGTTTTAATTATTTAGGAAGCCACTGTAAACTGTATCATATGGTTTTATTACAATCATGTACAAACTATAAATATTTTGTGCAGGCAATTAGTTTATTTTGTTGACAATGCCACTGCTCGTTCAGATCGGGCCTCCCACTGGTATTAACTACCTTTTGGTGGTTCAACTCGTAAATATGATCTTTCTGACATGACTTGAATACACCATTTGAAATGAACACCCAAACAAACACACCCCTACCCAAAATAAACACCCCCACCCCTCATTGCTCCACCCCCAATATAACAAATACAGGACAGACAACCACTAACAGCTTACAAACCAGACAGCTCGCGCAAGTATGGATGAACCAGCTGTGATTAAACAACAACAGAATATCTTCTGTGAAACGGCAAAAAAACATTGTTGCTCAAGTATCAAAAGGAAACCTCATGCAACCTCAGTATCCATTTTATGTCTTACCGTTCTTTAAAGGTCCCCTGACATGAAATTTTCACTTTCTGAGTTTTTTTTTAGTAGTTCCCCTAGCCTGTATTTGGTCCCCTTGTGTCTAGAATTTTCAATCGGTGTAAACCGAGTTTTGGCTATCTTTCTGAGAGCTCAGCCTCAGACGCACTGATCTTGAATCTCCTCCTTATGACGTGATAAGGAGGAAAGGTTACCTCCCCTTTCTCTGCTTTGCCCGCACAGAGAATTTGGCTCGCCCATGAGAAAATGAGCTAGGAAGTACAAACGCGCAAGTGTGATTTGAGTTTTTTTCTCGAGAGATATAATGGCTTGCAAACGAGCGAAGCATGGCAGTTGATCAGTGTTTGGATGTACAAATGAACACAAAAGTATTTTTTTAGTTTCTTCATCCGAGCCTCTGAAGAAACAATGGGTTAATTTTATTTTCTCTGGAAATGCGCCGACACAACTTCCCAAAGTTTTGTATGGTCCAAACATTTCACCGACAACTGTTTCCTCGACTTGGGCCAATACAGAGCTGGCCTCGATGAACGTCTGAAAATAAATCGATCGAGCTACCAAGCAACAATTCAATTTCAAGTTCAGACAGGTAGTCTTTCTCTCAAAATCCTTCAATACTGTTTATGCATCAGTAAGTCAAGCCAGTGACTAAAATATCAACTTCACATTGTTTCTTTTAGTAGGATGAAAATAATCTTATTTAAATTGTGAACAAATTATATACAGAAAGCGATCAAAGAACAATCTTTCCACACAGCGCGAGTTTATCTGGACAACTCGTTATGAAATCAATCACGCACATTACACTGCACAACGAAGCTCTTACTGTATGTACATCATCGTGTTTGCATTGGTAAAAGCATTCGAGAGAGTGCAGGAACTGCGTTGCAATGATAAGATCTTCAGTCTTGCGATCAACAGACTGTCATATGCTTGCTCAATGCTCATCATGGTAACATTTTATGTGATGGAAATAGATTTAAATACTTTAAAAACATCTTACGATTCATTCATCTCGATAGCTGTAATAGTAAAAACGTATAATAGCTGTAGTAAAAGTATTCAAGAGAGTTTCACATGTAATGCGTAACGATAAGCATGTCAGCCAATCACAGCAGTGGCCGGTTACACTGAATCCCACAGCAGACACGCCCCTTCAAACAGAGTGTTCAAATCAGAGGCTAAAATCAGGCTAGGAAAAATGCCTGAATTTCTAAATTATGACTATTTTTGATCTAAAAAACATACTAACATTATAAGGCTAACCCAGGAAACATTATAAAATAATAAAATAACCCCATGTCAGGGGATCTTTAACATCTCTCCAGCTCTGAAAAGCTTTACCAATATTTTCCCTTCTTCTTACAATTATATTATTTTGACCTTTTCCTCTTTGTTAATATCTCAGCCATCTCTCTTCCTATAGTCTTTCTGATGTCCCGCTTGCTCACTTTCTCTCCTCCCCTATCATGACTGTAAACACACTACTGCCAATCGACTACAAGAGTGTTTTGGTGCTCTGTGAATCAGTTCAATGAACCCACTTTATTTTTTCTCCTATTTACAGAGCCAGCAATGTGTACAAACATTTTTTTTTTTCAGCACATAAATTTCCAACAGAGTTTCTCAGAAATTGCTTACTGCACCTTTAAAAATATACATATTTTTCAATTGCTGAAGTAAGGTAGAAAAATTATCAATTAAACTCACCTAAACAGGTAAATATTATTGAGACTAGCACTGAGAATTTTAGGAATGTTTTCTTCTTCTCTTTTGAGAAGTTCCTCTAGACTTGTCATATAGCTGCCATTGAAAAAAAGGAGAGAACATGTCAGTCTTATTTTAATGCATAAAAATGCATTATAAAATGTAATTATCTACCTCAGAAGAAAGCTGTCCAACTGGCATAGAAGACTGAAGGCTTTACTTGCACAGCCCAAAAGTGTGTTGACCTCTCTCACAGTTTCATCAACAAGCTATGAAGCAAAAATGGTTACACTTCAATGGCTAACCACATAAAGCCAAAAACAAAGATGTTTTAGATGTTTTTAGGAAATATCTCTGACTCTGTTTGATGATCCCAACATCCATAACTAAATTAAGATGATGGTTAGAGAGTGAGTAGAGGCTATAACCTACTGATAAAACATCTACAGCAAGGTTACTGAAGTAGTATCCATCCATGATCTCTGGATCGAATCCATCACTCCATTTTTTCACTTCTTTCTCAAGAGAGTTGGATAACCACTTTCTGATCTCGTTCTAATGAGAGAAAATAAGCAACAGGAATTAGGCTACAAACTAAAGCAGTAAATGATATGAGAGTAATTAGAATATTAACTAATACCGTGTCTACACCAGATTTGAGCTGTTTATTCGGTCAAAAGCAAATAGAACATCATAATCATTGAAGTTGCCTAAATTGGATGCTCCACATTGCATATAGTGAATCACCAACAGTAAATGGATGCCTTGTTCTTTCTGATGTAGCTTACTATGCATTTGTGCTACTCCTGACAACAGGATGAATGGATTTGGTAGGCAACCTCAAGTCATTGTGGTGTGGTGCATCGCATCAATGGACGCACCGAAGGCAAACATGGTACAACCCCAATTCAAGAAAAGTTAGGATATTTTGTAAAATGCAATAATACTAAGAATATGTGATGTGTTCATTCTCTTGAACCTTTATTCAATTGACAAAAGAACAAATAAAAAAGGTCCAATGTTTTCATTTGCCAGATTAATTGTATTTTGTAAATATATAACAAATTTTGATTTTGATGGCTGCAACACACTCCAAAAAAGTTGGAAAAATAAAAGTGAAAAGAATATCCAAGTTAAACTGTTTTGAAACAGTCCACAATTAGCAGGTGAATTGGTAAAAAGTGAGGCATCGTGATTGGGTATAAAAGGAGCATTCACCATAGGCAGTAAAGGTAAAGGTGTTATGACACAATGGTAATAGTTGATGTGACAACGTTGTTGCAGTGTGTTGCAGCAATCACAAATCTAAATTTGTTTATATTTACAAAATACAATTGAGTTGGTCAGTGAATCCATTTAAAAATATATTTTCTTTGTACTTTTGTCAGTTAAATAAAGGTTAAAGAGAATTAACAAATCACAGATTCTTGATTTGACAAACTTTTCTGGATATGTGGTTGTAAAAGAATCTGTTAGATTATGCAATTGTGTTATTCTGAAAGAAGTTTACAATTGATTTAAACATTTTCTAATAACATTAGTCATGTACTGAATGACCTCTTTGTATGAGAAGTACTGTTCCTCTAATCTCTTAAGATCTTCTTCAGGTAACAAAGGTCCAATTGAGGAATTGTTGATGTGCTCCTCTAGTTCTTTGTGTTTCAATACATCTCTAAGAAAAAACATATTAAAGAATATTAACATATCTGAAACTGTGTCTGAAAATGTTGAATCATTTATAATATAATTTAGGAAGTAATAGGTCATGATTTTGAAAATGCTAATTGGCACTTACTTTGGGTAGTAATTGACAATCCAACTCAATATATAGAGGCAATCCTCAAAATCAATACTGGATCTGGCGAGCTCTTGGAGTCTGGTAGAGAAGGTTTGATGGTAGAGTTGAGCATACGTTCTGCAGATGTCAAAGTCTGGTGGATAACATTCTCTCAGATTTCGGACCACTCTAAGCAGGTCTTTTTGTACTTGTTTGCCCAATCGACACACCACTCTCTTCAAGGAGGTAGACAGCTTGTCTACTTTATTCTCTTGATCAGCAGTCTTCATTCGTTGTTCCACAACCATCTGGAGTAGATTGTCATGCATCTTTCTGCACTTTGTGGGCCTCCATGTTGGACGCTGATCCACAGCCACTTCTGCCCAGCGTCTGTCTTGTTCCTCCTCTCGAAGTATTGAAGTCACAGCACTCTTGAGTGTCTCCTGATTGTCCTCATTGAAAGAATCATGGATGGCCATCCTCAGTCGCGAAATAAAGGTCTCATGGTCTGTCTGCAGCTCCTCCACTTCTTCTGTCCTGGCCACTTCATTTGAACCGAAGAGACATTCCTCAGCTTTCACAAGCTGCTGCTGTGCTTCAGCCAGATGGTTCTGTTCAAGGTTTCCATTAAAATCCAGGTCCACTGCAGTATGCAAGAAGACAGTTCTGTTATATTCACTTAATTTTTTTTCTGAAAATTAACCCTCTGTTCCTTCTAATACCCTTGTGCATGGTATAGCTGAGGTTTTCTCTTTGATGCCAAGGACCATTTAATATATGACCCCTACTACAATATATTTAGCAGCTGTATATTTTCATAAAAATTTGTTTAAACTCTCCGAGAAAAATATTTAATGAGAAATGAAGATAAAATGTATAAATGGTCAATTATATTGTTTTTTAAATATTATTATTATATTTAGGGCCCGAGCACCGATGGTGTGAGGACCCTCTTGGAATTGCTCTGTTTATTATTATTATTATTATTATTCTTCTTCTTCTCCGCAATGAATCGCATTTTTGAGGGCCTAAACATGCACGAAAACTCACGAAAATTTGCACACGCGTCAGAACTGGCGAAAATTTACATCTGATATGCGTTTCAAAATTGGGCGGGGCAAAATGGCTCGATAGCGCCACCTATAAAGGTTCAACGGAGTGCGCCTCGCGTTACGTTTCACGTACGTGTACGAAATTCGGTACATACATGTAATGGCCCAATACCTACAAAAAAGTCTCTTGGAGCGTAGCCCTTAACACAACAGGAAGTCAGCCATTTTGAACTTCCTCTCAGATTTTTGTGCAGTTTTTGCCATTTTCAGGCCTCGTACTTTAACGAACTCCTCCTACAGTTTTAATCTGATCATCTTCAAATTTGCTGAGTGTAATCTTAAGGCCTTTGCGACGTTAAATTGCGAAGATCTTGAGTTTTCGTCGAAGGGCGTGTCCTCGGCGGCCTGACAAATTTTGATGTTTCGCCATGAAACAGGAAGTTGCTGTAACTCAGGCAAACAATGTCCAATCTGCCCCAAACTTCACACGTTTGATAAGAGTTCTGTCCTGAACACATGTCCATGCTCATATTCAGTTACAGTCACAGCGCCACCTGCTGGCAACAGGAAGTGACATGTTTAACACTGTTGTGGACTCCTGATAACATATAAAAAAGTGCCAGCAAGTGTTAAACATGCTAACAACATACTTGAAACATGCTAAAACATGCTAGCAAGCACTTAGCTAAGTGCTAAAGCATGCTATTACTGCAATTCAATAGGAATTTGCTGTAACTCAGGTATGGAATGTCCAATCTGCCCCAAACTTCACACGTTTGATAAGAGTTCTGTCCTGAACACATGTCCATGCACATAATCAGTTACAGTCACAGCGCCACCTGCTGGCAACCGGAAGTGACATGTTTAACACTGTTGTGGACTCCTAATAACATATAAAAAAGTGCCAGCAAGTGCTAAACATGCTATCAACATACTTGAAAGATGCTAAAACATGCTAGCAAACACTTAGCTAAGTGCTAAAGCATGCTATTACTGCAATTAAATAGTAATTTGCTGTAACTCAGGCATGGAATGTCCAATCTGCCCCAAACTTCACACATGTGATAAGGGTCCTGCCCTGAACACATCTACATGAGAATATTCAGTTATAGTAATAGCGCCACCTACTGGCAACACGAAGTGACATGTTTAACACTGTGATGCAGTACTAGCAACATAGTAAATATGCCATTGAATTATAAACATGTTATAAACATGTTAAAACATGCTAGCAATTCTTAGCTAAGTGCTAAAGCATGCTAATGAAATGAAACAGGAAGTTGTTGTTACTTAAGAAGACAATGTCCAATCTGCCCCAAACTTCACACATTTGATAAGAGTCCTGCCCTGAACACATCTACATTACAATTTTCAGCTATAGTAATAGCGCCACCTACTGGCAACAGGAAGTGACATGTTTAACAGTGTGATGCAGTACTGGCAACATAGTAAATATGCCATTGAGTTATAAACATGTTATAAACATGTTAAACATGCTAGCAATTCTTAGCTAAGTGCTAAAGCATGCTAATGAAATGAAACAGGAAGTTGTTGTTACTTAAGAAGGCAATGTCCAATCTGCCCCAAACTTCACACATTTGATAAGAGTCCTGCCCTGAACACATCTACATGACAATATTCAGTTATAGTAATAGTGCCACCTACTGTCAACAGGAAGTGACATGTTTAACAGTGTGATGCAGTACTGGCAACATAGTAAATATGCCATTGAGTTATAAACATGTTATAAACATGTTAAACATGCTAGCAATTCTTAGCTAAGTGCTAAAGCATGCTAATGGTATGAAACAGGAAGTTGTTGTTACTTAAGAAGGCAAAGTTCAATCGGCCCCAAACTTCACACATTTGATAAGAGTTCTGTCCTGAACACATGTGCATGCTCATATTCAGTTACAGTCATAGCGCCACCTGCTGGCAACAGGAAGTGACATATTTAACAGCATGCTATTATACCCATAATAAAGGACATTTTTGTAACTGACTTTGACATACTCCCACTATATTTATCTACTTAAATGCACATTGCCCACCGTGGTCTGTCTTCCTAAAGCCACCGGGTGGCGATGGCACGGGTGCGAGGGCCCTTTCAATGCTGCTTGCAGCTTTAATATTTTATATTTCTATAACCCAGTTTTAAAACCGGGTTAAAACTGTAATTTTGAATTAATGAAAATATTGTCTGTTAGCCTACCTGGTGGAGTTTCATGGGATTTTGAATTCTTCTGCCGTTTCATGAAGTCAGGAATTTTCATTTTCAATTTGATCGCATGTTTTTGTCTTTCCTCTTTAGAATCACCAGGGAAATCTGCTATGCCTACAAAGACATCAAGGTCCACAACTAACATATAAATCAGAAATGAACAGATAAGAAACCTGCTTAACTTTCTCTAAATTACAAGATCTAATTAAAACTTTAGTTAATGGACTCTTTAATAGACTTCACTTCAGCTTGACGAAATGGCTCCACTAATGCATATAACTGGCACCCCAACCCTCCTGTTAGTGCTACATAGCTGCTGAACAACACGAAAGAGGTACCACGACAGTGCAATATTAGCAGCATTTTATGATGCGCATGTAAAGCTAACTGAGCAATTTGCTGGTGTACTACTAGGTATTTCTGTTCAAATCCAACTTCCAAGTATAGCTGTAGTAGAGCTTTTCAAAAGTGTGAACCTGTTTGCTCCTATGACTTCTGTGTGCCCAGTACAATTGTCACAATCACCAGCTGGGCACTCCACCCTAAACTATTGTCATTCCCTCACAAATTACAAATCCCAGAACTTACTGCACGTTCTCATAATGCTTGATTGTTCTCAGCTGGTTCTCATTACATTGTCAGTCTCTGCCTATCTACGCCTGATTCATTCTGTCATGCACTGCTCTAAGACACAAGGTAAGGATCAAAATGCAGTATTTTATTAAAGGGCGCTCCAAAGATGTAATCCAATAAACAGTCCCAACAATAACAGGGCACAGGCAAACAAGGACAACCCAAAAAACAAAAACAAAACAAACAGGCAGAAAGGCAAAACCATAAACATGAAAACCAAAGACAGAGCACTCAGAAATGCAACGGAGACACATACAAGACTTCACAATGAATGACAGAATGAGCCAGGCTTATATAGGCAGAGACTGACAAGGTAATGAGAACCACAACAACACAATAGTGCAATCTACAAACAGAATAGGGTGTTTTTATAGTGCTAATTATCTGTAAATGAAAATCCAAACTGAGCTTCACTGACTTATAATTTCATAAATGAAACATGTAGCAATGTAGACAACAAGTTGACACATAAAAACAAAACAAACCAACCACAACATGAATAACACAATCTGCTATTTTACCTAATTGTGATTCAGGGCTGTGAGCATCTTCAGATTGCTTGAAATTCTTCTGGAGTTTTGTAAAGTTTTTCATATATTTTGATATTTTGAGTTTGTGCTTTTTTTCCTGACATTGTGCTTTGGGATCTTCATCAGCTATACCATCATTGCTTCTGATTTCCTCACAAATTTCAAGGTCTTCTTCTGAAAGCAAAGAATACACAACAGTGAATGTACAAATTTAAACTAAATTCGATAATTAAACGCAAACTAATAATTAAAATTAAATTCTTCAAAGAAATGTAATACTTTGAAGAATTTTTGGAAATGTAATCCTTTGTCTAAATATTGGGGCGTAAGTGTCCCAATGGTGGTTAATCTGTCAGGATGTGCTACCATGCTATACTAAAAATGTTGTAATTACCGTGATGATTCTGAAGTGTAAAAAGCCTTTCAAGGGTTTGTAGAACTTATAATTACAGTGTAAACTCGTCATTTTCTGAATTTAAGGTGTGTTTGACTTGAAGCACCACTACTGTGCAAACCGATCGGTGTATGACTTTAAAGTATCGCGAGAGCGATTTGAAACCACACAGAGCTTTATTTACGTAATTACAACATAGCGTGAACACAGCACAAGGTTAAGGTTTGCGATTGTTTAGTGTGGGGTTAGGGGTGTGTATTTATTTTTGTGTTAATGGCAATTTCCTGTGATTGACATGACCAAGAAAATCTTTAGAATTGACTGGGGGGCTAGTTTAGTTTGGGGAAAAACACATACACTACTAATAGCACACAGACTATATTCACGGCAGCGCCATCTTTGATTTTTAATGGGAATGAAAGTGAGGCTGTGAAGGATAGACATAGATCTCTTCACTGGGTTGTGCTGTTATTTAGCCGTTAGAGTTAGTCTTCTGCCCTCAGCTGAGTGTGTAGCTACTCAGCCTATGCAGCGAGCTAAACAATACAACAAGGAAAGGCGGTTCCAGGAATGACAAGACTCGGTTTTCTTCTTACTTTCTTTCCTTCTTGTCTTTTTACTGTAAAACTGTGAACATACAAACAAATACTATTAAAGATACATTTAACAAATCAAACACATTGTTGTGCCTTTAATGTATATTTTATTGCTACTTTTATTGCTATATGTTTATTGCTACTTTTCAGAGCAGTTTTACTCCTCTCAAGTGGACACGATGAGCTATAGGAGATGCATTGATCCATGTGACAGGTTCTTTCATGACAGGTGCGTGCAATGTTTGGGCCTGCAGCATGCTCAGGCTGACTGTAGACACTGCGATAGCCTGCGTTTGAAAGTTTTGCTCTCGAGGCTCGCCTCCGTTCTGAGGAAAGAAGGGCACTCGTCTAACCTCCGCCATTCCGTTTCTGCAGTTCCCGAGACGGACGCTTGGGGTTATGATTACGAGCCGGAGCACATAGAGGGTAAGCAGATGGGATATTCTCCTTTTCTCTCTCTCCCCGGGCCACTTGCAAGCATTAGACGATCGCTGCGCAGACCCCGTTGGTTTTGTCAAGGGGTGTAACGATACACAAAACTGACGGTTCGGTTTTCCCACGGTTTTGACGTCTCGGTTCGGTTTAGAAAGCTAAAATTGCTTTTTTTTTTTTTAAACAGTGGTTTAATGAAAAAATTGCCTTTGTCTTTAAATGAATTCAATTACAATTTAACGTTTCACAATGATTAAAAAAAAATCTGCTAATGCTGTAAACTTTATAGGGAGCCGCACATTACTATAACATTAACGGTTGTAGCCTAGACTTCGTGTTCTGAAATGTGTTCGGTATGCAATGAGAGTATCGCCATTCGAATCGTGGGTTCTGTATCGCAGTTTTTCGGTTCGGTTCGAATATCGTTACACCCCTAGTTTTGTCAATATTAATTTGCGGCCTACCCCGGAAGCTCGTAATTCAATTTATTTCGGTGGTGGAGGGCCGTGTGTTCCAGCCTTCAGAGTTTGTGAAAAAGCCCTAGGGTCATGTGCGCATGTCATGTACTGTCGATGTGGTGGTCCAGCCCGATCAGGCGATTGGGCAGACTCCTGTTTTAAAGGTTCCCGCCACTCATGTGCCTCGGGGACATATGCAAGGAGCTCAGTCTATAACGATAAGATCATAAAATGGGGTCTCTCTACATGTGCTTCCTGTTTACGCAGACGCCAGAGGCTCTCTTCAATCAGAGGATGTATTTGTACCTGTGGTTTGGCAGGTTCCAAAAATGTAATTATTAAGGCCCCTGGTGGATTAATTGGACACTTGGCAACGCCTGTGTTACAGGCCCCGTGTAGAAGGCCAAATATACAGATTAGAATGTTCTGCAAAAGAACAGGAAAAAGTGATGAGACAGGAGCCACTGTGTCACGTCGCACCAAATCCTCAGCAGATGTGAGGGCGCGCGCGCACACAGCTCCTATGTGAGAGTCCTCCTTTCACTTTTCATAATAGAAGTCCCTGTTTCTCGCAACAACAGACTATAGTCTTACACGAATCCTGTTATGATTTACTTTTAAGTCTCACATTTCTTACGATTCACATAAGTAACAATAACCTTTTTCTTAATGTATAACAACAAAATGTGCACATACTTTGGGGTGTCACATCCTCCCTGACAAAATGAAATAAACTCCAGTTACATAGACTCACAGTTCAATACTCATTTTTTTTAAACACTGCATGTTACTCAATACACTAACATTGCAGATGTGAAAGGGGTGAATGCGTTTATGTCAGTGTATGGTGTAATCTGGAACGAATGTGGTACTGTATAAGGTGGTGCCCACACAGGTAAGTATGGTAGTGTATAAGCTGTTACACTGTCAAGTGTGGTCAGAGGTTGTACTGAGGGTTGACCCAGTGTCTCGTATGTGAGCATGCTCTTCGGTTTTCTTTCTCGAGCAGATCGTCTTAGCATAACTGGGTCTTCTTCTGCTGGATAGTCCCTTGCATCACTCATCCGAAGACTCTCGACCTCACCATCTTCTTCACTCCTTGGTAAGGCTATGGAGAAGTGAACAGGTTCATCCAGTGATTGACTACTGCCTTGGATATCTCCCCTCTGTGGTGACATTTGTATTTGATCTTGCTCTTCTCTTGCAGGTGCTGGTGGAACCACTCCAACTAATGGATTTTCCTGGTTCTGGACTCGACAGGTAAGTACCCCCTTGTCTAGGCTCAGTCCAACTCGAAGGAATCCTCAGCCAATACCCCCCAGAGTCTTCCTCATCCGAATCAGTCTCTTCCCCTCCATGGTAAGTAAGCTCCTTACTCTGTGTCTCTCTGTCCTTATGTCTGTTTTGCTTCTGCTTCCCAGGTTTCCCAGGATCCGGAGTCTCAACAGGTAAGTCATTGACCAACAACAACAGGTTTCGATGTAGAGAGCGCATTCCCTTCGTACCTCCATTCTCGGGGCTCACCTTATACACCGGGTTGTCAGCCACTTGTTCTTTGACCACATAGATGGCTTTCTCCCAGTATGTTCTAGTTCAAGTTCAAGTTTTCCCGGGCCTCCACGCTTTCTTAGATTTCTTACTAGTACCCTGTCCCTGGGTCTTAGCACTACTCCTTTGACTTTGAGGTCGTACTGGGCTTTGCCTCGTGCACTTGCCTGTTTGCTGTTCTCACTTGCGATTTGGTACGCCTCGGCCATCATTTTAGCCCACTGTTCGGCGAATCCTCTGGGCGTTTGCCCCTCATCCTCTTCAACCAATCCGAATATTAAGTCAATGGGAAGGCGAGGATGTCGTCCATACAGCAGGTAGAATGGAGAGTATCCTGTTGACTCATGACGAGTGCAGTTATAGGCATGCACCATCTGGGGTAGGTGGTCTTTCCACTTTGCCTTTTCTTTCTCCACCATCGTTCGAAGCATTTGCAGGAGAGTTCGGTTGAATCTCTCAGCCGGGTTCCCTTGAGGATGATAGGGGGAAGTTCTCGAATGACGTACCCCAGCCAGTTGTCAGAGATTTCGGAACAGCTCATTTTCGAACTCTCTGCCCTGATGTCATGATGTAACTTCCCTGGGTAACCGAACCAAGGGATGTAATCATTAAACAACCGCTCCGCCGCTGTCCTTCCTGACTTGTTTCGCGTCGGGTAGGCTTGAGCGAATCGTGTGAAATGGTCTATGACCACTAGTATATACTCATACCCTCCCTGGCTCTGCTCCAGGTGCAGGTAGTCAATACAAACCAGTTCCATTGGCGAGCTGGAAGTTATACTCCCCACTGGTGCTCGGACATGAGTCACTGTTTTTTTTTTTTGCTTTGATGCATGGACACTTTTTTGTGATGTACTCCTCAACTTCTCTATTCATATGTGGCCAGTAGAACCTCTTCCTCATTAGGTGTATTACTCTTTCTTGGCCGACATGTCCCATCCTGTCATGTAAGTACTCTAGGGCAAGTTGTCTGTATTTGTTTGGCAGCACAAGCTGTTTCCTTCCAGTCACGTGTCTGTACAGGCACCCATCTTCCAATGACAGCTTGCTCCACTCTCGTAAGAGTTTCCTAGCTGAACCCATCACCTGTTTTCTCTTGTCTTTGTCCGGCACCTCATTTGTCTCTTTCATCTCCATTACTCCGGATATCACTGGATCATCCCTTTGAGCTTTAGCAATTTCGACATTGCTTACAGACGGCAGCACTGCCCTACAAAGGCAAAACGCCGTAACATCATGTTTGGTCAAAAATGAGTTAGTGTCATTTTTGTGGTATTTGAGACCTCCTTTATCATGTGAATAAATATCGTGAGTCAATTTGATTGTTTTAACGAGAAAATAAAGGGCTATGACAACCGTAACATCCAAAACCATGTGAGAAACCACAGCAGAACGCCGTAACAGCTGTTACGGCTCTTTGCCTTTGTTCCAGCAGGCATCAAGAGAGATGTTACGGTGCCGTTGTGATGTTACTGTACTCTGGCTTAGTCATACTGTCAAATTTTGCCGCTCTCAGACCACGTAACATACACACGACACATCTTTGTTAAGAACATACCAAAAATGTTATTATAAACATGATACATTTTCAATTGCATTCTGCTTAATTCAGCTAGTTTGCTAAAACAACATACCACCAACTTTGCTGGCCAGACAAACTGCTAAGTATGCAATCAGAAACAAAGCAAGGTGAACAAGCCATACTTAAATGCAAGCTAATAGGTTGTCATAAATGTTGTTTTTCGTTCAGGGCGATTGGTTCAGATCCGTCAATGTCAGTGACAGCCCGGAGCTAGCTAAATTTAATCTGTGTCACGTAAATTAGCGCTAACGTTCAGAGACGCCAAAAACTAATTATTAAATACACAGGCATCCTACCTTTCCATGCAATCCGATATAATCCATGGAAAATCGATAATCCATAGCAATGCACGTCATGCTGTATCCACAACAATCCATACATGTGAGCTTTCAGTAAGATTTTATTTGGGCGCAGTAACAAACTTTGTCACTAGATGGACAGCCAAGCTTCCTTACTGACCATATAAGGACGCCTCCATTTTCATATACGCTTTGAGTGATCTGAACCAAGTATTTCCATAATTTGCATACAATTTATGAAGTAGAATTTATTCAGAAGTAGTATGAGTTGTTTGGCAGTATATGATTTGAATTCAACCTCTAATAAACGCATAAAACGAGCATATGTGCGTTACAGCTGGCAGCCGCATCACAAATCGAGAATGCATAATATTTTTGTTTATACAGTATAAAAAAGATTTCTGACTTTTTTTTAAATCAAATTTAATTGTGTTATTTTTTGAACTCTTGGTATGAAAACAAACTGAGCTTTCTACCAATTTCATGATTTTTCATGTTTATTGCTTTTTCAAAATAAAGGCCAAAGACGCCTAATGAATATGAAATATTCTTGTTGCAAATTGATAAATTATGTTTAATTATTACTCTATATCTTGCATTTAAATAAATATACCTTTGTATTCAATTATAATTAAATTATCTTTATTGTGGAAATATTTCTTGTATTTATTCATAAATGCTGTACTGCAAAGTAACTTATCTGTCATACTGTTTAACTGTGTTAGTGTTGCCGTATGGTCATTATAGCACTAAATAGGAACAACCAAAGGTCTTCTATATAATTTAAAACACATGATGACTACACCTTGGTTAGGTGTTCTTATAATGGATGTAAGTATGGGGAACAGCAAGCAAATATTGATTATATGTCAGTTACTGCCTTTTGCCTTTGCACGACTCCTTATTTTTGGCACATGATACAAAGGCAGAGTACAGTAACTGCCAAACAAGGGTCAAAGGTCAATTTTGAGCTCAAGATTTTTTGCATACAAACATTTCTTTATTATAGCAACTAGTTGTCAAATTTTGGGAGTCCTACCTATAATACTTTTGTCTGGACAAAACAGAAACTTTAAAGTCATTTTTCTCAGTTTCACACTCTAGCGAGTTAAGGTCTTTTGCCTTTGCAGGGCAGAGCAGCTGGGCAGGGAATAATCCGATCTAGATCTTCGTGAGTCATTCCGAGTGCTGCAACCCAAGCCACATCCTTCTTCCTGGCAGCATGAGTTCCATCCCAAACCGCTCGTACCACTTCTGGCGACAGGTCTTCTGTGCATCCTGTGACATATTTCTCCATGTCAAGAGGGAGGCGTGACAGTGTGTCGATGTTTGATATCAAAGCGAAAATCTGACAGTTCTCCCACCCAACGATGGCCTACTGAATTCAATTTTGCAGTGCTCATAACATAAGTTAGGGGATTATTGTCGGTGTAAATGGTAAAGTGAGGGGCGTAAAACAAATAGTCTCTGAACTTCTCACATACCGCCCACTTTAATGCAAGAAACTCCAACTCCCCGCTATGCAGTCGGTAATTCCGTTCAGCTGGAGACAGGGTCCTGGAACCAAATGCAATGACCCGCAACCTTCCATCCTGGTGTTGATAGAGGATAGCCCTGAGGCCCCTTTCTGATGTATCAGTGTGTAGCACGAATGGGAAATTGAAGTCCGGGTACGCCAAGACAGGAGGATTTACCAGCATGTCAATCAGCAGGTCGAGTGTTTTCTGATGTTCACTGGTCCATTCTACTGGCATTCGAGAGGGCATCTGGGGACCCTTTTTCTTCCTTTGACTGTACTGACGTGTTGTTACTCCTGGCTGAGTCTGAAGTAGTTCATAAATTGGTTTTGCCTCACGTGAAAAATCTTGTATGTAAGGGCGATAGTATCCAAGGAATCCAAGGAGTTTAAGTACCTCCCCTACTGTCTGTGGTTGGTTACTCTTGAGCGACACCACTGCTTCGAGATCGCGAGGATCTATTTTTACTCCTTTGGCCGATACCAAGCAACCTACGTACCGGACTTCCTGGCGGAAGAGTTCACACTTCTCAGGGCGAAGTTTTACTCCATGACGTCTAAGGGTCTGGAGGACTTTTCGAATTACTCCCACATGTTCTTCAAATGACCGGGCATAACACAACACATCGTCCAGGTATGGAACGCAGCACTCATCCCTGAGATCGTCCAGCGTCTCCTCCATACTACGTTGGAATGCTGCCGGTGCATTTGACAGACCGAATGGAATCCTCACCCACTCATATAACCCCCATGGAGTGATAAAAGCAGTCATGTGCCTAGAACCCTCGGCTATGAAGCCCTGATGGTACGCTTTTCCCTGGTCGAGGATGCTAAACCAAGAATACCCCCCCAGGGTATCAATCAAGTCTTGAATCCTCGGTAAAGGGTGTCTGTCTGGTACTGTCTTCTTATTGAGGAGCCTATAATCTACACATAAGCGCAGTGAGCCATCCTTCTTACGAACGCAAACTACTGGAGCGGAGTAAGGGGATTTAGATTTCACAATCCACCCTTTGCCACAATGTTGAGCTTTCCTCCACCACAGCCGCAGATGCACCTTGAATCCTCCCACTGGCTTCCAACACAGTTTCAACAGGATGGACGTACCCTATCATCGTGCTGCGAGGTAGAGTGATGTCATATGTGAAGTGGTTGCCGATAGGGACCGTTACGTATGAGCTTCCTGAGTTCTGGACTTCCAGAAGGCCTTCACTTATATCCAGCCGCTCCAATTGCACATTATCATCATCTGGCTCAAACAGTGCTACTGTGCCCGACTGGACTATTTTGGGTGGTAATCTGCACTTTACCCACGCCACATGTCCTGCCGGTATCAGAACGCTGTCTTGGTTTATTTTCAGACGTCCCCACTGTTCGCTATGTTCGGGAGTTTGTACAAAACTAACTAGAGTCTGAGCTTGATCACTTGATACTGCTATTGCACTAGAGAGCAATGAAACCAAGGTAGGAACTAACCGCTCTGGTTGGCCTTGAATCAGCTCTTCCACCACATTGAAACCGAGCAGCGGCCTCTCGACTGCGATGTGGCTCACGAGAAAAGGAACATTAATTGAAAGGTCGGGGTTTGTCGTTCCCTTGCAAGTTGACAGTAATGACAGCCTACCCATCAAAGGGTATTAGATCTCCATTGACAGCATACACTTCTAACTTCTCAGTCATACCCATGAGCTCCACCAGAGGCCTTACTTCTACAGTGGGTAGGTATTTGTCTTTCCAGGTCCGATCGATTATGCTGACTTGAGCCCCGGTATCCAGCAAGGCAGTAACCACGAGGCCATTTAGGTTACACTGAGTCAACGCTTTCTTCCCTATCAATTTAACAATATTGTCTTTCTTGGTTCCAGAGGACGATGGACTGTTAACACCCTGATACCTCGCTTTGTCACTGAGAGTTTGGTTGTTACAGCAGGGAGATGTTTTTTCAGGTTTACGCTTCACAGAGTCCAGTTGTGTCCCTAACTTGGTTTCCTCCGGGCTTTGGGACCTCGGGGGTTCGGTCACTGTTCGTCCCTTAACAGTGCCCGTTGCCCGTTTCCCTGTGGCCTTTGCTTTCGAAGACATCCTCGAGCACTGTGCCACTCTTCGCCACAGAGGAAACAATGAGGGCAGCCCTGTTGTCCGGTTTCGACACATCTGGGGCAACCCCGGAGTCTAGTCCCTTGCTGTCGAGAGTGACCTCTTGCAAAACATTGACAGGTGTGTTCAAGTTGCGGATTCAGCGCTGACTGTCACATGGGATCGACCATGCTGATGAGTGCATCAATGCGAGCAATAAGTTGCATTATTGAATCACTTTTACTTTTCTGACCAGGTGCCTCTTTCACTCCTCTGTCAAGCTCACTTTCAAGTTGAGCACAGTTTGCAGTGCTTGGTTTGGGACGAGATGTCGAACCTAACCTTCGCGCTTGCTCATGTTCATCATTAGTGATTTTCACCACATTTCTCACGATTGCTTCATCTGTGATACTGTGGTCAGCCAGCAGAGGCTTGATCTCACTCCTGACATCTTTATACTTGTGCCCCAGGCTCTGATATATAGTATGCAGAAATACATCCTGGATTGTGGCTGGACTGTATCTCACATCCGTATTAGACTGTTTGATTGCAAAGAGTATTTTCTGCTTAAGGCCTATCACCCTGTACAGGAACTGTTGAGGTGTTTCAGTCTCCATCTGTTTAGCACACATTAGTTCCTGAAATAGCTCTGTGCTACTTTTGCAGGGTCGGCGCCACGAGGGGGCCCCAGGTGGCCTGGCCCGGCCACCTGGGTCACTGTGCCCCCTCACCTCTAGTCAGCGCACCACCCTGCCTCGGAACCTCGGAACGCGATTTCAGCCGCTGAGATTCGGCAACAGGCACGCTACCACTGTGCCCTTTTATTCCTGACATATTACAGTATACATGTATTCCTGACATTATAATTAACTTAAGTATATATTTTTTATATTTTAACTATAACTACATATAACTATTTGTAAATTAATTTTGTTTTACCATGATTAAATCAGCTTTGCAACCCGTAAATATATCCATCGATCCGCTGATTTTGTTTTGAGTTCTTCAGTGGTCTAGTGGTAGATTATTTGCCAAGCATATCAGAGGTTACGGGTTCTAATCCGCCCTCAGTATAGTTTTTTTTTTCTGTCTCATCAAAAACCGAATATGTTCATCATTGGTTACAGTTTATCAAGCAGGGACACGTTTGCGTCCATTTTATATTGTGATCTCACCGAACGAATAGAGTCTCCGTTACTGCGATAGATTGAAGAGCGTGTCCGAGTGAAGACTGCGCGAGCCACAAGAGAAACTGTATCCATGACACTGATAGCAGCGGCAACCAGCGCGCAGCTTGAGTTAAAAAAAAAAACATTTTAGCGCTAGATCTCTTATTTAATAGCGAACTAAATTAATGCTCTGCTAGTTAACCCTTTCACACGTAAGTTTAAAATATTCTAACTGACCCCCCAGCGTGAGTTTTTCAAGGCGACCGTTATTTAGAACTTGTCACTTTAATGTTTCCATGGTGACGCGTCATTGCTTGTCACGTGACACAGCGCAACCACAACACAGTGCTGAATGAATGATGATCTGCTTTTATGTAATTTTTCCTTTCTTATTAAAAATATTCACAAATGTATTAGTTATATCATGAAACACTGATATTCCGATTGTCAAATATGTGCAAGTGCATATGTTTTGTTGTTTAAACACCTTTATAACGATCGCGTTAGTGGAGCTGTATGCGCGATGGGCGGCGCCATTTTAGTTTGTTTCACAGTTCAGAGAATCGGATGATGGATTAACAACACGTCAATTCCTCCACTTCTCACGAAATACATGAAAGTAAGTGGCCGGTGAACTGTGAGAAGAATAGGGGCAAATGTTAAGCTGCTTACACAATGTGAATCTGATATGAATAAAACGTGTTGTCTTATTATAATGGAAAATATTATTGCTGCTTCCATAGACATCAGTGTGTATTTTACAAACTCAAAATCATTGTTTTGCTAGTATTTATTTATGTGTATTTAAATGTCTCAAACCTAAAATAAATATTATGTGGTTGAAAACACTCAATAGTCGTGATATATGACAGCACTGGGTGCGTCTGTGTCTGGCTCAGCGCCAGCAAACGCGCGAAAGCACGTTTGAATTTAGCAGTTGATCACGTGATGCACTGAACGTTCTAATCACACCGGTGTGATCGTACGCTCCAGGGACCAGCCAAGACTGATCACACCGGTGTGATCGTACGTGCGAAAGGGTTAACTGGAGATGTTTTATGTATTTGTATTTGGTGCATCCGTGCCATGTTTCAAAAAGTGGTGGGGGACAATATATCGATCCTGAGAAAATCCCGCAATTACGCCTATGAAACACCCCCCCCCCCCCCCCCCCCGCGGGCTTTTTAATCTTTAAAAAAAAAATCATTAATAGTAGGCCCTCCCAGTGACGCATCGAGGCCCCCTCCTTCCGTATGTCCTGGCGCCGACCCTGTACTTTTGTCTCCTAAGTTTGACTGAAGGAACTTCTTAAGCTATTCCACTGTCATATCTTCTTTATTCATAATCATTTCTTTGAAGTTACCTGGTTTAATTACACGCAGTATTCCCCTGATCAATTCAGCTTCACTGAAATTCTCTTTAAGGCGAGACACTACAGGTGAATAGGGTTATTTTTTTAACTAGCAGATATCACCATGAAACTTTCCCAGTTGATTACCTACATTAAGATGAGAAACAAATATATTACAAGTTTTCTGTAATTTAATGTTTAAATATGCAAATTAGGCATTATCTAATGAAATCTGCACTAATTTGCATATATTTTAAAAAACGAAATCTGAGTATTGGATAAAGCCAGGTTCAAAATTATTATTTCATTGTGTTCACATATTAGATGGGGAAAAAATTACAGAGGGATTTATGGATGTCTACTTCTGTTATCCTGTAAATCAGAATATACTGCCAATAGCCTTAAAAAATGATTTTCGCGCATGTTTTTTGGAATAAAATGTTATATAAATCAGGCTAGGAATAATACATTTACAAATCCCTCTGTAAATGTCTTCATAATATAGCTAGGCACAAAACTGGAAAGTTTGGTGTATATAGGTGCTACTAAAGTGGAGATTTCGGACTTGGAGTATGAGAGAAAAGTCATTTTGAGAAAACGGGCTTTAAAGATTTAGCATCAGCCAATGAGATTGCGCATTTAGAGTTAAATCCCCCCTTTTACTTTCACGATTGGTTGCTGATAAAAAGGAAATGACCATATTTGGATCCGACAGCGTTGAACAGGAGAAAGAGAGCTTTCTAACGGTGTGTGTGTGATGACGGTGCAGACAGAGATCGCGGAGCAGCGCGAGGATTTAAAACGCCAACTTTGGATGAATTTATGAGAAATCTACAGACGCAAACAGACAAAGTGTAGTAAAATAATGACCTAAATGTGTATTTTGGACTTTTTTTCAGCACAAGTCTGAAAGAAGACATGCTATTGAAGACAAATATCCAAAAATCTCAAAATTGACCAGTAAAAAAAAAAGATGTTTATGCCTGCCGTGTCTCGCCTTAACTCCATCGTCAATTTGTCGGCACACACTGGCATATGTGATGTCAGATGCATAGTCACCTATTTGTCCCTCTTGTATCTTAAATTCACGCTGTTGTAAGTATGAGAGGTCTCGTAGAGAGACTACTTTCTCAGTGCTCCCCTGTGAGGTACGTTCAACATGATTACTATTCAAAGGTGTCTCAATGTTGGGTATCACAGATGTGTTGGGGTTAGAATGTGGTGTAAGATACTGAAGGAGTTTTCTACTCAGCTCTTCGAAATCTGAATGTCTGACAGTAGGATTGGTGTTCGGATCTGTAACTAACCCTCAAGCTTTCTCTAGGTCAGATGTAGTGTTGGGCGATTCTACATGCACAGTGTCTGTAGTGATTATGTGGTCTGTAGAAGTGTGTATGTGTGAAGTAGGAGCAGGGTATACATTAACATCAACATTACTTTCAACCTCACCATGAAAATAAGACGCCGCAGCCTTCTGCTCTTGCACAACAGCCTCCACAGTCCCTTGTAACACCAAAAGTTCAGTCATACCTCTGTCCTCCGATTCTAACAGGTCAGTGCTGTACATGAAAGCATTGATGTATTCGAGACAGCCCTCTTGATCTTCCTCGTCAATTTCAGAGAAGTCCCTTTCTGGTACTGGACCGATGCTTTTGGCGACGTAAAACAGTTCAACAGCAGACAGGTTGAGCAGCCTTTTCCTGATGTCCCACACCAGGCTCTTGCGTACCCGATCAGCCATGATGACCTCTTTTCCACAGCCCCTCGAGCCACTCTCGCAGTCACCAGCTCTCTGGACCCCTCTTCTCACTGACGTCGCCTTGGCTTTTGGATCACCTCATCAGCATCCCCGCTCCGTTGGTCCTCAGGATCAGGTTTAATTGATCGACTTCTCTGGGAAGAAGAAGTCAATCCCGGACGAGCCCCCACAAATCTGTTACAGGCCCCGTGTAGAAGGCCAAATATACAGATTAGAATGTTCTGCAAAAGAACAGGAAAAAGTGATGAGACAGGAGCCACCGTGTCACGTCGCAACAAATCCTCAGCAGATGTGAGGGCGCGCGCGCACACAGCTCCTATATGAGAGTCCTCCTTTCACTTTTCATAATAGAAGTCCCTGTTTCTCGCAACAACAGACTATAGTCTTACACGAATCCTGTTATGATTTACTTTCAAGTCTCACATTTTTTACGATTCACATAAGTAACAATAACCTTTTTCTTAATGTATAACAACAAAATGTGCACATACTTTGGGGTGTCACACCTGCCGAGATCGTGCAGTGATTGTTAGGTACCATCACGGCTAGACCATCCAATTCTGGAAAGGCCAGCCTCCTTTCAGAGGAATTCTTCCCATGACGGTGCTTCCTTGGGAGGTTTAAGCTTTCATTCAGGAGATTATCACTCTTAGAGAAAGGGGCTATAGACGAAATACCCCCGCTCAAATGGAATTAGGCTTCAACAGCCATTATTTTGTTGAGCCCAAAAATGATGGTGGATGTTGCCTAAATCTTGTGCTCATGGTAAGCAAATTCAAGATGCTGTCCATTTTGTCTCATATCTGAATGATTTGTGACCATCGATCTAAAGGATGCGTACTTCCACATCCAGATCGTCAAGAGACAGGAAGATCCTCAGGTTCACTTCTGAGGGCCAAGTTTAACAATACCGTGTTCTTCCGTTCGGACTGATTCTGGCTCCTTAAACGTTCATAAAGTGTTCGTAAGGCTGATATTAGCTTAATTACCGGATTTGGCAGTAGCTCATCGAGACTTGGTGCTCGATTATTTGAGGACCTTAGGACTACACATAAACCTTAAAAAGAGTGTGTTGCTACCACGTCAAAACAACCTTTCTGGTTGTGGACATGGATTCTACCACGATGCAGGCAACTCTGTCTCTCGCAGAAGTCAGTTCAGGACAGGACGTCCGGTTCACATAGGTTTATGCCGCAGACTGATTGGTCTTATAGTAGCAGCATCCCCTGTGGTTAAGTTGGGCCTGCTCCACATGAGGCAATTCCAGTGGTGGATCAAAAGCGAAGGGATCTCACCTTACTGCCACCCTTTCTGCGTCATGATTCCTCACAGAGGCTTCCGCACTCTGCCCCCATGGACAAGGCTCCCACTCCTTCACAGAGGAGTCCAGCTAGGGGCGTTTTGTCATCACATAAACCTTACGGACTGGGGGGAAGACTATAAGGGATGCCAGACTTTTGGAGTCTGGAAAGAGGTGATTTGTGGCTGGCAAATAAATCGTTTGAAGATGCTGACAGTGTTTCTGGCATTTAAACGGTTCTTACCCTACCTAAAGGGTTGTCACATACTTGTCAGGGCAGACACCATGACTGTGGTCTCGTACCTGAATCACCTGAATCAAGGCGTGTCCTCCTTTGGGTGCAGACCAAGTTTCTGTCAGTCAAAGCGGTTCACAATCCAGGTTATATGAACCTGGGAGCGGACCTACACTCGAGGCAGGGCTTAGAGTCCGGAGAGTGGAGTCTACACCCTCAGTAAGCCTCATATTAGAGTTCTCAACGGGCCGGGTCGGCCCGACAAACCCGACGGGACCCGCGGGTTCGGGTCGAAAATATAAGCAAATGACTCATTTCGGGTCGGACCTCGGGCTTAATCTTTTCCGCTCAGTCAAAAAAAAACATGTATTAATCATCGCTGATGTTCACCGTAAAGAAAGTCTGGCTGTTGTGTGCAACGTGTATCGCGGGTGGCTGGCCGTAAGAGAGGAGAACACGCCTCAGTCCATCCACTGTGGACGCACTACTGTTCCTCCACGATGCCTTATAAGCATACGATTATGTTTTTAGGCTAGGCCTATTTTGTTTCAAAACTCACCCGCCCGCTGGCTGGCTGTTTGAGTTATTTTTGTTTATTATTGTGTTAATATTTTTATTAAAACAGGCATGACGTTAGCTACTTTGAAAATAGTTGGCAACACTGCACTTGCGCGCATTTCAGACGTGATACTAGACGATGGAAAAAGCAAAGAAAACGCGGACGGAAGACTAGGAAAAGGAAAAGAGAATCTGATCGTGTGAGGAACCCGACAAGAGTCACTCAGTCGGGCTTTCACTCGTTGGCGCAAGCTAAAAAGCAGCACTGGATGCAACAGTGATGCTGACCTGTCGATCTTGTTGATGGACTAGTAAGTAAATCTTTCTAAGTTTGTGTGCATTTTATTATGTGATTTCACTGGAATGAATAGAGAGTCACCGCGACGGCGATAGATTGAAGAGCGCGTCCGAGTCAGGCCCGGGCCGGGTTCGGGCAGATCATTCATGTTGATGTGTCGGGTTACATCGGGTCCGGGCTTTAAAAGCCACGGGCCGGGTCGGGTCGGGTTATAATTTTCAGGCCCGTTGAGAACTCTACCTCATATGGCAGAGGTTCGGCTGAGTGGAAGTGGATTTGTTTGCTTTGAGCACGACTTTGCATTGCCCAATCTGGTTCTTATTGTCCCCTCCGTCACTTCTTGGATGGATGCTCTGGCTCATGAGTGGCTCAGTGTTTCAGGAGTGCATTTCCACCAATCCGATTGCTCTCAGTGGTTCTGCTCAGAGTATGGGCGGACGAAGTGAGACATCTGTTGCTGGTGGCCCCGTTCTGGCCCACTTAGATATGGTCCTCAGACCTGGTCAGTTGTTTGTCAGACCTCCTTGGGAGGGTTCTCCTCAGACCCAACCTGCTGACAGACCTGGGGTCTATTTTGGCACCCCCGTCCGGATTTATGGAAACTCTGTGTGTTGCCTCTTAGCAGGCAGTGTTGGGGAAAAGTTACTTTTAAAAAGTAGTGTTTGCTGGTTACTCGTTACTTCTTAAAAAAGTAATCCGTTACTTTACTTCCCTTTGGAAAGTAATTTTTTATGTTACTCGTTACTTTTAAGTTGCTTGACTTTGGTCAGAACCCAATATCTGTTTCTAAATGTGTAGGCCTACATACAATTCTACTATGAACTCTACTTATTGAAAAACTAGAAAAAAAAACCTAGAAAAAAAGAGAGATTTTGAGATAGAAAAATATATATTTTTATTTAAATAACATTTGAAAAACCTGTATAAAATGAACACCAAAGAACAAACTATTGAGCGGTGGTGACGCGATCATGAAAAATGTCACAAAGAACCGGCAAAAGTAATGATTATGAATATGTCAAATATAGCAATAGACATTTCAATTGTTTATTAATAAACAAGTATTTTCTTTGTCAATGTCGGCTGCAAAGATAAAGTTGACGATTTGAATAGTTTTGTTTTAAAGCACACATTTTGAGCTTTCTATATATTTCTCAGATCTTTGAGGCAAGTAGCTTATACGCTGAGTGAGTTTCGGTTCATTTATGAGACAAGCTCAGTTCACTCGCCGGCACGGAGCTTCTGAAAAGGCCTGATTATATTGCCTGCCTGCTATATTTACTTCTTATTTATTAAATACAGACATTTGGTTGATGCAACATTGATTACAATTTAAGATACAATTAATACAAAACGAAATTTACTTTATAGAAAGGCTTTCTACAAAAACAAACAAAAAGATTTTTGAAGTGGTCAAAATCATGTCTGCCCATTCCATTTGTCTCCCGATTGCGCATGATCTTACTCACGCTTTTCACTTTTCATATAATCAACATAGAAGAAATAAAAAAAATAAGTATTTTATTTCCTGGAGAACCCACGAGGTCAAATTTGGCCCCTGTTAATTGCTGCTACCCACCCAAAATAATACTAATAAAAAAAAAAATTTAAGTTCAAAAGCCCAGAGTGCCACTTCTGGCCACTGCATAGAGACACCTAGGGATGAATATTGAACTCACAAGTGTCAAAGTGGTAGTAACAAGATGGCTGACCACATGCTGTTTTGTTGAGCTGTAAACCTATTCAAACAAAATTGTCTTCTCAGAAAACCACGTGGTTAATAACGTAATCTTGTTATCTATTAGATAGTGGAAGCTAGAGTACTGTTAATATCTTGACCATTACGGGACAATACTAGTTCAAAAATCATATGAAGCCAAAAATATCCTCTGGTTATGTTACTAATGTAAACGCTTTGCAGCAGCAAGCAGACCTAGGCGAGACAGCTCGCGCGCCTATTGGCTGCTCTGCGGCAATAGCAGCAGCCTATCGAGAGAGGCTCTGCGTGACGTCACGACGAATGGGGGCCCTTCGCGCCCATATCGTCACGTCCCGCCAGGAAGGGCGTGGTCTCGCCCTATATCTAGGCTCGATAGCTGCTCTTACGTCGGTTTTCATCGCCGAAGCGTATTCCAAGCACGGCAAGATACGCAGTACTCGTTCCCTCTCTAGAGAGAACCGAGGTTACGTTAGTAACCGAGTACGTTCTCTTACGAGAGTATCTCTCGTACTGCGTAATATCTTACGCTATGGGGAACACAATGCAACACGCCGTGCTGGTAGGGATCCAACACCAAAGACCCAGGGGCCGAAGCCCGGGGCGCATACAGTGCATAATCACCATGAACTCACAGAGAGTGAGGGAAGAGAGGCTAGAAGCATCATTCCCTGTAAATAGCCTCCGAAAGGGGCCAATCATATGACAATAACCAAACCGTCAGGGTGAACATTCAGCCTGAACTGGGTGGCCACAAGTGTGTCAATTTTTAAATGAGCTGCTGTACCGGTCAGTGAGCGATATGCAGGCCAAAATCAGTATCCGAGCCGCACAGCGGGCAGATAGCACTGAATTCTATACCGCCAAAAGCTTAGCTTGTAAGGCGGGGACCTCCAGATTATAGTATTTTATAAATGTAGACGGCGAGGCCCAGCCCGCGGCCATACAAATATCTTGCAGGGTAACCCCGCTAGACCATGCCCACGAGGAGGCCATGCCTCTCGTGGAGTGCGCTCTAACACCCAAAGGGCACTGAAGGCCCTTAGAAGTGTAAGCCAGCGCTATGGCACCAACTATCCATCTGGATAAGCTCTGTTTCGACGCGGCAAGTCCCTTAGTACGGCCGCCAAACGAAACAAAAAGCTGCTCAGTCTGTCTGAAACCAGAGGAGCGGGACACATAAGCCCTTAGTGCCCTGACAGGGCAAAGGAGACTCGCGTCCTTCTCCTCATTGAGAACCGGAAGGGCAGACAGGGAAATCACCTGGGCCCTGAACGGTGTGTTGAGGGATTTCGGCACGTAACCGTGCTTTGGTTTGAGTATGACCTTAGAGTCGTTAGGTCCAAACTCCATGCATGACGCGCTTACTGAGAGCGCTTGCAAGTCCCCTACGCGCTTCACTGAAGCGAGAGCCATAAGAAACGCTGTCTTGAAAGACAAGTGTTTCATGTCTGACGACTGGATTGGCTCGAATGGGGCGCCTTTCATGGCCTCCAAGACCGTGGAAAGGTCCCATGTCGGGACTGAAGGGGGCCCGGGAGGGTTTAGCCTCCGAGCTCCTCTAAGGAAACGCACGACTAAGTCGCTCTTTCCTAGTGACTGGCCAGACACCGGTTTTTGCAAACGTTGCTATGGCCGCCACGTATACTTTGAGCGTGGAAGGGGACCTGCCCTTATCCAGTAGCTCCTGAAGGAAGGAAAGCACTTCCGTAACCCCGCAGTCTACAGGTGAAAAGCCCTGCGCTTGACACCAAGCAGAGAACACAGACCACTTCGAGGAGTAGAGCCGTCTGGTAGACGGGGCTCTAGCCTGCGCGATCGTGTTTAGCACTCCCTCTGGGAGGTCAGCGGGTACCCGTTGATGGCCCATGCGTGCAGGGACCACAGATCCGGGCGAGGATGCCAAATCGAGCCTTCCGCCTGAGAGAGGAGGTCTCTCCTCAGCGGTAACGGCCATGGAGCAGCGCTGGTCAGCTGCATCAGGACAGGGAACCACGACTGGTTTGTCCAGAGTGGAGCTATGAGTAGCACTGGGCATCCCTCCCTCCTGATTCGCTCCAACACCTGAGGCAGGAGTGAGACAGGGGGAAAAGCATAAAGGGGGCGGCGGGGCCAGACATGGGCCAGCGCGTCCCGGCTTTTCGAGAAGAATCTCGGGCAGTGAGCGTTTTCTTGGGACGCGAACAGGTCCACCTGCGCTCTGCCAAACGTTTCCCACAGCAGCTGGATCGTCTGCGGGTGCAGAGACCATTCTCCTGCTGGAACGTTGTTTCTGGACAGCCTGTCTGGTCCCACATTTAGGTGACCAGGCACATGCGCCGCTCTCAGCGAGAGCAGGTTGTGCTGAGCCCAGACCAGGAGGCGTTCCGTCAGCCTGTAAAGGTTTCGGGACTGACGCCGCCCTGGCGATTTATGTATGCCACCACTGACATGTTGTCCGACCGGACCAATACGTGGTGGCCTGTTATCTGGGGACAGAAGCGCCTTAGCGCTTTGTCGACTGCTATCAATTCCAAGCAGTTTATGTGTAGGAGCTTCTCCCGCACTGACCACAGGCCAGCCAGCGGTCTGCCCTCGAGCAGCGCTCCCACACCCCGAAGTGGAGGCGTCCGTAGACACCACCTTCACACTTGAGGGGATCCCCAGACTCACGCCCGACTGATACCAGTCGGTCGCTTTCCATGGTTTCAGAGCCGAAATGCACTGATGGTCGACCCTGAGGCGAAACAGACCTGCGGTCCATGCCTGGGGGGAACTCGTGCTTTTAGCCATAGCTGCAGTGGGCGCATGCGGAGCAGGCCCAACTGGAGTACAGAGGCTGCTGAGGCCATGAGACCCAGCATTTTCTGAAACCTTCTGAGCGGGACTATAGAGCCGTGGCGGAAGGATTTCGCGACGTGCTGGATATTCAATCCGCGCTCTGGTGACAGGCGTGCCGTCATGGATAGCGAGTCTAACACTGTTCCCAGAAAGGAAATCCTCCGACTGGGGAGCAGTGAGCTTTTCGCCCAATTGACTGTAAGGCCCAGCTCCTCGAGGTGCTCGAGTAATGCGGCCCTGTGTTCTAAGAGCTCCGTTCATGAACGAGCTAGAATCAGCCAATCGTCCAAGTAATTCAAAACTCGCATGCCCCGAAGTCTCAGGGGAGCGAGGGCCGCGTCCATGCACTTCGTGAACGTACGGGGTGCTAGGGACAGGCCGAATGGCAGGACTGTGTATTGATATGCCTGGCCCTCGAAGGCGAATCTCAAGAATCGCCTGTGATGGGACGCTATTTGTATTTGGAAATACGCGTCTTTCAGATCTATTGACATTTAACCAGTCTCCTTGGCGCACCTGCGCGAGGATTTTCCTGGTCGTAAGCATCCTGAACTGGCGTTTCACGAGCGCTTGTTCAGCAGCCTCAGATCTAGAATGGGTCTGAGCCCACCATCTTTCTTCGGTACCAGAAAATATCTGCTGTATAAGCCCCCTTCGCTCTGAGCCTGAGATAAAGGTTCTATAGCCCCCTTTCTCAGTAGTTTCGCTATCTCGGCTCGAAGTAGATGAGATACTTCGCTTTTCACCGTAGTTTCGACGCGCGCCGCGTAGCGGCGAGGGCGTCGAGCGAATTGTAGCGAATAGCCTCTCTTTATAGTGTTCATCACCCACTCTGATACCCTGGGAAGCCTTGACCACGCATCCGCGTGGGAAAAGCTAGGGGCAGAATGAAATCTGGGCTCTGGCCGCGGGAAAGCGGCGGCACAAGAGCCCGCGTGTGCTGGGAACACAGCGCCGTGTTTACGGCGTTCGAGGCGGGGGGCGCGCTGATCACAGCGGGCAGCCTGGCCGCGCTCATCTCCTCTGAGGCGGGTAGCGCCGAGAGAGAGAGCGGGGCGAATCCCGTGGGATTCGGCGTGTCTGTGAGGAAATGTGGGCGCGGGACCACGGGCACATTTGCTACACTGAAAACACTGTCGTTTAGGGCCGACTGAATGTGTGTTGGTTTCGTTTTTACAGAAAACCGAGGGACACGCAGCGTGTAGTGTAAGCGGGCATGGGGATATGGGCGCGTTCACTACAGTGTTTGCACAATCGACGGAGTCGATTTTATTTGTGCGAGCCCTGCACCGTGGCGGGCTGTGTCTGGGTGTGGGAATGGGCACTGGGGCGTGGGCATTCTTACAACACTCATAACACCATCGGCCGAGGCCGGAACACCAGAAAATACACTCTTTATTGGATTTATCTGGGTAGCCGTAAAAAACAGCTTTTGTGTGCAGGCAAGCGGGCTGAGACACCGGCTGCTTCACTGCAAAATACACTGGTACAGTCACAACGCATGGGGCTGAACGAGCGAGAAGTTTGTGGTGAAATCCGGCCGCAGCGGGATCTGAACACCGTCGTTTTCCTAGAGCGGCTAGGAAGACTTTGGGGCCTCGGGCTTGATCTCAATCCTCGGCCGGGGCCCGCGGTGAGGGGGGCGGCGTCCGGCGGAGCGAGACCGCGGTCTCTGATCCCGGGCCTGGCGGCGCTGTGAGGCGGCGGCGGCGGAGGGCGGTGCAGGCTGGGGCTGAGAGCTGCGAGCAGGCGGCTTGGTGCGGCCTGTAGCGGAGCTCGAGCGCTTCGGCAGGAAGTGCTTCATAGCCTGAGAAGTCTTCTGCACCTCAACAAACCTGTCCGCGAAGTCCTTGACGGCCGTTTCCGAACAGGCCCTCCGGGGAAATGGGCGCGTCGAGGAACACAGAGCGCTCGGCTTCCGTCATCTCGGACAGCGTCAACCATAAGTGTCTCTCGGCGACGGCGAGAGAGGCCATGTTCCGCCCCATGGCTTGCCGCAGCGGCTTTAGAAGCGCGTAGAGCGAGGTCCGTAGCGTCCTCAGGTCCGCCACGCAGATAGCACCGGGTCCCTCCTCGTCCAGCTTGAGAAGGAGGTCTGCCTGGTAGATCTGCAGAATAGACATCGTGTGCAGCGCTGAGACTGCTTGCCCGGCGGCGGTGTAAGCGCGTCCGTGCAGCGATGATGTCACTCGGCAGGCTTTGGACGGGAGCGTCGTCTGAACCCGCCGTCCCGCAGAGGGCGGGCAGAGATGCGACGCGACAGCCGTCTCCACCGGAGGAATGGCGAGGTAGCCTCTACTTCCCGCACCGTCGACAGCGGAGAATGCCGCGGAGGTAGAGGTACGCATCCTGGCAGAAAAGGGGGCCTTCCACGACTTTGCAACCTCCTCGTGAAGTTCCGGGAGGAAGGGCGCGGGCCTAGATTTTGACGGAGCCTCGTCTTTGCCGAGAAAAGCGCCCGTCTAATCTGTTGCGCGGCGGCAGCGTGGGTGCCTCCCAATCGAGGCCGATGCTTTCTACGGCCTTGGTGAGCAGACGCATCAGCTCAGACTCAATGCCGGCTCTCTTCCCAGAGGGTTGGCGGGGAGCGTTAGCGGAGGGGAGGTCCACAGAGCTCGCCCAATCCTCGCTATCCGAAGCCAAGAGAGAACACGCCTCGGTGTTGTCGTCCAACTCGATGGCGGACGCGGCGGCGGACGGCGGCCGCTGTCCGTCGGTGAGCGACTCGAGCGAAGCCGGCGAAGCTGGCGGGCGAACCGGCGAGCTTTGGCGGGCTGGAGATAGCTCGGGAGCGCGCTGGGCGCGGCGCTTCTTGCGACGCGGCGTCACGGCAGGCTGGGATACGGGCTCGGAGAACGAAGCCAGGCGAGTCCGCAGAGTCACCATAGGCAAACGTTCGCAGTGATGGCATCCGCCGTCAGCGAGCGCGATGGCCGCGTGATCCTCACCCAGGCAGGACACGCAGATGACATGTCGGTCCTCGTCGCTGAGTGGGGCTCGGCAAGAACCGCAGGAAGGCATCTTTAAAAAGACGCCGCTCTTTTAGAGGGGGTGGAAAAAAGCAGATATGCAAACACACACACACACTCTATGCAGAGGAAAGGATATAACGCCGGAAAGCACAGCAGGTACGGCGGCTG
The DNA here is from genome assembly GCA_036326025.1 of Chrosomus eos. Taxonomy (NCBI): domain Eukaryota; kingdom Metazoa; phylum Chordata; class Actinopteri; order Cypriniformes; family Leuciscidae; genus Chrosomus; species Chrosomus eos. The sequence continues at coordinate 17,409,087 of CM070829.1, forward strand.
AAGGCGGCGAGGCCAGCGACTCCAGACTCAATGGCACGTCCCGCTGAAGGCTACAGGTCGACGGCGCGGCTTCTCACTCTGGATCCAGCGATGCGTGAGGCTTCGCTGAAGAGATGAAAATCGACGTAAGAGCAGCTATCGAGCCTAGATATAGGGCGAGACCACGCCCTTTCTGGCGGGACGTGACGATATGGGCGCGAAGGGCCCCCATTCGTCGTGACGTCACGCAGAGCCTCTCTCGATAGGCTGCTTGCTATTGCCGCAGAGCAGCCAATAGGCGCGCGAGCTGTCTCGCCTAGGTCTGCTTGCTGCTGCAAAGCGTTTTACATTAGTAAAAAATTAAGGATAATTTTTGGCTTCAATATCTCGTGGAAAAGAGTTTTCCCCCGTAGCGTAAGATATTACGCAGTACGAGAGATACTCTCGTAAGAGAACCAGCGGTTGGTAAAAAAAATTGTATATTTTTTTTTTAATCTATTTAGTATTAGCTTGCAGAATGCCTAGAAGTATGTTTTATATTCTTTTTGGAACAATTAGCGACTCTAATGAGCTAGTTAAAAAAACAATGGGCCAAAAATGACCCTCTGGGTGTATGGGTTAAACAAATGTCAGGTCAAAAATGACCCTTTGGTTCTTTGAGTGACTTTGATAGAGAATGGTGACAGTCCTGTATTTGGCTAAAGCCTTGAAATAATTTCATTTGTATAATATATGTTACTAAGGTACCTCAGTAGTACAGGGCCAGAGACTAATAAAGTAGTGTATCTTTTCAGGGAGTATGGCCACTCCGGCACTGTGAAAAATGTGCAGTTCCTCTGCATCAACAAAAAAATAAATTGTTTCAAAGACTACCACAATGTCTAGTGTGAGTTCCTCTCTCTAGCAGAACAGATTTTTGGATAAGCAAAGACCCATGGTGTTAGTTTTTTCAGGTAGTGATTTTGGCCTTGTGTTCTTGTTTCCATTGGCCAAAGTGTTTGTACATTTGAAATCTAGTTCTAACATGCAACAAATAAAGCAACAGAAAAAAAACATTGTTAAATGTAGCTGTGTGGTTGACTGATTATTTTCCTAAATTTAAAATAGTTTGCATTGACATAATTTGTTATTGTGATTTTTTTTAAATAATACACCTAAAGCCCAATGGGTCAAATTTGGCCCTAATCCTAAATTAGGGAATAAAGGGTTAAAACTGAAAAAGTGGATATTTTGGAGTTCAGTGAACTTATAGCAGTAATTTAATGCATTGTTCATAATTTTCCAAAGAAGAAAAGGGTTCTTGGGTTCTCCAGGGTTAAACATAAATATGAAACTAAATCGTTTTCTTTAATGACTAGGCTACAACACGTAGGCCTATACAGTAAAGAGAAATGTAATATCGGAGTGGGATTTGAGCGAACGCCGTCTTACGGTAAACATGTGGGGGAGAGGTACGATTTTCGAGCAATCATCAAATATTATTTTGCTTGATGTGCCAATCCTTAATATTTGGTGTTTTAAATACCTGTGAGGTCTCTGTGAAAGTTTTAAAGCAGTCTTTTAGTGCCGCTTTTAGGTCACGTCCGAAGAACTGTTACGTCCATCACGTTGTTTTTTCCTCATAAATGCGAACATGAAAAATACAATAAAATGAATATTTTGTGTTCTGTGGAGAGCCAACCCTTCTTCATCCGGTGGGTAGTATTACTTTTGGTTTCCGCAGTGTAATTCACAGAATTGATTACTCTGCTACCAGCCTCTGTCACGTACCGTGTGGAGCTTGTGACTATTGCAAGCATTCAGCTGAGGAGACAGTGTCGCTGTCTAATCTGTCCCTGGGAAAAATTCCGTTGTGCGGAATTGAAAAAGGAACTATGTTTTGTTACCAAATTTTCAGTAGTAGCGCGTTACACAACTTTTTACCCGAAAAAGTAAAGTAAAGTAAAAAGCTGTTTTTTTTTTTAACGCGTTACACACAACACTGTTAGCAGGGCGCGTTAATGTGTTCTGTCTAGGGTCCACTCTATGAGGCGCCTGTATGCTTCTAAGTGGAATCTTTTTGCTTCTTGGTGCAGGCAGTGCAATCTGGACCCCATTTCATTGCCTGTAGATCCAATACTGGAGTTCATACAGATCAGTTCAGTCCTTGCCACTCGTAAGGACTATGTGGCAGCTATATTTGCTGAGCATGTGCCCATGGGAGGTGCTTCAGTTGGACGTCATACCCTGGTTTCCCATTTTCAACAAGGGACGAGTGGGCTTAGGCCTTTCACCCTGCACAAATCCCTTAATGGTATTTATCTGTCGTTCTGGAGGGCCAATCATTTGAGCCATTGGAGTCCGTGTCAGAAAGTTTTTGACCCATAAGACGGTCCTTTTGGTGGCTCTAGTCTCTCTTAAGAGAATAAGGGACTTGCAGGCTCTTTCTGTCAGCCCTTCTTATATGGACTTTGCACCGGGCTGGTTAAAGCCTTGATGCAACCTAGGCTGGGGTATGTTCTGAATGTTGCGTCAACCCATTTCGCTTCTAGCATGTGGTCTTGGAGGCTTTTTCCCCTCCTGACTTGGAGACTGGGAGTGATGTATGACCTCTTAGTCTCTGCCCGGTTAGGGCGTTGAAAATGTATGTCGACCGCACAGTCAAATGGCATAGATTTGACCAATTGTTTGTGTGTTTTGGAGGTAAAAACAAAAGAGCTGCTTTCACAAAACACAACGTTTCATTGGGTGATTGAGGCTATCTCTATGGCCTATGAGGCGTGTGGCATGGCTTCTAAGAAGATGATTAGAAGAAAATAACAGTTATTCTCGATTCTAAATAAAAGCCGTCTTGCTCTTTCTAGAGAGAGAGAGAGAGAGAGAGAGAGAGAGAGAGAGAGAGAGAGAGAGAGAGAGAGAGAGAGAGAGGAGAGAGAGAGAGAGAGAGAGAGAGAGAGAGAGAGAGAGAGAGAACCTGCTGGGTCTGAATTATCATTTCACGACTTGACATTCAATGTCTAAATAATACAAGCCTTGTCACTGCGCCACAGTGCACCACAGTTCAGCAGCATCACAGGTGCACAGGTGCATGACATTGCATGATTTCTTAAATACAGGGGTGTTGCAAATAGGCTACATTAGGTATTAAACTACCCAGACATCAATAAAATCTTTAATTCATGCCCACTTGCATTCAAAAATGAAACATTTCAGAATAGGATGGTATATGTCAAGCATGCTATCTGTCTTACCTTTCCTCACTCTCCCAAGCATCATTATCCAGTATTTAATGCAGCTGAAAGCAGCCCGAGTGTGTTCAGACTCTCTTTCAGCTTTCAGTGTCTCTGTGTGTGTGAGCCCCCACAGCAGCTCCTTATATAGTCTGCTGATGATGCGCTCCCAGAGAAAGACCTAATGCTTTGACTCTTTATGTTCCAGTTTGCTGAACATTGTATGCTTTCATTTAAATCTTGATTGCTATAGCCAGCTTCCTGGACTTCAAATATAATGAATACAAATAATAATATCGTAATTATTCTTCTGACATGACTCATGTCTGATGACTCATGAATGAGTCTAACAATGTCATTTACATGTTCTTGTTTTTTTCCTCTCTCTTAATTTTAACTTAAAACAAACGTTAATCACAAGCGTCCCTTTTTGACCAGCACTGGGTTCCCAAAATTACCCAAATTTTGTTGTTTTTAATGCAGCATTTTTGTTTTTAATGTAGCATTACTATTGTGCTGTAAATGTAGGATATTGAGAATTTGTGCTGCACTCTAATTTAGACAATTTTTTAACAGCATTAATGAAAAACACAATAGCAAACTTTAAAGGGATAGTTCACCCAATCATATATATTTTTTGTCATATTTTACTAACCCTCATGTTTTTCTGAACCAAAACTGTATGAGTTTGAACTGCTGAACACAAAAGAAGATATTTTATAGAATGTTGGTAACCAGACAGTAGATGGTGGCCTTTGACTTCCTTTTTTTTTTTATTCGTGCTATGGAAGTAAATGGCTACAGTTTACTGTCTGGTTCCCAGCATTCTTTACAATATCTACTTTTGTGTTCAACAGTAGAAAGAAACTCATACAGATTTGGAACAACATGAGGGTGATGAGTAAATTATGACAATTTTCATTTATGGGTGAACTATCCCTTTAAATAGCCAGAGAAGAAGGAGAATTGAATGATATATATATATATTTTTGCTTATGTAATTTTAGATTTAATTTTGGTTATAGTGATACAATGCAATATGTAGTTGCAATAAATTGCAAATTTTTTATATAGCACAGCCATGACAGTTTCTCGGAAACCTTGTGGTTTCTCTGGAAATGCTCTCACTGCTGCCTCCAGAGGTTTCCCAAGTGGATGGACATTCAAATGTGGGAAATGCTTACATTCTGTATGGGGGTTTTAATGAAATGAAGGATTACTCCCAATATAGAATAATCTAATGACAGCTGATAACTGATATTTTGTTAAATAAAAAATCCAGACTATACATGTACATAAAATCCGATATTTAATGAGTGAATGAATTTGATGAACATCAAAACTGTCATTCATCCTGGATAAGTCAGGTAATATTTCAGGGCAGCTTTGGACTGATTTTACAAATGTAAATAAATGAGATGAGAAACAATGGCCAATTGTTAATGACTGAACGGAAGTCTACTATGTATGGCATCAGTTGGACAGTGACATCTAGTGGATTTGAAGTGTTCATTGCATTGTAATGCATGAGGTAGTTCAGCACCTTAAAGGGCCGCTATTATGCTTTTTTAAAGTTTCCTAATGAGTCTCCTACACCATGTTTACACGCATCAAAGGTAAAAACACTGCTTAATTTCCTCATAATATACATTTGCACATCATCACATTTTCAAATGATTCTCAAACGACTCGTCAAATGAATCAATCTCTCTTGCCAACTATTTTCAAAGGAATGTAGCTAACGCCATCCCTTTTTTTTTTATTTTTTTTTTATTTTTTTTATTGAAAACAACATCTGGTACAAACATGAAAAACCATCAAAAAACAGTCAAGGATTCAAACATACAATACCATACCAAAGACAAAGGACAAAAACAAGAAAAGAAACAAACAAACATACGAAAAATAATAATAATAATAAAAATAATAAATAAATAAAAATACATACATACATAGTAAATGAAGGAGGAAAAATAATAAGGATATTAAGAGGAATTGGGGAATAGGTCATAATATTGAGATAAGAGTTTTCTATTCTTCTTGTTTTTTACAAGCTTATGTGATTTAAGAAACGTATTAAGTTCCAAAATAAAATGCTTACAACATAAGGAAGATTTATTAAATTTCTGCTTGTGTATAAAGAATTTAGCATATAAGATTATAAAGTTTAAGACAAACTCCAGGGTGCTATCTTGTGGGAAACAAGAGTAACAGATAATATCTTTCAGGGTGAAAGAGAAGGTTATAATTCGAGATTGGAGAAAATGAGTACCTAAATCATCCCAAAATCTTTTGGTAACTGGACAATTAAAAAATAAATGAGGAATGGTTTCAGTGTCCTGTTTACAAAAGGTACAGCATGTGTCAATGTCAAGAAACTTGGCAACAAAACAATTTGTAGGGTAAATGTTGTGTAAAATTTTAAAGTGGACCTCTTTAGCCTTATTAGAGATACAGTATTTGTGAGGAATCAGCCATGTTTTTTTCCAATTAACATCACTTATTAAGGAATTCCAATAAAACATCCCTCTTGGAACAATGGAGTATCTCTTTTGCAAATGTCGGCGAATGAGCTTATTATTACACTTTTTATCAAACAGTTCTACACCATCCAACATAAGAGAAGACTCTCTGATACCTTTGTTTCCATAGCTCAGATGATATTTCATTAATTGTCTGATTCCACTAGGGATGGCATCAATGATAGATTTAAACTCTTTAAAAGGTACTGGAAAATCGTGAGCTACCATAAACTGTTCATAAGAGAGCATGGAGCCAGAATCATCAAATAAACAGAGTATATGGTTAATACCTCTATTGAACCAATTAGGGAAGAATACTGATTTATTCCTAATAAGAATATCGCTGTTATTCCAAAGGAGAGATTTGTGTGGTGAGAAGTTGTGACTGAAAGATAATTTCCAGGCCAAGAGGGACTGTTGGTGGAAGTTGGACAATTTGATAGGTAATTTATTTGGCAGAAAATTACACCTTAAAAGAAACGAAAGCCCACCCAGTTTATTAAAAATAAAGTTAGGAATAAAGAAAAAAATCGAATCAGGATTTTGAATGCACCTTTTTAACCAGTTAACTTTGAATGTGTTGACCACGTCTATAAAATCCAAAATCTCTAGACCTCCCTTTTCTTTAGGGTTAGAGAGAACATTCTTTTTAAGCCTATGAGACTTGTTCTTCCAGATGAAATCTAAAAAAGTTTTGTTGACTTGATTGGCAATTGAGTCCTTTACAAAAAGAGACAAGGAAGGATAAACAAAGCGAGAAAGGCCTTCTGCTTTGGAGAGTAATACTCTACCTAAAACGGACAAGTCTCTTTGTAACCAGCAATTAAATATTGATTTTGTTTTCTGTATCCTATTCGAAAAGTTTAAGTCCTGTCTAACTATAATATTTTTACATACATGTATACCTAGATATTTTACAGTCTGTTTAATTGGAATGTTATTAATAGCAGAGTCACTACAACAATGAAGAGGCAACAGCTCACACTTGGAACGATTAAGTCTTAAACCAGACGCAGAAGAGAATTTCTCCACCAGTTCAAAGACAATGCTCAACTGGTCCTTGTTGTTTAAAAATATGGTGGTGTCGTCCGCCAGCTGTGAGATCTTTAGGTAACACTTTATTTGAAGGGGTGTGCATAAGACTGACATGACACTGTCATAAACATGACATAACACCTGTCATAAACATGAAGGAGTCTTTATGAATGTTTATGACTGTTGTCATTAAGTGTCATTCGGTAAATTATGACACTTTCAATGCAAAGTTGACATTGTTTAAAATGTCTTTGTTATGACAACTTGACATTACCCAAGACAAAAATGTATTGATTATGACAACTTGAAATTAACAAAGACGGAAATGTCTTTGTTATGACAACTTGACATTAACCGAGAAATCATAACCTGTCAACCTGTGACCACTTTGGCCGTCATGACACCATTATTACTGTGTCATGAATATTTTACTTGTCCTCAAGTAAAGTGGAACACATTGTACTAGTTATAAAGATGTCATTAAGGGTTATTACACTGCAAAATGCTTGAAGTTTGATAATTAGACCTGTTATGACATATTTGTGACAGGTTGACAGGTTATGATTTCTTGGTTAATATTAAGTTGTCATAACAAAGACATTTCCGTCTTTGTTAATGTCAAGTTGTCATAATCAAGACATTTTTGTCTTGGGTAATGTCAAGTTGTCATAACAAAGACATTTTTTGTCTTTGTTAATGTCAAGTTGTCATAACAAAGACATTTTAAACAATGTCAACTTTGCATTAAAAGTGTCATAATTTACCGAATGACACTTAATGACAACAGTCATAAACATTCATAAAGACTCCTTCATGTTCATGACAGGTGTTATGTCATGTTTATGACAGTATCATGTCAGTCTTATGCACACCCCTTCAAATAAAGTGTTACCGATCTTTATTTCTTTTCCAAAAATCTTTATTCCTTCAAAATGTGCTTCCTTTACTAAGTGAATAGCTAGCAATTCAGTTACTAAGATAAATAAAAAGGGAGAAATGTTGCACCCCTGCCTGACCCCCCTATTAATCTCAAATCGTGGAGAAGTGTTTTGATTAATGATAACAGAACTGTTTATATCTTTATAAAACATATTGACAATGTCGACGAAACTGTTTCCAAAACCAAATGCCTTGATGGCTTGTATTAGAAAAGGGTGTTCGATTGTATCGAACGCTTTGTAAAAATCAAGAAACAAAACGAAGGCATCAGAATCAATATTATCAGCATAATCAAGCAAGTCTAAAACGAGTCTTATATTATTGCTAATGTGGCGGTTTTTCATGAAACCCGTTTGAGTTTCTGCAATTATTGAATTTAAATCAGATTTTAATCTATTTGCATATACAGAGGCCAGAATTTTATAATCTATAGTTAATAAAGTGATTGGACGCCAATTATCGATTAAGTGAGGGTCTTTACCAGGTTTCGGGATTAAAGAAATAATGCCTTGCTTCATAGTTGTAGTCATTTCCCCTTGATCAATACACTCCCTATACATCCGCATTAAAGGAAGTTGAATCAGTTCCCAGAAATGAATATAGAACTCTGCTCCTAGGCCATCTATCCCGGGAGATTTACCTTTCTTCATAGCAAACAAAGCATTTTTAACTTCATTTAAAGAGAGATCAGCATCACAAGAGGCTTTATAATCTTCACTAATAATAGGGATACTGTGTTGAATTTTTTCAAGGAAACTTACACTTTCTTCTCTGTTAAAATTAGATTTATATAAATTACCATAAAACGAACTAACAAATTTAGAAATGCGAGAAGGATCCTTAGAAAGGGCGCCATCAATGTAGAGCTCAGTTACAGAATTTCTTTTAGCATTCCTTTTTTCTAAAGCAAAAAAATAATTAGTGTTCTTTTCGCCCTCTTCCAGCCACTTAGCCCTTGATCTAATAAATGCACCTTTTGCCATTTCTGTATATATTTGGTCTATCTGAATTTGAATGGTTTTTATTTCAATTTCTTCTTCGGGGTTAATATTTCCTTTTGACATTAAATGAGTTAATTTATTCATCAAGACATGTTCAGAATTATATTTTTCTTTCTTTATTTCCTTAGATCTTTTTATAGCCAATTGTCTAATTTTATACTTGAAGTATTCCCATTTTTTCTTATGTCCATTATTAATGTCAATCTCGAAGATCTCATTTGCTAGAAGCTCAACAGAATTATTAAAAGACTCGTCACTCAAAAGAGTATTGTTAAACTTCCAATAACCTCTCAAACCCGATTGCTGGTCGATGGAGCCTAGTTTCAAAATAATTAACTTATGGTCTGAAAGGGGTGCATAAACATGTTTAACCTCATTAACAAATTGAAGAGAAGAAGAAGAAACTAAAAATAAATCAATTCTCGACTTCAAAGTCAGAGAACTATTACTCCAGGTGAAATCTAGGATGTCTGGGTTAAAAAAACGCCAAGCATCAGTTAAGGATATAGGTCTGAGCACAGAGAGGAGATTAAATCGCTTCCCTGGGAGGAGCGAGCCGCTCTAGGTGGGTATCTAACCTCTATTTCGTTAGGACATTCATTGAAATCCCCCGAAAGAATTATAAGGGCATTCAAGTATTTTCCCTTTAAATCCCTTAGCTTGCCAGTAATGGAGTTAAATAAGTTTTTGTTATCACAGTGCGAATTAAAACCATATACATTGCAAACAATGAAAACTGTATTGTCCTGCTTGACTATTATTATTATCCATCTTCCGTCACTAAAGGGCATGACTTCCAAAATATCCCCCTTGAAACCATGCACAAGGATTGAGACACCAGCAGAATAGGTAGAACCGTGACTAAAGTGAGCAACATTACCCCATTGAGCTTTCCAGAACCCTGTATCAGAGTCACATGAGTGCGTTTCCTGTAATAAAATCAAGTCAGCTTCTGACCTTTTACAAAATAAAAATAATGCTTTCCTCTGCTAACGCCATCCCTGAAAGTCGCTAAATGTCGCTAGATGACGTCATGCGGTAATTAGCATATTCATGACGTCAACGTGTCTTACTTGCGTTCTGCCTGCCTAATGTGTTTTCTCTCTAAATTCATGCTCACGTTCTATATTTTAATATAATATAGCCTATAGCCGAATGTCCAATAAAGCTGTTCTCATTTCCTATATTATTTGGAGGGATGAGCGGGGAAAGAGTGGGAAGGGAATGTTCAATCACCAATATTTTGTGTTCTACCTGTCTTTTGAATACATCTGTGGATATATGGAGATTTTTAGTTATTATTTAAAACTAGTATAACACTGACAAGATTTGAAGTCTTTATGCAAATTTCAACAAAATGAAGGATTATATCACTACATTTACAAGTCGATTCAAAATAATAGAACTCTCTGAAACATGGATTAGCAATGAAAAGGGTGTAGACTTTGAAATAGAAGGATACAAGCTATATCACATAAGCAGACCAGAAAAAAGAGGAGGATGTGGCGTTGTATGTTGATATAGTCATCTGAAATGCAAACGTGTTGAAAAAATGTCTATTGGGAATCTATAGGGAATCTATATGTCTATAGGGAATCTTTGAATGTCTAACTGTTGAAATCGACATGGGAAAAAACAGGAATGTGATTGTTGCTTTCATTTACAGAGCTCAAGGATCAAAAATAGAAGCTTTTCAGGACAAATTTGAACACTTACTTGATACACATAATAACCATAAAAAAATGTAATAAGTGGTGATTTCAATATTGATTTTCTCAATCAATCTAAATGTAAGTTTACTTCAGATTTCTTAGATGCATTGTATACAAGTATATACATTGTATATCGTTTTTCTTTAATTACACAGCCAAGCAGAATCACTAGCTCGTGTGGCACATTGATTGACAATATTGTCACAAATAATGTTCAAAAAAAATTCAAAGTGGACTACTGATAAATGACTTAAGCGATCACTTGGCCGTTTTTACCATATATGACATGCAACCTGAGATATATAAGAGTTCACATCAGCCTAAATATTTTAGAGTGAGAACTGAGAAAATAATAAGTGACTTTAGGAGTGAGCTTTCACAACATAACTGATAAGGTATCTATGTGACTATGTGAATGCAGCATATGAAACATTTTTAAACATTTATATATCTAGCTATGATAAATGCTGTCCACTGAAGCTTTCAAAGAAACCCCCTAAAATGTTAAACCTTGGATGACGTTAGGATTAATTAATAGCATATTGATAGCATGCAAAAAGAAAAATAAATTGTATAAAGACTTTGTAAAAAAAAAAATAGGTCACCCAATATTGTGAGGCCAAATACAAAGCATCCCAAAATAAATTAACGACAATTTTAAGAGAAACTAAAAGGGATTATCACAATAAACAATTGAAAGATAATAAAGGAAATATGAAAACAACATGGAAAATATTAAATAATATAATGAAACCAAACTCACAACATATAAAGTTATACCTGAATATTTTGTGTACAATGAAGCTGTTATGAACAATAGCATAGATGTGGCCAATTAATTAAATTATTTCTTTATTAATATTGGGGAAAATATTTCCAAATCAATTGACACATCTAACCATAGTCAAAATATACCTGTAGAATGGAAAGTAGAATAATGCAGTCCATGTTCCTGGGTGAAGTTCAGGAAAATTAAATTTTGTCTATTTTTAGCAAATGTGTAAATAAAAAATCTATTGATAGTGACGGACTTGACATGGCCATTGTAAAAAGGACCATTGACTGTATATTATTAAACCAATGACTTTCATTTGTAATTTGTCTATTCAGTCGGGTGTCTTTCCTGAGAAGATGAAGGTTGCTAAGGTCATTCCATTTTTTTTTAAATGGAGATGTACACCACTTTAACAACTACAGACCAGTGTCATTGCTCTCGCAGTTTTCTAAAATCCTTGAAAAATGGTTTTGCTCAAAAACTAAATACTTTTTTAGAAAAACATAAATTAATTACTGAAAAACAATATGGCTTTAGAGAAAAAAGATCAACAGCTTTTATTAATTGAACTCATATAAAAAAAATTATCTGCAACTGAGAATAAGCAATACACAGTGGGGGTCTTCATCGACTTAAGCAAAGCATTCGATACCATAAATCAGAGTTTGCTATTGTCAAAATCATTCAACTGTGGCATAGAGGTCTGGCTCATCAATGGCTCAAAAGTTATCTCAATAATCGACAGCAGTTTGTTCAAATTAATGGTCAAAAATCTGAGTTAAAAGACATAATATGTGGAGTTCCAAAAGGGTCCGTTTTGGGTCCATTACTTTTAATTTTGTTCATTAATGACCTCTGTGAAGTGTCTAAGATACTACAGTTTTTGATGTTTGCCGATGATACTAACATTTCTTGCTTTGGAAATAATCTGTCAGAAATTACAGAAAATATAAGTTCAGAAATGGTAAAAAATTAAGAAATGGTTTGACAAAAACTAATTATGTTTAAATTGGGAGAAAAACAAAATACATGATTTTTGGTAATTGTAAAAAAAAAATGTAAAAAAAATGTAACAATAGCAATTGAAGGAACTGATATTGAACGAGTTAATGTGATAACATTTTTAGGTGTTATTTTGGATGAGAAGTTGAATTGGAAAGATCACATAGTTTAAGAGTATTAAGTATTAAGAGTAAAGTTTGTTAAAGTATCGGCAACTATAGTTGCCGAAGTGTAGTTGTCATTTTCCTTTTGTAAGTATTTTTCTAGGTGTTATCCATGTTGTATGTCTCAATGCCATGCAAGGAAACAACCAAATAAAGGATTTCAAGAAAAAAAAGAAGGTATTTACTTCCTTCCTGTCACATGAGGCTGTCAACTTCCTATCCAGGAAGCATGACGAAGGCAAACCCTCCAAAAGAAAGCTCATTTTCATATTACTAATAAGTATTTTTAGTTGACATATATATATCTACATAATCATGAAGGTCTCTAGAATCATCCAAACAAAACAAATCTTACAATAGATCTATAGTTTTTTGTATACTTAGTCAAAAGTCCAAGCGGCAACTATAGTTGCCGGTGTGGCAAATGCCTTGTAAATATATCATGGGGAAATGGGGTATACTGTGTTAATAGATTAATAATGCAAGGTTATTCGACTTGTTTAGTGCATAAACATAACTTTACCCTTTAAATGACATCTCTACTGTTCATAAGTACTGTCTGTATGCACTGTTATTTTAGTTTTTTGCCATTTTGTCATTTGTTTTTTTGCTTGTTATATAGATATCGTTTTTTATTATTTTATTATTTGTATTTATTTATTTTCATTTAACTTTTTGATACACAATACCCTGTTTTGGCTGCACTCTACCACTTTAACCCTTGTGCGCTGTTCATTTGAGGTTTACAGTCAGGATGTTTGTGGTCTCAGAGACCCCAGGCAACAAAATGTAATTTTGTAACAAATTTTGTACAAATTTTGTACAAATGTAATTTCTTACATTTTGTAACAAATTACATTTTTGATTTATGCATACGTATCTACATATTATGAAATCATAATTATAACAATAAAAATTACTTTTTGTCAAAGTTTAGTAGTTTTTGTACTGAAAAAACATGGTTTTTCAATAATGTACAATAATGGCACATTATGATTAGAATCAAGCCTGAGGATGTTAATAAGAGAAAAGTTTGAGTCTTTAGAGTTTATCATTTATTTCAAACATCTGTTTTTCATAAAATTCTTCATTTCTGTCTATGAGTGTTCTTTCTGATTTTGAGGATGAATTTTGTCCGTTGACAAAAATCTTTTGATTCTAATCATAATATAACATTATTGAATATTATATTTTTTCTAGTACAAAAAAAGCCTAAACTTTGACAAAAAGTAACTTTTATTGTTATAATTGTGATTTCATAATATGTAGATATGAATACAACTGGAAAACCTTGTGAAAATATGTCTTTCATTTAGTCAAATAGCAAATAGCAAATAGTGGAGCTATGCAGCCATCTACTGGTTAAAGTGATAATTTGTTACTTTTAAAAGGTAATTTTCCAAAAGATGGGCAAAAATCTTACACTAAACCATTTCAAATTATCCATGTTATCCCCATAAATGAAAGTTAGAAATGTGGGTCAAAAAGACCCCAAACAGTGCACAAGGTTTAAGACAAATGGATTTGTTGTTTGTTGTGTTTTCATATTCAAGAGATTATAAGTTAGATTCCGCTTTTTTGGGTTCGCATCAAACATTCTTTGACTTTTATACACAATAAATTTGTTTATGAATAAAGATTGATCTGTTGGAAGCAGTTATTTTGAGATAGATGCCAAATGTTCTCCTCCTATTCATATTTAACATTGAGGGGCTGCATACAACGTATTTGCCCACCGGCAACTATAGTTGCCGCACATTCAAATGCGATTTTCAAGAAGAAAAAAAAAAAACTGGGGAAAATAAATGCAGAACATGTTCACATAGGACATTATTAACATGACTATATGCATGAAACCATTCAGAAAAATTTGGGCATTAAAGATGTTTTAGACTACTCTTCGTTGCATATGCTGTAATATATTGCAGTGAATACGTGGAAACTGTATCAATAACAGTGCATGTAGGCAATGTACATGTAGCCTACATTAGCAGAGCTCTATGAGTGAATGATCTGATGTAACATCGTTGGTAAAACAAATATTTTCTCAAAATAATGTTAGTGAGAACAACAGATAATCTGCATTAACAGACACAGTTTTAGGTAGCAGCTCACAGCTGATCAGCAGAAGTACTTCAATACAGTAATAATGTGAGTTAGCAGGAGGCCTACACAAATAAAACTCAAAACTAAGTTTTTTGAACACCATATTTAAAGAGCAAGCGGTTTGTGAATCCTGCATTGAACTCTGAGATTTGAGAAGCAGTCTCAGTAAAATAAAGGGAACAGCAAAAGTTTAGGATTATACTGCTGTGATATCCTGGTAAAGATGAATTTTAACCACTGATTGTTGCAACGCTAGCAGTGAAAAATAACTGGCTTTACCTTCACATTAGACATAGAGCACAGCGCCGTCTTCTCGACATGATGCTATCCAGTATAGGAATCAGCTGCGGGTTTGAGATTCAAGTTTTGGTTTTCCTGGTGTCTGCACGTGCAATAAGTGGGTGGGCAATACTAATGTTTCGTCTTGACGTCATAAAGAAACGGCTTATGACTCGTTTAAAAACGATTCATTTAATTAACTCAGAGTCGACTCTTACTTTTGAAAGTCAATACCTTTATATGGTGCACTTTCATATTTAAAACTTTGCAGGATGTTTTCATTCACTTAGAGCTATATGTTGCACACTACATGAAAGGTCATTTTCAAAAATCCATAATAGGGGCCCTTTAAAATGTGTAATTATTCAAATTAACGGAGGCAAAAAACATTTTAGTTTTATATGAAGTTAAGTGTTGTGTGCAGTTAAAACAGCAATTATGATCAGTCTAACTACAAATATAAAGGATGCTTGTGTAGTGAGTGATGGCTACGGTGTTCCACAGAGCATGCAGGCTATTCCTCCTTCAAGCAGGGCTCTTAAAACGGTGAGCTGAATTAAAGGGATAGTTCACCCAAAAATGAAAATTCTTTCATCATTTACTCACCCTCAAGTTGTTCCAAACCTCTATGTGTTTATTTGTTCTGCTGAACACAAAGGAAGATATTTGGAAGAAAACAGATCTCAATCCCCATTGACTACCATAGTATGTATTTTTTCCTACTATGGAAGTCAATGGGGATTGAGATCTGTTTTCTTCCAAATATCTTCCTTTGTGTTCAGCAGAACAAATAAACACATAGAGGTTTGGAACAACTTGAGGGTGAGTAAATGATGAAAGAATTTTCATTTTTGGGTGAACTCCCTTTAATTCCAAACATACGATTTTATTTTTTATTTACAAATCAAATTTACAAATGTTTTTCTGATTCATGGTAATGAACAACTCTCACTGCCTGCATGGTGTCATACTGGTATTCTCAGAATGCCTAGCTAAAAATGAATTACAAAATGTAAAACCACAACAAAAACAAACAATCAAAAACAATGAGCAATGTTATTTAGACATTAATTTTATTATTTTTAGTGGCCATTTTCTTTTTATCTGTATTTTTATAAGAGTCAAATACAAGTTTAAGTGCATCTTTGCAGTGCTGTTTGACCTTTATTGTGATGTTTTGATGTCTTGTATCTCTGAGCATCATGTGACCTCACCCGAAAACTACAAATTTGAGTGATTGTAAAACTATGTTCAGTATGGACTTTACACTTTTTAGAAGCCTAAAGTAAAGATTAATACTTTTTGGTCCACTTTGAACAAAATGATTTTTTGCTGCTAAATATGCCTTTTTTATCATTTGTAGGCCTAAGCCACTGAGAAATAATGTTAGACCCAGTTAGACAGTGACATCTAGTGGATAAAACGTGCTGGCCTATTTTTTTTATTTTGACATACCGCACGAGGTCACTAGTTCACTTTAAAATTATCAGGTGAACATGTAATTATGATCAAATAAAGCCACAGAAATAAGGTTTTATGAAGTGTGTTGGAGTGCTTTGGCAAAGCAACAAATAATGAAAAGCATAGATGCTATACGTAGTTTACACTATTGATTTAAAAAGCCTCTTTATGTGGTTATCATGTGTCTGAAAAAAGACGCTACTGTTTAACTGTAACATTATATTTAGGCCTATGTAAAATTGCTCCCTTCTAGACCTTACTGAAAGGGGGTTCCTGGGGAGTCCGTTATGAGCAAATATGACATGTGCATTTCATCTTCATGTGAATCGCCCAGCTTACAGTCATCCTCAGACCTCGTTCACAACCGATGACAAATAGTTTTTGGCCGCTTGAAGACTGCTGCACATGTTAGCTAGCGGGGGCTAATCTGTATTTGTTCTCATCATCTGCTCATTCACATTCACCAGCAAACACGCCAGTTAGTGACTTACAGAATAAAACAGCATATTTAAGGGCGCCTGCTGCCACAACAAATAGTGATGAATAAAATGAATGTAACTCATAGGCTACTATTCGGAGGAGGATGCTGATCTAGTCATATTTAACATTAAAGTTTAGTCCACCCTTGTGTAAAAGACTCACACTTTTAGCATATTTACTGAAATGATAAGCAACTTTGAAATAATATAAGATATTTAACCGAATGTAATGTTTTCAGCCCCCTAATCGCCTGTTGCAATTTAATCAAAATGGAAATGTAATTAGCTGAAATTTAGAGTGATTTTTGACCCACTTCTAGGACTTAAGTACATCTTTATGTAACTTCATCATTTTATTGTCTTTGAAATAAAGTGTATTGCTAAAAAGGGGAAAAAACTAAAATATAACTGGCATTTCTTTTGAAACGTATACCAAGTGTTTAAAAATATAGCCTATGTAATTACACATAATTATCAATTTGCAATTTAGTACATTTAAACTAATATTAACTTTAAAAAATGTAATATCAAATAGGCTAACTCACTGCAGTTAAAATAATAAAGTACTTTACTATGTTAGATCACACATCAAAATATGTGTACTTCTTTAAAGCACAGCAACATACTTTTTGAAAGTACACTTGGCTTTGTGTTAAGGTGTATTTCATTAATATCTGTAAGTACAGTATTTTTAGGTACAGTGTACTTATTTTGTTCATGTATTGCAAAACACTTCTTCTGCTATTGAGGTTAGGTTTAAGGGTGGGTTAAGGGGTAAGAGAAGTAGTTTAATTATACATTACTGAAATTAATTATTACAGAAATTAGTTATAGGCTACAGCTGTAATTACATGCAGGTATTTTTAAATATAAGTACAATGTAAAAACATGTACACAATAAGTGCATTGTATTAAATGATTAATGTTAGCACATAGTTAAAAGACACTTAATATAAAGAGGGGCCAATACACAAAGATCTGAAGTACACTACAAGTGTACTTCAATATAATTAAGCATACTATTTCATAAGGGCAGTACAACTTTCATTAGCCTACATATAAATAAAATTAAGCCTGTTTCAGTGAACTGCAGTTAATCTGCTCATAATAAACATTTAGCCATGATACCCACATGATAAAAGCTGCTCACATGATAGTCATTGATAATGCCTGTGCACAATGCCTGTCTTTCTCTCCGAGTGGAGGATGGTGGTGTCAGTAGCTCAGAGCTGAAGACACACAGGAAGTTAGTTGATGCTCTGATGAGAGTCGTTTCGGTCTTGGACAAATGTTAGAATTCAAGATTTGGTCCTTTACCTTACATAAGGTTAAGCCCAGTCTTTCTTTGTGCTGCAAAGGAAAATTAGAGCTGTTTTAATGCTGTATGTGCAAGTTGAAATATATGGAACCTACTTATATATAAGGACAAAATATATGATTTGGTAAATCATAATTATGGAAAAACCCCAAATTATGGGATACTTAGTCATTATTATGAGGTAGAAAATGTATAAAATAAATACATTTAAATATTATTTAAAAATTAAATACAATTTTATTTTATAAAAATTTAAATTGTAAATTATTACTTTTTTTATAATGATTGTGTCATAATTATGACTTTTTGTGCCATAATTATGATTTACCAAAGCATTCTTTTTTCTTATGTGATAGAAATGGTCACATGTTGGCTTCCAAAACTATAGGCTATACAGATGCTTACTTGCCAAACAAGATACTGAGGCGACTGGAGTGACTAACAATAAATTACCCAAATGCAGGCACTTACTAAGACAGGTAACATTGAAACACACGATATAGTAGGTCAAAATTCCCCTCAAAAATTCTAGAACAATTATATTCATCATCTAATGTCGTCATTAAATGCAAGTGCTTCAAACTGTGAGTCATTTTGTGAAGTAATTAGTCCAACTAATCCAAAGTACAGAAAGCTTAATTTTGCATGTCATTAAGGAAAAGCTATTTTATTCTATTATGATTCCCTCATTGCTTAATGATACTGAATTTACATTTAAAAAAATTCACAATCGGACACTTTCTGTTGCAGAATAAATTAATTTGGCAATTCTTAACCTTTTTCTTTTGCGTTATGCTCCATCCACACCCATCGGGACCAGTAACACCACTGTTCCTTATTTATTTATCTATTTGTTGCTGTTGTTGTTGCTACAATTAAACCATGCTGATGATATTCAGAATTTGCATGTGTAATATTTTTTGAAAGTCTCTGAAGGCTGCATTTATTTGATTAAATATAATTTGAAAATACCATAAAAACAGTAATATATTAAAATATTATTACAAAATGTTCAGCAAGATTGTTCTAGTTTTCAGTGTCACATGATCCTTCAGAAATATTTCTGATATGATGATTTGATGCTCAAGAACATTTTTTATTATAAATGTGGAAAACAGATGTGCTGCTTAACATTTGTATGGAAACCATGACACATTTTTTCAGGATTCTATGATGAATAAACTTCAAAATAACCATTTATTTGAAATAGATTTTATTGGTAACATCAATTACTTTATTGTCACTTTTGGTCAATTTAATGAATCCTTGCTGAATAAATATATAAATAATAATAATAATGCACTGACCCCAAACTTCAGTAGTGTCAAGGATGGTTGGAGATAAACAGAAGATGAAGAATGGCAGTCTTTATTAAGCCAACAACTTGAAAAAGAATCGAAAAGGACTCGAAAAGAACCAGACCAAGAATTAGTGAAGGTGAGGAACTAAAATAATGACCCGCCATGAATATCCATGGTGACTGATTATGGTGGGTAAGGGAGAAAAAAGAAACACAAAAGGTGATTAAACAGACTGATAGAAACTGACAATCAATGGGTTCTCTCAGGACTTATAGATGCATTCAGGTCACTGTATGTCTCAAAAGCTGTTATTGCCCCAAGAATTATGTCCCTCTGCAGATCGCTTGACTCTTCCAAGGAGACTGTCCTCCTCCAAAAAACGACCACAAAGGTCGTATGTGCAAGCAGCTTATTACGACCTATACTTGCGTTTTAAAGTTAAACGCCCTCTAGCGCTCGTTTTATTAATGACGGTGTCGTGCGTCATGAAATGAAGTTTAACCGTCGTTACCAATCAAAATACTATTTGTTTTATCATTTTATTTACTCGAGATTACTTAATACAGAAATCTGAGGTGTGTAATAATTTTATATATATTTTTTTAATGTTTTTGATGTGTTTTGTTTTCTTCAAAAAGCCGCAAGTAACCACATCAAAATAAAAAACTTTTAGCACTTTTTTTAAATAACTTAAAATAAACCTTTTGTAACAAGGTTCGAAAACATGTTTTAAAAGCACTACAGATGATAAAACTATGATATATATTTTATCACATGGTGCTTTTAAAACATTTTCAGCGTTTTTATAGATTTTTTATTTTTTCAGTTCAGCTAAAGTTTTTATCAATATCACCATTTGACCACGTTCTTGTGGCGCTGAATAAATAAATAAAAAATCGATGAACCAAGATGAAGATAAAGAAAAATGAGGAGAAGAAGAAGAAGAAGAAGAAGACGAAGAAGGAGAAGGAGAAGGAGAAGGGGGCGTGACCAGGTTTTTTCCTGACAGACGTAGTAGGTAAGGTGTGGATTTTAAGTGCTGTTGTTTTTTTATATATTTATAAGTAGTCGTGTTAGTTTTTTGTAATTCATATGGAAGTAAATAATTGCAGTTTGACGTCTACAAATCAGTTGCGATTGCCATTTTACTCATTAAGAAAGTAACTGTTACGTTATTTCCTTGCTAGCTACTAACGTTATCTAGCTAGCTTCATCATCGCTAGCATCATGTTGCTAGCTCACATGCAAAATCCTTGGTTCTCAATAAACTATCGAAACAGGATTATTTATGGAACCTTCCCTAAATGATCCTTTTCATTTGTTAATTAAAATAAATGCAGTGTGTAGCACATAGTTCAAATGGATGGCAAATACTATTTAGCCTAAATGATGACCAATACTTGCATAATACATATACATTGTCTGACTAATCATATTCTCTGTCATGAACTGCAATTTCTGTGATATTGCCACAAATAATTGCAGCCTAATGTATCCCAAACTGTAAATGTTTTCTCTTTAGAGAAAAAGGTAGTCTCAGCCTTATACAAATAATAGTATCGGTCACAACAGTTTTACAGCTATCCAACTTATTTAAATTCAGGGTATCAATTCAGCTAGGTATAGAATATTTTAAAGAATTAAAAAAGATAAAAAATACAGTAATGGCAAAATCGGTTGACGCAATACAGTTCAGGTTCATTGTTAATGCCTATTTTAGATTATAGCCACAAGTCAAGTCACCTTTATTTATATAGTGCTTTTTACAAAACAGGTTTCAAATCAGCTTGAAAAACAACAACATTAATTTAGCTATGTAGAAAACAGTGGTGTCATCATCCAGCTCACTTCAGTTCTCATATAATGGTGTCAATGCAGGCAGATCAATAATATTGTTTAATATTAAGTGTCCCCCCACTTCACATGCAAATAAATAATACCCACTAGTCTAGTGCATTCAGATTTATAGGCATGCATAGGTTGACAAGGACCAATCTGTGCGGACTCTTACAGGGCCCTGGTTTGACTAATCATCTCATCTGTTTGTTTTCAGGTTTTTGTACCCATCCTTTATCACTAAAACATTTTACAAATCTATCGGTTCTTTTAAGAGCCAGTTTCTTTTTCCTCCTCTCTCTTTCCCGTTTTGTATTTCTTTGTGCTTTACTTTATACTTCAATTATTTCTATTTTTTATCTATCTTCAAATGGCATCAGAGTCATTAAAACAATTTAATGAATGGCTGGAAGCAGCAAAAACCATGGCTGATGAGTTGGAAACCCAAAAAGTAAAGTTTTTCATTCATTATTTTTCTATCATGGTATTTACCTTATTTTAAAAGAAAATGCCTCTGCAAATGCTTCCCCCAAATTTATCATTTAGTTTTTACTTTTAGACTAAAAAGAAAAGGGAAAAAAAGGGAACTGAAGTCTCCAATGTTTCCTGGAGGAAGAGAGACCAGCATGGGAACATCATACCACAACGTGTTCGGAAGAATCGATCTGGTCAGTAAAATATTCATGCATACTGTTGTTCACAAGTGTCTAAGCTTTTGGTCAGCAGTAATGTTTTCTATATCATTACATTTTGCGTTTGCAGTTAAACCTGCCGGCACCAGGGAGCTCTCGGAGGTTGAGGAGGAGCAAATGAATGACATTCCGCAAGAGGTCCCAAGTCTTGGTAAGCATATTGAATGGAAAGCCTAAATAATTTCAGATTTTTTATATTTAAATTTAAAATGTCACATATAGACAACTGTCAAAAGTATGTAATTCCCATTTCCATCATGCATATGAAGTGACAAAGCCATATAAGAAATTGCTAATTTGCTTTATTAAAATGCATTATGGCAACTGGCTTTTCCCTTATTATTATGATTATTTTTTTATTAATCTAGATCAACATCTTCAGAGGCTAAAAAACCTGGTAACTTCTGTCACTGTCTCTGCATCAGTGGGAGTAGAAGAGACACCCACCATGTCTGCATGGACCAAAAGACAGGTCATCTCTGAAAGAAAATTCAGGGCTGCAATGCCAGAGATTTTGAATTGCATGTTGGCTGCAGAGACAGTAACCCAGCATTCCTGTCAACATTGCAAAACTGTTGATGCTGTTGTCCGGTGCCTAGACTGTGTTCCCTCAGGAAATCAGTTTTTCTGTTCAACATGTGACACAGAGATCCACAGAAAAAATGTTTTCCATGATAGGGAAGCTATGTTTGATGGTTTTTTAAAACCTATTCCACCAACATCCTTTGTGGTGGTTGATGAAGGTGGTCAATATCAACTCAGTGAACAAGGTATGTTCAGATAATGTAGTCGGTGCCCTCTGCAGTTCCCTTTAACTGAATATTTTTATTTTGTATTTTTTTAATTTGTTGAGTAAATGTGTAGACATTACTGATATTACTTTCTGAAATTTGATTTACTGCAGTGTGTATGCTTCCAATTCCTCCACCGATGCAAATCTGTTCCTGTGGTCCAAACCAAGACTTCACAGTTATCCCAGGAAAGCAGACTGTATTGGTGACTATCAATGGTATATTTTTACTTCCTTCTACCTTTTTTATATCTGACCAGATGAAGTCACGCATAATAATGGCTTACTATATTCTTTTGTCTTGTGCTGTACAAATACTGGTCAAATAGTAAACGCATGTTTGTTTTAAGGTCCATACAACCTGTGTCTGCCGAGTATAAGCTGCCCACTTTGTTCTTCCAAATGGACTCCTGGGATTAGTGACTTGCTTGAATACAGATACTGGCCAGCAACCACCAGCTGCCAAATGCTGTTCAAGTTTGATCTTTTCACATCATTTGAGCAGATGAAATTAGCCAGCCCAGCTTTATCCCAACAAGCATTTATCAGAATGCTTGAACATCGATCACTTTGCACTGGTCGGGTAAGGGCGGTTTTCATTTCCAAAGTGTTTGAATTCCAGACTTCAAAATATTTTATTAACCAAAATAATACCATCCTTCTTTCCAGACGGGTAGTATTTGTGGTGATACCTTCCACAGAGTCTTTCGGGAGTTTGCCTTCTGCAACTTTAAGAAAGAAGATCTGTGCCTGATGGAGCCCTTTAAATGCCCAGCATGCACACCAGACATGTTGGCTATATCTGCAGATGGTAATAGAAAACATTACCGGTTCAAGAAGTCAAAAGGGTAAGTGGAATCTTTTTTTTTTTTAATTATTTTTATTTAGATATAGGATGGTGCAATGGGTATTTTTTTGTAGCCCTGCAATAGAGTGGCAGATATGTCCATGCTGCACGTCACCTCTCACCCAGTGCTAGATGGGATAGGCTCTAGACCCCCCATGCCATTACCCTCTAAAGGAAAAGCAAGTATAGCTATTGGTTGGATGGACTGATAGTTATTTTATTTATTTTTACACATTTCTTCGACACAAAAATGTTGGCTCTAGTCATTATATAATTATACTTTTATTTGAAAGTATGTGTGATTGCTTCACATTTAAACGTAAATGCTTTTACAATTTAAAAAGTGTTTGAAAGATATAGTACTGTTTTAAACAAGCTTGTAATATTACAGTTCTATGACAACAATCTGGTAAATTTTTCAGGAACTTTTTCTCCCTTCTGTAGCTTGAAGACATGAACAACAATAAAGGTGTTATTTATTTTTTTACTTTAAACAGTATGTTTTTTACTTCTTACACAAGTTAATGCCAAACTACAGCATTCCTTTCCACAGGACAAATACAAGCTGATACTCTAAACACAGTGTTCCAGATCAAATTTAATTCATACAGACTAAAATGTGTGGTACCTTTATGGTTAATTGTCATATTAATTTAGGTGAATGCAACGTTTAATTATGATTATGTTCTTGTTTTGGCGATGAATTCCTCTTATTTAACAGGACAGATGAACCATCTCTTTTTGATGGACTGTTCATTGCACAAGATGCCAAAGTATCTGGGTTTGTTGACCAAATAAGAAGCCAGATGTTAAGTGTAAGGATTTCTTCAACTCTATAACGCTTCTTTTTTTTAATTTTATTTTTTACTATTATCCTGGGATTACATGTAAACTATTGTTTCTTCTTTCAGAGGACAGGTCATGATGTCTGCGGACCGGCAACATTTACAGCAGGCAGAGAAATATCACAGAAGTCCAGGGCCAAGGTGGATGAAGAGGGCCTTGAAATAGCTGTGTGTAGACATGGAATCTTGCTGCAAGGCTTGAATCACTACCGTGGGGAAATATATGCCTACCCAATGTTCCTGCAGAAGGAGCTGGCAGAAGCTGCAAATGCAACATTCTTTTGTATGGACATTGCTTGCAGGTAAATAGCCATTGCCAAATGATAAATTAAGTTTTTACTGATGTTTTACCTTTATTAATATATGCCATGAATGGGAATAACACCATGACTAGCTAAAAATCACACATTTTATATATTATGGAACTAGAAAATGAATATGGTAACAAGTCACATAGGTCCTGGTTTGTCTTCTTACCAGTTTTGCAAATGTTCCCATTACAGGTACTGGCCTTATTTGGAAAAGATGGCAGAGAAGTTATCTGAGCTCCAACCACTGACCATGATGAAGCCTTTTCTCTCTGTAATGCATGCCAAGGCTCACACTGGCAAATGTGAGGTACAGTGTGCAAGTTAAAGCAACAAATAGAACTTTTCCTCTTCGGTCGCCCTACTGGTTGGAAACAAACTTATCCATTACCGCTGTCGTAAATAATTTAGCCTAACGTCGCACGCACGCTCGCTGTTTATCCAGCACCGGCTTTAGGATGAACGATGGCCACAGACAAGGTAGAGTATGTTACATGATTTTAATGAAAGGATGATGTATTATATTTCGTTTTCCATCAGAAACGAAGGAAAATGAAATAATGACTATTGTAGGGCTTTACGTAAAGCAGTCGAATTTTGTAGTTCTTTTTGTGGCCGGTTTACTACCCGAAACCTGAAGTTACATAGTGCCAGTAAAAGCGACACAGACCCCATCAGGCTATGGCAGACGTGGCTTTCACCCTGTTACGACTTGATGAACCACTGATAAGATTTTGGAAACATTACTTTTAAGGTAAAAAATGTTACATAGTGTTGCTTATAGTTTACGTTTTAACATAAGTTTTTATGAACTTATCATTGCAGCATCAGAAAAATTTAGCTTGATTTTTATCTATGTAAATATGCACGGTTTAAAAAAAAATAGTGCACATTAGTGAAATATTTTAATGCAGTGGTTTTCAGACGTGTCCTGGAGGACCCCAGCACTGCATTGTGTACACTGTACAGTATGTCTCCCTTATCTGACACACCCAATTCAGGTCTTGCAGTCTCTACTAATGAGCTCATGAGTTAAATCAAGTGTGACATATAAGTGAGATATACAAAATGTGTAGTGCTGGGGGTCCTCAAGGACAAGTTTAAAACCACTTTAGTAAGTGTATGTGTGTGTGTGTGTATATATATATATATATATATATATATATATATATATATATACACACACAGACACACAACGATTATGAACTTTTAAAACATAGTTGACATTACTTTCAGTGATCATTCTGGTTTAACAGCAGGGCTGTTTGTAGGATATGCTTCCTAAACCCTTCCAAAAGTTCTAACTGCACAATTGCAGTTGTGAAAGCTTTTCTTTCATTATTATCCTACCTAAGAACATTTTATATTTTCACATATTAAACATCAAAATTTGCTCATGGCCAAATTCAATTGAGGATACAAAAACAAGATTTGAATGATAAAGGTGTTGATCGTATTCTTTGGAGCAGGTTAGGTGGGGCGGTAGAAGCCAGGATGGTGCAGGAAATACTGTTGGTGAAGAGGTGGAACAGGTCAATAGCTTCCTTTCAAGGGCAGCTCTTACTACAAAGTACATGACCAAGTCAGGTTGGTTGAAAAAAGGGCTAACCCTTGTGTTGTACACACAATGCTAGATTGTACAATTGATTTGTTCTTATCGGTTTTGTTTTTTATAGGCAGAGGAGATATGATAACTGTGCTTGCCATGGGATGGAACCATAGGAAGGTGCAGAGTCTCCACAAGACACTGGCGAAAAGATTTGTCAAAGTAAGAAGCCTACACTGCACATTAACCCACCTGGTCTGAGGTGTTTTTTGGGGCCTGGAGACACTATAATCAAGAAAGTGGTTCATCTATTGCACTCCGGCTATACTGTGATCGCGCTCTCCCTGCATTTTTTTCGGGGGCATTTATGGTTAATTTTTTCGGGGGCATTTATGGTTAATTTTGCGGTGATGCTATGTTTTCTGTCATATTTTTTTAAATAGACTACACAGAGAGCAGAAATGGAAGCAGCCAATCTTGAGAGTCTCAAGCAGGAGTTAAACATCTCTACTGAGGATGCAGATCGGTGGGTGTGTGATGTCAAGCAATGGGCAGCCACTGGTATGTCATCTAATCGCTGGTGTATAAATTGGTACTTTATTTCCATATATTTGTCTACATTTTGGCAGTGAAACTGTGTTTTTTCTGTAATGGTCAACTTAGCTTATTTCTGATTTTCAAGAGAGACACAGTACTCACAGTAGCCAGGAAGAGCTCCAGACAGAAATCGATGAGATTATTTATTCCATCCGAAGAAAGAAGCATGATCTGTATCGACAAAATGGTATTTGCTACTACATCACTCAACTTGCATTTAAAAAAAAAAAAAAATTCTAATATATTTTTTTTAACCTTACAGACAGCAACCAAACAAGGCAACGCAAACGGAGGAGACTTGGTGAGCTCAAAAAGACACTTAGAGAGAAGATAGTGCTGTACAACACCATTCCTGGCTGTGAAGAGAAAATTGACTCCGAAACAGCATGCAGTCTCTCTGATGATTTTATTCTGCCTTGGGAAGCACAAGGAGATGGTAAGTACTGTTGTATTTTTGTGCTTTTTTAAATTCACAAAATTCAGTTGATTGTTAATACAAGTAATAACAGTCACCAATTTAACACTGCCACCCGGTAAAAAAGGTGCAACATACAGAAAAGAATAAAACATTATATATTCTTTTGTTATCTGAAATATAATCTGTAATGTTCCCATATGATATAGTGATAATCTGATAGTTATTGTTACTCCTGTAACACACATTCTATTCTAGTAGTGGTCATCACTTTTTTTTTTTTATAAGAGCTGCAATAACTAAACGCATTCAAGATGAAAGCCATATCTATCCTGAAATGGCTAAATCCAACCCAAGCATGAAATAAATATGCCTACAAATTAGACACCCTACATCATTCATATGTCTTGAATTAAAAAAGAACATATCTTAATACTGGGATGAGCATTTCTTTAACTTTCTGTTATATTGTAGTGTGATGTTTCAGTTGTTGTCAATTAGGTGTATTGGCTGCATTATTATATGCATACTTAAGGGATGATACAGTTAGGATATTTTCTATATTTACTACCCTTATACATTTTATTAAGTACTTCATCAATATTATTCTCAAGGTGCTCAAAATGTCTAATGAAGAAAACTAGCTAGACGCAAAACGAATATGTTGTGTGTTAGAGTTTAAAAAAAAATTTCCCTCCACTTTTATTTTCAAAAATAGTGGTGAGTCTCCGCTTGAAGAGGCGAGTGTTTGACCAAGTCATGCTGGTCAGGCGCATGGAGGAGGAGAAGATAATCATTGTAAAGGAGATGACTCAGCATTATCAACATCTAAAAAAAACATTGGAGAAACTGGACAGTCTCCTTCAGGAGACTAAAGAGGACATCAAGATCCATAGTATGTACGATAAATGTTTTTTATTATTTTATATGTAAAAAAATGTTGATGCCACTAACCAGGTTATAGTTTCCTGTATATTGCTTCAAATCTAAAATTTTAAATCACAATACTTATGAGCTGTTATTTTTTTGCTGTTATTTTTTTTGTTTGTTTTGTGTTTTTATGAAATGCTGCCTAATTATCAATGTCAATTTTCTTCACTTTTTACTTAAGATCCGCCTAGAGATCTGACTGAAGAGGGACACAGGGGGCTATACTGCTGTATCTTACACAAGCGGCACATTCTGCAGCAAAAACTTGCAGCAGTCACCAGCACCTATGGCAGTGTCAACACAGACCCTTCCTTCTTCATGCTGGAGGAAGATGTTGAAGAGGAGAGTGAGGACAACAGCAGTCCAGAACTTTCTGAAGAGGAGTCTTAAAGTTTTAGCACAAACATTGGAAGCATTGGATCTTCCCAAAATCAGACTCTTGAGTTTTGAGTCTGGACATAAAATATTTTTCAGATTAATTAAATAAAAAATAAATAAGTAAAGTCATTCTAACCCTGAACTACTGTGTCTGTTGTTTTTTCTCACACCAACATGTTCTAATTCTTTGTAGATTTGGATAACAGAAGGCTCTACATTATCCATGTGCCTCTGTCACCATTGTTACAGAGGCACAGCTTGCTTGTTACTTTTATATTTCAGATTTTACATGTGGCATTACATTACACTTCTACTGTTAAAAATCATTGTTATTATTTATTGCACATTTAATAAATATTTATATTAACTTATACATTTTGATCTTTAAGGCAATATTTCATATTAATTTGTATGCACAGACTCAATATTTAATCTCAGTTTTATATCCCATTTAAAAAAAAATATTTAACTTTAAACTAATGACAAATAATATTTATTTTCTTCCTTTAAAATAGGATTTTATGTTAACATTAACTACATTAGTACTAATGAACAACATTACAAAATACTTTTACAAATACAATACAAAAATGCAGATTTTGTATAATACACTGTATTTATATTTTATATATTATAAATGTATATTAATTAATATTTTGCACCATGATCTATGTCCTTAATGATAATTAACGTGATCATAGAGCCCCGAATGCTGATACTGGTGTTTTTAATTTTATAACCCATTTTTGCATTTTGCTCACAAGTGGCCAAAGCAGGATAATAGTTCATAATACATAAAAATGTATGTACACATCATTCATATAGCTTTTTTTAATTTGCAACCAGTAAGTAAACAGAGACAAGCATATGCCAATATAATGCCTGTGAATCATTGTGTTGCAGGATTTTACTCATGTAAAAAATCCTGTTTATAGATGGATAGGTGGGGTTAGGGTTAGGGTACGTTCATTGTGTGTGAGAGAGTGTGAGTGTGTGTGTGTGTGTGTGTGTGTGTGTGTGTGTGTGTGTGTGTGTGTGTGTGTGTGTGTGTGTGTGTGTGTGTGTGTGTGTGTGTGTGTGTGTGTGTGTGTGCAACCAACTAAACAGAGACAAGCATATGCAAATACAATGCCTGTGAATCATCCTGTTGCAGGATTTTACTCATGTAAAAAAATCCTGTTTATAGATGGATAGGTGGGGTTAGGGTTAGGGTTAGGGTACGTTCATTGTGTGTGTATGTGTGTGTGTGTGTGAGAGAGAGTGTGAGTGTGTGTATGTGTGTGTGTGTGTGCAACCAAGTAAACAGAGACAAGCATATGCAAATACAATGCCTGTGAATCATCGTGTTGCAGGATTTTACTCATGTAAAAAAATCCTGTTTATAGATGGATAGGTGGGGTTAGGGTTAGGGTTAGGGTACGTTCATTGTGTGTGTATGTGTGTGTGTGTGTGAGAGAGAGTGTGAGTGTGTGTATGTGTGTGTGCAACCAAGTAAACAGAGACAAGCATATGCAAATACAATGCCTGTGAATCATCGTGTTGCAGGATTTTACTCATGTAAAAAAATCCTGTTTATAGATGGATAGGTGGGGTTAGGGTTAGGGTACGTTCATTGTGTGTGTGTGTGTGAGAGAGAGAGAGAGAGAGAGAGAGAGAGAGAGAGAGAGAGAGAGGGTATGTGTGTGTGTGAGAGAGAGAGTGTGTGTGTGTGTGTGTGTGTGTGTGTGTGAGAGAGAGAGAGAGAGAGAGAGAGAGAGAGAGAGAGAGAGAGAGAGAGGAGAGAGAGAGAGAGAGAGTGTCTTTGTGGTGTGGGGGGGGGGGGGGGGTGTTTGTTTGAGAGAGTGTGTATGTGTGTGTGAGAGAGAGTGTGTGTGTGTGTGTGTGTTTTGAGAGAGTGTGTATGTGTGTGTGAGAGAGATAGGGTGTGTGTCACAGTGTGTGTGTGTTGTGTGTGTGTGTGAGAGAGAGAGTGTATGTGTGTGTTTGAGAGTGTGTATGTGTGTGTGTGAGAGAGTGTGTGTGTGTGTGTGTGTATGAGAGAGAGAGTGTCTTTGTTTGTGTGTGTGTGTGTGTTTGAGAGAGTGTGTATGTGTGTGTGTGAGAGATAGTGTGTGAGAGAGAGATTGTGTGTGTGTGTGTGTGTGTGTGTGTGTGTGTGTGTGTGTGTGTGTGTGAGTGAGAGAGATAGTGTGTGTGTGTGTACTGGTTTTCCTATCATACAGATGTATGTATTTTAACAATGCAGAATATTTTCTGTGTGGGGTAGGTAGGTCTTGTGTTTGAACAGAATAAAAACTATTCCATCTATGGAATGTCCCCATTATGATAGGAATACCAGTGTGTGTGTGTGTGTGTGTGTGTGCGCAAAACACTCATGATTAATTTGATAAATTCTGCTATTTATTGTATTTAAATGTTTAGCAAAGACAGCGATTTTCCATACCAATGATTAGATCTCTCAGTCCAATAACAAGTTTTGCAATGAATGGGTGATTTTATAACAGAGGGAAATTCTTGACATTATTATATCAAAGCCCAGTAGCAGGTGGGCGTGGCTTCAGGCATCATTTAACAAAAAGCATTTTCTCGTATTTATAGTATTTAATCTATAAGTACCAGCTTCAGATGCTTCTAACCCAAGGCCCAAAAATATATTTGTCTATCCTCCCATACACACATTATATGACTGTGGGCTAATAGGTCCTTTAGGGTAATTAATAATAAAACTGAATAATAATAACGTGGCTTTCTGAAATATTCAGCAGTAAAAATATCATTAAATGCATTTAGTTACATATTTTTGCTCTTAAATGACAGATATAAACAATCTTAAAAATCAAGAGTATGAAGGAACAGAGCCAGTGACATATTTTAAAACATTTTATGAGTCCAGTCATCAAACACAGAAAACAGATAACATGCTGTAAAAAGCAGAAACAGAACACAAGAATAAATCATAACTGATATGCCTTAACACTGAAAGATGTCAGTCTCTGTAACTGTCATCATACAAGGCAACCTAGCAACAAACAATACATAAGAACACACACAAAAACACACACTCATCTTCAGGATGAACTTCGAACATTTTCTCTGGGCTCCCAGGAATTTTTCCACTTTTTCCCACTGTAAGACAGCAAAAACTGTTAGTCACAATGTTCATTACTGGAATATAAAATACTATCTTGGTTCTGTACAATAAGACATAGTTTTCAGTTATGTAATCCATATAATGCATTTTGTATATTATATAATATAATTGTTTGAAAATATGCATTCAGCAGAGGATTTAATTATTCACACTACACTCAGAATGTGTTAGACAGTAGCACATTTTTTACCCATTTGATTGAGTGTTCCCAATCAATTTTAATCTCATTGTTCAAGACAAAAATAATGCAGTTCTCAACAAAGGCTTGAGAAAAAAGTAAATACTTGAAACTAAGAGTGGTTGAAAGCATTAAAGACTAGATAAAAATAAAAAGCACACCACATTTCAAAAGATATTACATTAAAGTTTGAAGTCCTGATCAAACTGCAACTTCAGTTAAAACTGAATAAATGTTTATTATTTTTCTCTAATCTTTATATAAACATTTTATTTTTATTAGTTCTGTAAATTTTCTACAATACAGTAAACTTCAAATAATATCCATACCATCCAGAGCAAGGATGCCACTGCACCAACACCTCCGCATGACCCTTAGCAGAAACAGAAAGAAACATGGGTTAATGTTAATGACATTTACTTACAACACATGAAGTTACAATCATACATCTGCTGAACGGTAAATACAACATTAAATCCAAGTGAAATTAATAGTTAGTGGGACTAAGTCTATAAGCATAATAAAACTTTAATTATTAGCATAATTCAATAACTTTATTAGCAATACAATTTTGTAAAATATGGAACAGCAGTTTTATTTTTGTCACACAACCATTGTTATGGTCAAGATTTTAAATGTGCACAACTTAAATTGTGAAGTAAAATATTTCTTATTAAAATCCACGGTTGAACATTATAACATGAATTATATGAATACCTAAACCTTACATTAATTATTTAGTATATTTGGTCATGTTGTTTGCAATTACATTGGAATTACAACATACAAAATAGCCAAATAATATTGTTATTGTGAATGTGTTTTTTTTTTTTTCATTATTTCAGTATTTTTAAATGTTTTTTAAACAAACCTCCCTGATTCTTTTCCTCAAAATCTTTTTGTAGGGAAAACTGGTTGATTCTTTATGCATGGGGCATTCTGAAAAAAATTAAATATGGTTATAATTTGTAACAGAAAACCTTCAACAAACATCTTCTAAACATTACCATGAGGGTCATGGATAAAGCATATGAGCAGGACCGTTTTCATTGATGTTACAGTAATATGGCAATGCTAATTTTTGAGACATGGGAATTCCAATAACACACCACACTTGTGTGTTTTTGTCTTTTTTTGTTTAAGTAACAGATTTGATTGTTTGGAGACTGTCTTTTTACAATGCTCACATGCTCATGATAAAGTAGTCACTCGTTACTGAGATGTAATTATTATTCCTGCATCTTAGATTCATGTTTTTTAAACACTGCTGGGACACTTAATTTCATGATTTGTATGAACACATGGAATGGTCAAAGCAACACAAAAATTATTTACATATATACATATATGTAAAGTGTAAATATATATATATATATATATATATATATATATATATATATATATATATATATATATATATATATATATATATTTAACTTAGAAAAGCTAAGAGTGCCACAGCATTTGTTCTTTCAATGTGTTTGACTTCCAGAGTAATATGCTTTCAATTTATTCAAATTGATTAATTAAATAAAGCTGTACAAAAGCAGTCTGTTGTGCTGTTTTATTGTGCAAACTTTTAGCTGTTAAGACATTTCAATTTTATTATCATGACCAAACACACTGGACTGGTTCATAGCACATGTACTTCACTTTGTTATTCTTCTATTCATTTACCTTTAGATGGTAATAAATCGGAAGGCTCGCACATTCAAAGAAAATAGCTTACTTCCAATGGTGCAAAATAAGATGGATACAAAATGTATGTTTCTTAATTATATATTTTTTACATTAAATCATTTAGCAGATGCTTTTATCCAAAGCAATTTACAAATGAGGAGACCAATAGAAGCACTCAGATCAACAGGAGGGCTTGGGTACTGTATGGTCATAACACTGAATAGCTTGCTATAAATGTTGCAATGTGTGCAAAAGAAAATATTACAATATGTACATCGGTAGAATTCTAACCCAGTCCTTTTCAAAAAACAATGAGAAAGGTCCTGTTCTTTTAGCACTAAACCTGTGATCACATTGCAAAATCAAACATAGCTTTGATTCATATGTCAAAAGGAACATCCTCAAATCAACAAATCCACACGTACCTTTATGGTCTGCTTGTGCTTTCGTCTTTATTTGTCTTTTTCTTCGTGAGGAAGATACTGGGCCTGGACTGCCTAGCTCAGTGGACAGTTTAGAACAGGTAGAAAGGGTAGAGGCTGGTGGCAGAGGAGAAGCCAGAGAAGAAGATAAAGGACTAGACTGAGTGGAGATGAAAACAGGATGAGTCAGAGGGGAGACTGGAGGAGCAATGGATAAAGACATAGGAGATGTCAAGGAGGTGGTGATCGAAACAAGAGAAGCCAAAGAGGAAGATGCAGGAGGAAGTAAAAGAGTGTCAGACTCAGGGCTGAGCAGAGGTGTGGCCTCTGATGGTGGGTCTGCTGGTGGAGTCTCTGTCTGTGAGCTGTTCATGGGAGAACTCTCTCCCATGCTGCTTGCTTCTTTATCTGCAATAGCCACTGTTGGAAAAATAAAATTGTATATGAAACTTTGCATAAGCTCCTGCAATCAACACATTTAAAAGAAAACTCTATTTAAAGTTTGGAATACACTATACAACTTGTAGCCTCTGTTCTGGGCACAATAAACTAAAAAATATGTGCCTCATTGCTTAGGAAACACATCACCAAATAAAACAATATGGCCCGGTTTCACAGAAAGGGTTTAGATTAAGCCAGGATTAAGCCTTAGTTCAATTAGGACATTTAAGTAACTTATAAATGTGCCCTAGAAAAGTTAAATAAGTTAAATAAGTTAAAACAGCTCAAACATCCATTTTAGTCTGGGACTAGCTTATGCCTTGTCTGTGAAACAGGGGGAAAGTGTTATAAAAATTGTCTTAAATTATAAAACATGTTTGATATCCTTCACCTGGATGGAATCATAACATTAAGCTAAAAAATAAATAAAAATAAAAGTCTGTGGCTATCATACACTACTTGATTTTCTGTGAAATCTTACTGGCCCGAATGTGTAGGCTGGCTCTGACTTTCAGCAACTAGCATCAATTTCTGAATCGAGGCAAAAATATGGGCAAAAGTCATGTAGTGTATTCCAGCCTCACAAAGACATACATGGTGTGAAATTGAATGACCAAGTATACACCACCAACCATGTACAGTTACAGTTCATACAATGTGCTCACCTTAATAGAGTATAATGTAGTAATCTATGGAAAGAAATTGTAGATTTAAACAACATATATGTGTTGTATTTTGTTGTTGTTTTCAAGGATGAAACATTTATGATTTTATGAGTGTAATAAGTGTAATGAGTGTAACTCTTAGGGTCTGAATTTGGACAGATACTATTATTTGGTGCGTGACAGGTGATAAGACCACAAAACTGTTTGCTGTACAATTTCTATTGAGTGAGACATTTTACCATTACAGGTGGGCAGAGGTGTGGCCTCTGATGGTGGGTCTGCTGGTGGAGTCTCTGTCTGTGAGCTGTTTATGGCAGAACTCTCTCCCATGCTGCTTGCTTCTTTATCTGCAATAGCCACTGTTGGAAAAAAGAAACTGATGTGGACATGAGAAAAATAATAATTCAATAATTCAGCAAAAACAAATAAATAAAATAAAGTTTTATTATGGTTTTGTAGTTTTATTTATTTTATTATTACGTTTAAGTCCACGTATGGGTTGTATTTACTAATGTAATATCAATTTGACATTATCAAATAACACCCCACTCAAGTTTTCTTATGTAATTTCCCCTATGTAAAAAGGTTGGGAATATTATTTTTATATACATTTTTTAAAAACCTAAGGTGAGAAAAAATAAAGTCTGCTTGGCCATGTGGAAATGTATATACTGTGGGTAAAACCTATTACTACTGTCTTTTCAAATTAATTCTCAAATCAATTGAGGATGCACTAATAAACAATCAAATATGTGAAAATTTTGCATCCATTTGTGTTTCTTACCATTAAGAAGACTTTCATACAACCTCTTTATTGTAAGAAAAGCATCCTGAGTATCTTCTGTATCCATCTTCCATGGACAGAAGCACTCAGCAGAAAAACCATTTGAGGTTTTCCTGGCAAGGAGAAGGATTGGGAACCTCTCTAAAAGGTCCCACTTATGGAGCTGGAAATGAAATTGAGACAATTATAAAACTGAGAATATTATAAATAACTACAAGTTCGCACAAACACACACACAGAGACAGAGACATAGAGAGAGAGAGATGCATCTAGTGTGTGAGAGAGAGAGAGAGAGGAGAGAGAGAGAGGAGAGAGAGAGAGAGAGAGAGAGAGAGAGAGAGAGAGAGGAGAGAGAGAGGAGAGAGAGAGAGAGAGAGAGAGAGAGAGAGAGTAGTAGTAGTAAACTATAGAGTAAACTATTTAAATTTACTGAGAGTTCAGAGATAGTTAACACATTTATATTTGGGCTGTCAAATCGAATAACGTGTGTGTGTGTGTGTGTGTGGTGTGTGTGTGTGTGTGTGTGTGTGTGTGTGTGTGTGTGTGTGTGTGTGTGTGTGTGTGTGTGTGTGTGTGTGTGTGTGTGTGTGTGTGTGTGTGTAATGTGTGGCCTGGTAAACCCTACGTTATGGGGACAAAATGTCCCCACAAGGATGGCAATATCCGAAATCCTTGTTCGTGTGGGGACATTTTTTGGTCCCCATGAGGAAATCAGCTTATAAATCACACTAAGTGATGTTGTTTGAAAATGTAAAAATGCAGAATGTCTCCTGTGATGGGTAGGTTTAGGGATAGGGGCAGTGTAAGGGAATAGAATATACAGTCTGTACCATATAAAAATCATTATGTCTATGGAAAGTCCCATAAAACATGAAAACACAACATGTGTATGTGTGTGTGTGTGTGTGTGTGTGTGTGTGTGTGTGTGTGTGTGTGTGTGTGTGTGAGTGCGTGCGTGCGTGTGTGTGTGTGTGTGTGTGTGTAAACAATATTATATAAATACAAACTTTAATTTTAGATTAAACTAATCACAATTAATCGATTTGACAGCTCTAGTTTATATTTAATCTGATTCAAAAATGAAAATGTTCCTTTTCAAGTTTTGGCTTCTTGTCTATGCATTTGAAATTTGCTTGAATGGATTTTTAGTTATTGTGATTCTACAGTACTTTTTATTCTATTCCAGGGGTGTTCAATCCTGCTTCTGCAGGGCCACTATGCAGACTTCAACTCCAACCCCAGTTAAACACACCTGAACCCGAAGTTGGAGCTAAACAATGCAAGACAGTGACCCTCTATGAATGAGTTTGGATATCCCTGGTCTATACACATTTTTTATTATTATGCTTTCTAATGTTAAGCACAAACTTCTAATTTAGTGTTCTTTATCAGACCTGAGTACACCGGAAAAACACACAGATGTTACACCTCAGTCAGTTTGCACTGAAAAAAGAATTGCTGAATATAAATATAACAAATGCATGTGTAACTTACTATTTTATGACTAACATCTGAAAGATAAACTTACCAGTAGATTTGTTGCATCATAAACTTTGTTCACACTGCTGTTTTTTTTTTGGCGGTCTTTCCATTCTTGGGAAAGCTGTTCTTTTCTTTTCTCAAGCTTTTTCTTATATGGCTGCTTGGCACTGCAGTGTGGGCATGTTTTGCTTGCTACTCCAATTTTTTTACAGCACATGTAGCAGTCCTTTAGAGTAGGCATCTGTAAAAAAAAAAAAAAAAAAAAAAAAAAAACATAAATTATATGTGTTATGGGGGGGGGGGGGGGGGGTTTAATAAATATATTTTTTTTTTACCCCTACTATGTTGACAAGATTCAGTCTCAGAAAATATTGTCACCACAGTGACCTAACTTTAAAAACATTCAAAGAAAACTGCAATAGTATAATGCTACTCAGAACCTGGTTTCGAAATTTGTTTTATCAACTTTAAGTCGACATGAAATCAAAATTGACCCTATTTACTTTGTTATTGCATATTTCTAGTCTTGTGGTGAACAATGAATCCATGCAAGTTAATGAACAGAATTTTTTTTTTTGCCGTGGTGTTCTTTAATCAAAATCCGAAAAGTTACTTCCGGTCTGGAATGGTGTTCCAAACCGAGATGGAGATAAGGAGCGCTAAAGTAAAACCCTGCCCTCTGTTTAATATTCCCTTTCACTTGGAAATACATCACAACACTGGAGAAATGCCGTTTGCAACTTCCGGTTCACAGGGACTTTAAGACATGTTTTTGTATTTGTGGTAGCCTTCTATCAGAAGCACCAGAAGAGGGCTATACAAGAGGTTTGAGATAAAAATATATAATAAATAAGTATAAAGAGGCATACATTATATATATGGTGTGTTTGTATAAATACCCATATATATATATATATATATATATATATATATATATATATATATATATATATATATATATATATATATATATATATATATATACACACACACACAATTGATTCATGTGACCTAACACAAAACCATTGAGGCACTGTGTTTGGTAAATATAATATGATCATGCTTAAGTGAAAAGTGACAAATCAACATCAGATTCCTTTTGTTAATCACCTTTGTTGTCTGTCCTCTAGCCTTGTTTATTCTGTTCCTGGCTTTACACCTGTATGAAGAAATCAGAGAAAAATAGCACAATGTACTATATAGTACAATGAATATATTTATCATATTATTCATGTTCACTGTTTATTATTATCCTGCTAAATCTGAAGAGCTGTTAACAGTGTTTCACTGTTTCTTTTAAAAATGATGTTAAATATCTATTATATGCATACATATATATATATATATATATATATATATATATATATATATATATATATATATATATATATATATATATATATATACATATATCTATATATATACATATATCATATACATATACACATACACACAAGTGTGTGTGGAAACAATTCAACAATATTTATTATTATACATAATTCCATTATTTTTTATTAAAAATAATGCTTTTAATTGAAATAACCATTACAACTATTTTATTTAAAATGTTAATGGGTATTATTATTAATATTATTTATCATGAGTAGGCTATATTTCAGTATTTATTTATTAATTTGCACAATTGGATATTTCTGGAAAAAATCCTCTGAAATATGAATCGTACGTCAATTAATAATGAACTGAAACGTAATTCACATTTTAAATACTTTAAAAACAGTATTTGGATAATCGAATCAGATTAACGAAATATGGAAACTTATGAACGTTTTAACAAAATGTGTAGACTTTTTACACGGTCCCTTACACACAACGTTTCGAATTTCCGAATAATTACACTAAATATTAACTTTAAAATGCTGATGTGACCTGCTCAAATGATTTAAACATGTTAAAAATAATGAGAAAAATCGCGTCCCTTATCGTTAATGGTTTGAGACGCGACGTACATTCAATAGGCCTGAATAGACGA